>JAFBJR010019384.1:3212573-3391364 GCA_016785285.1 Brachirus orientalis | reverse complement strand
ATAATCTTACAATTGAAGTAATTTTTCAATATTTTCTTCAAGAAGTATAAACAACAATGTCTGTACCTGAGCATCTTATGCATAGTTTCATGATCAAGTCCATTTCCATTATCCATAAAACTGAGGCATTCTTGTCCTTTAACCACAGTCTTATCAATCCAGAACTGGTTGGCATTGACATCTGGATCATAGGCATTGTCTGTGAAAAGAGACAATTTTAGAGGCCTTTAAACTCATCTAGTGCTATATCACTATCGAAAGCACAATCTGAATGGTAATTTATGTAATTACCAACAATATATATCAATTATCAATGCAAGTTCAACTATTTATCTTTATTACATACACATTTAAAGAATAAACAGACATGTTCTTGTGCTTGTGTCAAAAGAGATTTATTAATACTTTGACTATGTTTGCTAGGGTCAAGTAATGAACAATGACCAGGGGCCTGTTTCAAGAAAGCAAAAGAAAGAAATCCAGGATATCTGGGAAAGCAGCCCTTAATTTATGCTACTAAATGTGTATAAAAAGGCCTTAAGAGCAAAAAAGAAAAGAATTATCAAAAGATCTGCGATAGATGAACTATATATAACAGGAAAAACATATAAAAAAAGACATCCAAGGAATTGAGACTACCAATCAGCAGTGTTCAAACTCTAATTAAGAAGTGGAAAATGAGGGATTCTGTTGAAACAGTCAGGTAGATCCACAAAACTTTAGCCACAACTGCCAGGAAACTTTTTGGGAATAAGAAAAAAGAAGTGGTGTGGCTGTTTCAAGTTGCACAATAAGAAGGGATTTGAAGAAAAATGGGCTGCATGGTCGAGTCGTCAGAAGAAAGCCATTACTACACCAATGCCACAAAGCAGCTCAATTACAATACACCAAACAGCACAGAGACAAGCCTCAAAACTTCTGGAACAAAGTTATTCGGACTGATGAGAACAAAATTGAACTCTATAGACCAACCATAAACAATACACATGAAGAGGAGTCAACAAGATCTATGATGAAAAGTACACTATTCCTACTGTGAAATACGGAGGTGGATCACTGATTTTTTTGGGAATGTGTGAGCTACAAAGGCACAGGGAACCTGGTTAGAAATGATGGCAAGATGAATGCAGCATGTTATCAGAAAATAATGGAGGAAGAGTTGCACTCATCAGCCCGGAAGCTGCGCATGGGTTGTACTCAGATGTTCCAACAGTATAAGGCCAAGTTGACCTGTCATTGGCTACGCCAGAAAAAAAGTGAAGGTTCAGAGTGGCAATCACAGACCTCAATTTCATTGAGCCACTTTGGGGAGATCTCAAATGTGTAGTTCATGCATGACAGCACAATAATTTATAGGAGCTGGAGGCTTTTTGCCAAGAAAAATGAGCAGCTTTACCATGTGAGAAAATAAAATGCCAAAATGCCTCATCAAAAGACTTCAGGCTGTCACTGATGTTAAAGGAGCCAATACACAGTATTAAGAACTAAGTTATGCAAACTTTTAACCAGGATCATTTGGGTAGTTTATGCTGTCTTTATAATTTAAAAACAAACAGAACTGTTTGATAATAAACAGCTTCACCAACCACTAACCATGAGTGATTAGTGGTTTTTGTAGTATCATTCATATTTTTTTAAAAAAAAAACACACAATCACAAATTCTGCCAGGGTATGTAAACATATGAAACACATGTAAGAAGGCAGTAACTGCAGACTGAATGAATGCAAGTGGTGCAAAGTGGCCCAATATAGATGTTTACAGAGCTCATTTGTGCAAAATAATAGTTTATACTGTTCTGCACTGTTCTATACTGTAAACAGAGGTTGGTGCCTTTGACTATATCATAATTTCATGTAACAAAAGAGAGGTGTCCTACAAATAAAACTTGTAAAAGGAAAAACATGAAGCAGTGTTGTACCACTGCTCCAGTGACATTATCATATTTACAATAAAGAGTTACTTCTCAGTTTGAGTAAAAACATTTACTCTGTAGTGGAAAATATTTTTTCTGGGGGATGTTTGATGTGGATCTGTGTTCAGTCCAGTGACCAATCATATGAGGGATAGCTGTGAGACAACATGGGTTTTCTTATTGTGACTGTAAGAGAATGAATTTTGTGAAATGAATTGTTAATATTTGTGACATTTTTATGCTATAGCAGCTTATGGCCAGTAGATGGTGCTAGGGTACTTTACACACACTGCATGCATTAACGTCATTGGAGCGGAATTGAAGATAAAGTTTCTGCACCCATTTATTAATATCAAAATATAACACAAATATATGAGCCACTGACTTTGTCACATGCAGTTTGGATAGTTTAGTAAATCATGCCTTTTTTAGATTTTCCATGTGTCCATTTGAATATAATCACATTAATAGCACGTAGTAAAACAGAAACTTAAGTCAGACATCCATGTTCATGTTAAAATCAAACGTGCAATAATAACTCACCTATTAGCTCTGCTATGGCACTGAATGGCGCGGTGTGGCTGGTGGAGTTGGTATGAAGAAACTTGGGACAAAGCTGCAAGTGGAGCAAAGTATTTTCAGCAATATATCAATACAAGTCAATCAGTGTAAAGTATGCTACACTCTATGTTCAGTACAAGTGTCTTAGGTGATGCTAACAATAAGAGGTAAACCAGTACAAGGGGATAACATGGGAAATATATGCTAACAAAATATGCCAAAACATAACCCCCCACTTCCTTTTGGCTTATAATCAAGAAAAGGAATGGTTCTGAATCGACTATAAATACTGAGTTACCTCAACCAAGTGCATTGGTCTTATAATAATTAGTGATGCAGCAAACTATTGCAATTGCTCGTGTGTCTTCTTGTTTTTATTCAACTTTTACTTCAGTACATTTTTCGGTCATGTAAGGATAAATTCTTATAGGGGAATGAATAGGACGAGACATGAAAAAGGTTTTCAGTGTTTTTCAAACACCTACTGCTTTGGCATACTTTCAGCTAGAGATGCCATTCAGATTCTAAAATGTAGACACATGGCCCCTCTATTGAACTTTTTGATAGGTTGGCTAGTTTCTGATCAGTCACCCTTTAATGATCATGAAAAAATGGGAGAAATAGAGGCTAGAGTGGAGAGGCTTTCTGCAAATTGTTTGAAATTTTTCTTTGCATGCTCTTGCAAGCCATAAATTTCAGTCTACACAAGTGATATTTTCCACAGTATAGCCCGACTTGTCCTCATTCACACACTGTGTCTATACGGTAAGATTTATGGTTTTAAAATAATATGTCTCTTACCAGAGTACCTCTAAACAGTTCCACTGACTCAAATGTAAATCCAGCAGCAGGATTTTAGGAGAAAATCCCTTTTTCTAACTCACTGTGTTTACCACTATTTTAACACTAGGAGCAAAAGAAATTGATCAATGTGTTCATTAAACCCTTGTAGTGTTGATAGTGCAGAATGTTTGGCAATTTCTGAACAAATAGCAGTAGTTCCAGGCTTGCCAAGACTCAAAATTTTAGAGCAGTCTAAGGTTCACAGAGGCACTTGAGTGCAGGAGCTACCCAGCTGTCTCTGTATCTGTTATGCTGCTATTCAAACTTTGACTGTTAATAACTACATCAGTTTTGAGTGTACCCAGACAAAATATGTGTCTCGGTTGGACTCAGTGTGCTATTACTTTTCTCTACAGAATATACATTTTCGCAGCGAAAGTCGTCATAGCATCACAGTATCATAGACTGCACACAGCACACTGCATCACTCTGGCGATTTCCCGCAGGGGAATTGTCTAGTTGTCTTAATGATGGTGCCTGCTTGTTTTCTTATGGGGCATGGACACTGAAGAACAACAAATGAATGAATGAATGAATATGCATGGGGCAATTTTAAAAATTTGTGTCATGATTATCCTGACTAAAATAATTGCTATTTATGATATTATTGTGATGACTGAAAAAATATGTTTAAATGTCATTTATTTTTTAGATAGATAATATTTGAAAGTTGGTATTACCTACTATTGTCTTAGAAACAATAGTAAGAAATCAAAGGAGCTAAGTTGTGAAGCAACTGGACTTCTTTTTGGAGCTTGAAGACGTTTCACCTTTCATCCAAAAGGCTTCTTCAGTTCTGACCTGATGATGGGAAACCAGGAGCTCAAGAAGCCTTTTGAATGAAAGGTGAAACATCTTCAAGCTCCAAAAAGAAGTTCAGTTGCTTACAACTTAGCTCCTTTGACTACCATGACCTGGATGAATGAGAATCTACACAGACAATAGTAAGAAATAGAAATGCATTATTTAGATAAAGTAACACAAAGCTTGTTTAAGTGTAGCACATTGTTAAACTTAAGAGTCTCATTGCTGGAGTAAAAAGATCAGTCTTTGTAAAAAAATGCAAGACAAAAAATAATTAAAGACACACTGCAGGATCAGTGAAAATTAAAATGCCATTATTAACATTTTACATGGCAATTACTTGAAAAATAACAAAAACAACTTTTGTTGGATGTGAAAATGTTGTTGATTATGTGTCCAGGATCTAAATAAGACCTAAAGCAAGGCTTGAATTAAAAAAATATATATAAAGTTTCTGTGTGGATGGAACACGTATTGACCTACACCTGTTTGGTCCCCAACTATTCTTGTTTCATGTATTTATTTGACAAGACACAAATATACAAAAATGTTATCAGCTGTCACAGAAATTGTAACAATATTTCCATTCCTATTTGTTTCCTCATTAGTTGTTCTCATATAACATTTACTGTACTCCTCACCCTCATTTATAATTATGTTCTGCTTTGCAAATTTGTTTTTGAACTGTCTGATTAAAAATGCATGTATGCCCTCAATAATGTAAATGTTAATTTGTTTTGTAATACTGTAAGTACCCGCAGAGTTCTGATAAAACATTGACAGTGTATCTCTAATAGGCCTGTTATAATTTCACTTCTCAAATTATCAGAATGACTGTTGGCTACTGTGTGTGAGATAAGTGTCATATGTTGGTCATACTTTGTAATATAATGAATGGGTAGGTTTACATTAAAAAATAGACAAAGCCAGGAGAACAGGGGGGTAAATCCAGCCACTGGAATTCAGCTGAAGGTTTACTGGAAGCCAGCTTGGAGTTGGCTGGCATTCAGCTGGAATGGGAACGTTTGAATGGTTCCCACTGTAATAGAATCATAATAAATGAATAAATACTAAGACAGGAGGAAATATGCAGCTCTCTGTAGTGGTGCATCAGAAAAAACATCATAAGCACTGTATGCTGGCGAGTTAAGTCAATCACATGAAATTGATGGTTTTCTTCATTCACAATTAACATGATAATAGAAATCCACCACAACTGACTTATTGTAAATGCTTTTAATCCCACTAAGAAATAATACTGTATTTTGTCCCATCACTACAAATGAAGGTAGATTGGCCAGGGGAATCAGAGCGGAGTCTGATTGTTTGCTGTGTGAGGTTTTGACTCAGTAAGATGAAAAATACATTTCTGCTTTAGGACAATAATAATAATAATAATAATAATAATAATAATAATAATAATAAAAGGGGAATACCATTACTAAAATACAAATTATATAAAATATAATTTTTAAAAACATTTTAAAAAATAAATGAACCAATAAGTATCACAGACAGGTAGTATCATCTCGGTGAACAAACAGCACAATTATCGTGCTATTATTAAAACAATTATGTGGTGGGGCACTAGGTGAGCTGGTTCATCCAGGTTGTGGTTAGTACCAGTTTCACTTTCATTTACTTCAAAACGGTGATACATTGTCATCTTATCTATGACAATAAAGCATCTTTATCATTAGGGAGAGACAACAGCTACGAACGCTCACTCCAAATTCAACAGACGTTAATGGCCGTTATTCACCAATAAACACCTCAACTGTTAATAAACGGAGTAAATGCTTCCGTGCGGTATGTCTGTGTCTATGTAAGGAGGCAGTCTTTTACATATACATGTACCACACATAATATATATTTATCTGTATGTTATCGTTCACTTCAGTTGACACTAAAGTATAAGCGTTAAAACGACAGAAGGGAGAGTAAACTACACTTACTGTGCTATATAAGACACCGCGGTCTGAGTGCGCCGCCATGTTTTCATAAACACTGATAACAAAATAAGGAAGTGATGTCACATCTTCTGCTTCCTCCTTAAGTCATCGTCAAATCTCACGGTATTTCAACAAGAAGAGGCGTGTCAAGTCTAGTATACATATAAATTGAATAGCTTTAACGCAAACATTAACATTTAATTTTGTCGATATTATTTGTGCTATTTGTTTACAAGAAATAAGACGATGTGAGCTGTACCAACACAAATAGAGACTCTGAAATAGTTCCTTTTTTTAAGCAACATATTTCCTCAACACGAATAATCACAACAGTGTGGAAGCTGTCATAACGGCAGATCAGATAACTGTGGTTTAACTATCTCATGCTGAATTTAACGCCCTCTACAACGACTTTTACGATAAAAAGCTTACAAACCAAGGAATCAAGCTGATTTGTAAGGATGTTAACTTCCGGTTTTTCAAAACAAAATACCGAGAGCGCTGTATCGCCGAGTGTACGTTTGAGTGGGGAAAAATAATGTTTTGAATTTCAGAGACCTAATAACCGGAATTTCAGCAACTGTATAAAGCGAATTTATAAGTCCCGAACCAGACTGACAAAGTTGTATTCAGCACATTGCTATCTACTACCATAATGGAAACCAGACATTTTTGCTGTACAGTTTCAGAGAAATTTCAAGTTAAACCACAGTAGCATTTTAATCAAAAGCATTCTCAACTTTAAGTTGAAATACAGACATTTGCAAAGATGTGCTTTTAAACGTGCACTCAGAAAGAAATGCGGCGCTTTCAATGTTTTATTTTGAAAACCGAACGTTAATATCCTTATAAATCAGCTTGATTCATTGGTTTTCAAGCTTTTGATCGTAATATATGAGTACGCGCGTTTTTACCTAAAGGAGGGCGTTCCAGTTTTGCGACTCATGTGTATCTTGTGGCAACAATCAAATTTGGTGTGGGTTAAGGATTTGAGAGGCGTTATTGACATTCTTAGCAGGACCTTCTTTTATCCATACCCTTTTTTTAATATTGTGTGGACTATGTGCATGAAACTTAATGCGTTACCTTCTACATATGTAGTGAATTTACGACAGTTACACGATACTACAGAATTTGCCTCGCAACCCCCAGTTACATCTGTCCCTTGAGTGGGCATGCAGATACACACACACACACACAAATCAGCCAAGTGGTGGGTGTGGGAGGTGCCATAACCCTGCAAACTTTTGAGTCCCTCAGATGCAACATGGGGAAAAATCAACACAATTTGCAAAGAGAGACTACAGTATTTACGCCAAATATTTTATTTAATGACTCTTCTTTCTATTAACCCTTGTCATGGTCCTTTCAACAAACCAAAATAAATTACTTAAACATTCAGTACTGGGGAATTAAAGACATCAGGCAGTTGTAAAAACTATCAATTTAAAAACGACAAAGGAGGAACTGAATTCTCTTGAACACCAACAGCAAGCATGTACCACAGACTACCAAAGTACACCCAATATTATTTGTAAGAGTTTTGCAGATGTACATTAATCACATTCGGTAATTTACTAATAAAACTTAAGTCTGCAGACAGACTTGACATTCTCAGAGTCAGATAGATACAGTATATATGCTTATACTAGAGAGTAATGATAACCAGATCTATGAAACTATTCAAAAATGAAACAATACTTAAGGTGCTTCACAGTGAATCTGCTATTTGGCTTGAAAGAAAAATGTTACTAGATCTTTTGTTAATATGAGGTGCATATTTAATAGTCATTGAAGTTATGAAATAATGAACGGATGTTTGCATACTATACTGGTTTCTTTAAGAATTAAGACACTGACATAAGCTTAACATGTAAACATTTTGTAACTGACATAAGTGACACCCTTGAGAGAAGAAGTATGCCTAATTTATTGTAACTAATAATGTAATTAACACTATATTATTTCAGATACCCCAAAAAAAGTCAACTAAATTAACAATAGTGATATCCTAATATTTCCAGAACAGATTCAGTGTGAGAGCCCCTCCAAAGGATTTATGTGGAAACCAAACATAACACAACAATAAATAAAATGTCTTTTTCCTTTTTTTTTTTTTTTTTGTTGGTTCACAATTCATTATCTCTGGTTGTGCTTTTTAGGTATAAGACTCATATGGCTGCAAAACCTAAGAAGATGGCTTCACTAATGAAAGCTGCATGCATGATTCATTTCATGATGATTTTCAGTTTTCCATGTTGTCCAGGAACTCTTCCTCAATGATCTGCTCCAGCTTTTTAAGGACTGTATCCAAACTGACTGTCGGGTAGTCTGCCACTTGGTAGGAGGACATACCATTGGAATTAAGGGGAGGACCCTGGAAGGAACAGCAAAGCGTGCGAAGGAAAGGCAAGAGCTGGGTGATAGAGCGCAGAGAGCGCTGGGTGAGGAGGGGGAACTCCGAATGCTCTGTGGAAGACTCCTCACTTAGCCCATTCACTGTCTGCAATAACAAGTCAGGACATCATGATTAGAGTGAGATGGGTTCATTACATAAAAAAATAGTTGGGAAAAAAGAACTTTACCAAATAGCTTTACTGGACTGTGTCAGCAAAGAAAACAAAACTTGCCTCCAGAAGGAGGTATAAAATACACAAAAAAGAAATCATATTAGCCAACTTGCGCAAGACTTCTGATAATGAACTCCTACTACTAAGTACTTATAGAAAGTACTACTCTGTACCAGTTGGGATAAAACTGATTCCCATCGGGGTTGATGAGCTGTTTCCCCCCATTGTTAAAAATGTGTTTCTTTAATCTTCAAGCAAATTTCTATGTAAATTGTCTTTTTATGTAGCACTTTTCTAGTGCTTTTCCTGATGAACACTCAAAGCTGCTTTACACTACAGTTTCTGCCAGTCACCCTTTCACTCTCACATTAATCCTTTTTTCTATCACACACCTCTCATATCCATTCACACACAGCCAACACAGTTTTTTGGATCAACTAGCACAGCCTGGGATCGTACCTTCGACCTTAGTCCTATTGAAGGACTGCCTGCTCATCACTGAGCTATGGCTGCCCCTCTCATTCTTTGTGTCTGCATGAAAGATAAATTATGATCTATGCGTGACACCTCTGAGTGCAATATCACACTGCAGCTAGTTATTAAAGGGGAAAAAGAGAGCACTGTGTGTAAAGGTGAAACCACCTTATGCAAACTGAAACCAGTAATACAGATGAATAGTTGAACTTTAGCAGTGCAGTAAGCCAAAATCTTTTATAAACAACCAAGAAAATATTTTTTAAACAGAGGAACGCCATGCAATAATGTAAAGCTTACATCATATCGTTGCTGTATTCCTTCCAGAACACCGACAACATGGGGTATGCATTCTTGCTCAGCCTCTAAAAGAGCAGTCTCAGGGCCATTGTAGCGCTTCACATCCACCTCAGGTACAAATGCCCAGCGATATCTGTACATGGAGTAGTCAATGAGATAGAATGCAATATCAGCAAAAAAAACTCATTGAACTGATTTTTCGTTCCAATGTTGGCTCTTACATCTGGAATAGTGGTATCTTCTCTGGAGGAAAAGTCAGAGAGGTGTCCAGAAACTTGCATGCTGACAGATACATGTCTAACTCTGCCTGAGAGAAATTCACTGGTCCATTTCTTTCGAGTGCTCCACGCACCACTTTTGTGAGTCTACATAATACATGCGAAAAAAAAATTTTAGAGAGAGCAACAAAAGGGTGTTAGTGAAACAGGAATCTGAAAATAAAGGGATTAACTTACTTCGAGACGTCTTTATCTGACTGCAGAGCTTTTTCTAGACGTGTAAATATCCGAATCTGAAGTAAAAAAATAAATTAATTAATAATAATAATAATTAACCACAACAATTAAATTACACAAGTATACAGCTTTGGCCCTTTGCATTAAACTAAGTTTTAAGAGGATGGATCTTACTAGTTCTGTAACCATGATTGGCCAAAGAGATGTCAGGTGCTGAGACGAGATCCGCAGCAGGAGAACACGGAACATCAAGAACATCTGGGCTAAAACAGCAGGACTGGGGTTCATACGCAAAGTCTCACTGAGACGCTCTGAAAGGATTGGGAGTGTAGATTTATAAATTTGTGACACAACAAAGACAAATGTCATGTTTGTTTTAACCACTAATATAGACGCAGTAAATATAGTGCCTCACCTTGGATGAGGGGCAGGTAGAGATGGTACTGGTCCAGCTCTCCGCTGAACATGGCAAAGGCCTGGCGCTTGAGCAGCATGGGCTTTTGATCTACATTAGCAAACAGTTTCAAGGAGCCACTCTGCATGCCTACATGACAGATAAATAATTGTAACATCACATAATTAATAACAACTTTTTATTAGCATTAGTTAATGGGGCTGGTTTAAAACTAATTCTCCCCCTTTTTTGCTCGAACAGTAGAAATATTATGGAAAATACTTACAAGAATCTTTATTCTCTTTTGTATGACAATTATGTTAACACCATTAAAGCTCCATTAAAGCATATAACTTTTTCATTTCCTTTCACCTTAAGAAGAACATTTTCTGGAGGCTGTACTCACTCATGAGGTCTTTAAACATGGTCTTCTCATGGGTCAGCAGATGATCAATGATGGATTTCCAACTACAGAAAACATTAGAGGACATAAGACTTAAATACCTCTTAAAAAAGATGAAATGCTCAGTTTTTTCTTTTCTTTTTTTTTTACCTTTTGTCATTTTATAATCTCTAAAGCTCTACACTCTGCAACACTTGTCAAAGACTTGGTGAAAAAATAATATCAAATAATATCTTTTTTTTGATTACATCCATATTTAATTTATTGTCTGAGTTATAACTAATTTATTGTTGCTTACAGATTATATCAATGGACACAATATTAAAAGGATAAAAAACAAAATACTTTATGTATGTTGTGCATTACATTGCACACAGACTTAATCTATCTTATTATTAAACAAATTTAATTTAATAAATTCAAGTTCTGTCCAGGATTGTACATAAATTTCACTAAAACACAAAAAAGAAACATTTGCCTGCTGTGTTCCAGATAATTTTATATACTGTAAAAATATAGAAAGAGTTTTAAACAAATGTCATTAACATAAACAAAATCCCCAGTCGCCCCCCCCCCCCCCCCCCCCCCCCCCCGGTCGCCCCCCCCCCCCCCCACCATCGACGCTCAAACGTAATAATGTTACATCCAGTAGCTTCATTTCTGATAATATTTGTTAGAAACACAAGGCTGTCAAATTGAGTGGTAGCAAATTTGGCTCTGCTTCATGATGAGAATACCCAGACTCAGACCTGTTTGTACACAGGTGTTTATATTTTTTGGCATTTTTCTTCTAAATGATACAGCGAGGGTTTGTTGAGTGTGCCTTGCAGGCTTTTCTTGAAATGGGGGGTTGGCATCTCCATGTTTTCTACACATGGTGGCAATGGCAGTGAAATCGCTCTAGTGGTCGCGTGACACTGATGCTCAGCACTCACTGCTACAGTGAGCACTTCTGCTGCACGCATTCAGTGAAGGTGTGGAGTTTGTGTGCGTGTGTCATCAGCTTTTGTAAAGTCATTTTCACTACTCAATACAACACAAGTCTTTTGATGTCACCTGAATTTTTTGGATGGACAAGAATAATTCAAATAAATAAATTCCCATCCAGCAGATTAACAAACTCACTTTAGTGCACAAGAAGCGTCCATGGTGAAGAAGAGGGGGTCCATAAAAAGCTCCAAAACCTCTTTTTTCCAGGCCCTTTTGGTGTAGGCATACCCACTCAGACTGCTCAGCAGCTGAGCACCTGCTTCAAAGCTGGGCATGTTGTAGGCACTAAAGGAGAGAAAGCCATATTCATAATGAGGGAGTTTTTTTTTTTTTTTAAATATTTCTGCCAAGAGATCATGCAAAGTCATACTGTACATAATGGTCCCCTTTTCCTTTGGCCCTCAAACAGTTAAAATTAATATCACTCAGACACCAGCATCAGCAGTTACCTGTGGTTTTTCAGATATGGAAAAACATAGTACATGAGCCGAGAAATGAGAGGAACGGCTTTTTCCTTCTCGTCACTACGATACACCATGTCCAGAAGTGGTGCCAACATCTACAAAGTGAGAAGAAATGACTTCACCACCACAAACAAACCAATGTTCACTCAAAAATTCATTCACCATGGATAAAAATCACAGAGTGCTACCTCAGCCAGGAGAACGAGAGCTTGTACGCTGTAAACTGATGGAGCTGAGGAGGAAACCATGGTGCTCGTTTGAGCCAAATCTGACAGGAAGATAATGAGAGTGAGTTCACTTGTGAGTGTGGCCAGACTGTTAATATATCTAGTATAAGGGTGCAACTATTATTCAGGGAATCAATTACTAAATTAATTGTCAACTATTTTAATAAACAATTATTCAGTTTTAGAGTTTTTTAATATTAAAAACGAGCTCCTTTTTTAATTTTTCATTTTCTGGTTTCATTGCTCCATTTGACAAAGAAATAATTAAAACAAAAAGGTGGTTTGTGGACAAAATAAGACATCATCATTTCAATGTCAGAAAATGTCAAAATTTTCTGACATTTTATGGACCAAACACATAATAGATTGATCCAGAAAATAATCAACAGATTAATCAATGATGAAAATAATTGTTAGCTGCCACTTTAATCTAGTATGCATTTATATAAAATCAAGACAATGAAATACCATTGTGGGGAAAAAAATCAATAGCTAACTAATGATTTGAAGTTACCGTTTTTGAAGAGATAAGTTGACATGAGTCAAACAGCAGACTCATGTCAAACAACAGAGGGCTCAATTCAAATCTTTGTATTTGTAAGTTGTATCCAAATTTACCACAGTTTTCGCCATCTGCATCTGTATCATCAGGTTCATCTGCTTCAGGGTAGACCTGTGGCTGAACTTTGACCTCAAGGCTGCGGCTGAGCCAACTGGTCTGCTCCAGAGATGATCCTGCAATCCCACCTACTGCCTCTAGGATGCGCTGAGTCACCTCCTGCAAAATAGTGTTACCATCAATGACTGTGTACATGTTCTTACTGGCTAAAAATATTATAGTTAATTTTCATATAAATGTGGAATCCAGTTTCTGTAACTGGAGTACAAAATTAGGAAAACCTGATTATCTGTTTTGATTTCTCTGCCATGTACAACAGGTTATCCATTTGCTTTTTTAAGAGTGTACAAGAGCATGACAAAATACTACGAACAGAAAAAGTAGCAAAACAGACAGACTGGATAAAAAAAATGTTATTGAATTAAGCAATGTGTCCCTGTGTTTGAAACAAGTGGGACTAATGCAAAGTTACTCATAGAAGTTAGTTTCCGATGTTAAATATTTGAGTATTTGTTATCTGAAAGTTAGCTACACTATACGCACACACATGAAGTTGAAATCATTGAGCAACATCCAGTATAAAATGAGGGAAATCTGATTATCTAGGTAACCTACTTTCTCCAAGTTTCTCTGAGTAACCTTGTTATACAAGTACAAGTACATACACTGATAGCAACATAATGGCTAACGCAGGTGTTTCGCTTCCCAAATTAATTCTAGTGTCTACAGCAATTCAGCACATCATACCTGCAAATCTCGAGAATACTTCTTAGTGTCCAGGTTGGGGAGCCTATTGACAAAATCATTGAGGATTCTGCAAGATACAAACCATTAATATCATATTTCCAAAAGAAACAAACAAGTTCTTGCAAAGAAAATATTTTAATTATTTCACAATTAGTAAAGCTAAGAGTGAATTCATCATCACAAAATATTAAACTAAGATCGTCTCCATTGACTGCAACTGGGGACTGCAGGATGCACTATTAGTGCATGCAGTATTATCAAGAATAGAGCACTATATGTGTAAAAACTGACCCCAGCAGTAAGAAGTGCCCAGGTGGAGCAAGGTTGAGCTGAACAGACTCCCGCAATAAACTGAGAAGAGGAGCAACATTTTCCTGCAGAGTCTGGGCTGAAATACTACACACAGAGATAGAGATTATTATTCAAGTGAGCATTTGAAGCTGAGGTTGGGACTTTTGGTGTTGAATTCTCTTACTCACCTCTGGATGTAGGTATAACTGAACTGTAACATTGGGATGTCTACCAAGGTTGACTTCTAAAAGAAGAAAAAATAAACGAATGTCAAATATTAAGGTAACTTTGAATATTAGTAAAAGTTTTCTTTTTTTGGTAATGTAATGTTTGGTAATTTGGTAATGTTTTTGTTTATGTACCTGTTCCCCTTTGATCTGATGGGGTTTTTTGACCACCTCTTTGACTAACTGTAGGATTGTATCAGTATGCAAGTTGGTCAGTGATTTCACCATATCTACAATGGTTAGACGAGCCTCGTTGGCCACAGGTAAAACCTAAAGGAAACAACAGTGTAAAGAAGCAATTACTCAACCAGTTGCTCAGATTATTTACATGTGACTGTGTCTTTTTCTTATTTCTTACTTGGTTTTTATGTCTCCTCTTACTCTTCCTGCAGCTCCACACTACTCCCAATGAAGCAATAATCTGAACCCCATACTGTCCAGTCAGAGGAACCAGGAACTCTAGTATTCGCTGCCGTAAGATCTAAATATGCACACATCATGAATGATTAAAAAGTTCCACAATAATACATAAAGACGGCTAGAGAAAAGTCAAGAAAATTACAGGATTACATGACATTTCAGGATCAAAATATATGTAAACAACAACACACCGCATAAAAAACAAATACATTAAATGTCCTGGCATAACAGAAACATGCAAGAAAATGTGTCTGTAAAACACACACCTTGGTACTTTTAAAATAGACAGAGGTAGAACTGTGTCTACTGCTCTGGCCAGTATCAGATGCTCGCTTCTGAGACACCTCTCTGATGACCACACCCCACAACATCACCATGCTAGTGAGCATATGTGGTAAAGCCTCGATTACAGCATTGCGAGCATTGCGGACATCCACAGGATCACAGGCCACCAGGGACTGATGATAGAGAGAAATATGAGCACTAACATGGGTATTTTGAGATATTTTGAGTGTGTGTGTGTGCTCACTCCTCACCCTTTTGCTATCCAATAGACAGAAGTGTGTAATGGTGGTCAGGCCTTCTAGCAGAGTAAGAGGGTAGTCAGGTGCGATGTTCTCTCTCCTAGCACTCAGGCTGAACAGAAGAAATAAACAGAAACCCATATTATAATCTAACCTGTTACCAGACAACCTCATTTTTGTACAAGACTAAAAACTATTTGTCTAAAAAATCATAACCCTTATTTCAAACTGCTCACCTCTGAACAGTTTTTCCTCCATCATGGTCGTATAATTTAACCATTTCATCCAAGTTCCTGCAGATCTGATTGATGAATGGAGCCACAATGATTCCTAGTGACCGTCCCAGGTAGGGCAGAGAGGAGCACAGCAGAGACACCCAGTGGGGGTGCATGGCATAGCCATACTGTGGCTGCAGAGCCATGGCTGCAGCAGATACAAACATTCCTTGAGCTGTAATGGGATGGCTCTGGACGTACTGGGCTGACTTGATGGATTGTTGGAAAAGGACAGCCGTTTGCCACTCACGAGACAGGGAGGTACTGTTAGATGAGGATTCACGAGGCTCCACAGGCTGGCTGAATGCTCCACCTGACCCAGCTGTTGAGCCAGGCCCACCCAGCCCCACATGGTGCTCCAGAACTATGAGAGCCTGAAGAAGCTTAAGTAACTCCATTTGTAAGGTGTACTGTTCTTGCCCCACACCTGATCCAAGATTTACCAGGCTCTCCTCTGACAGGCCCCCCTGTTCTTCGAGCAGCTCTGTGTTTCGGGTAAGTCCTTTGTCTGTTCCCCTCTGGCTGACGTACATGGATGCAGAAAGGGAAAGCAAAGCATACTGTTGCACTTTACATCTGGACAACAGTCTTCTGATGGGTTCAACACTGGCCCCATTGCCTTCCTGGCCTCGTGCCATGGAGCCCAGCTGGGTCACCATCCGAGTTAGTACCTCCACACTCTTCACCTGAACCTCCCTGTTACCCTGGAGGTCCAGAGGACCAAGGCTCAGGTAGGAGGGGTAATGAGAGCGTAGGAATCGCAGGCACAAGGACACCAACAGTTCAATGAGAAGGGATGGGGGGGAAGAGGGGGTGGAGGATGGGGAGAGCAGGCTGCCATAAAAGCCTTTGCCATCCTGAGCCTGTTGGTGTCGTTGTAAAAGGTTAGAGACCAGGTTTAAATGTGCAGCTGAGCTTGTATCCAGAGAAGTGGAGGAGAGAGCATCCACCAGAGGGCACTCAGCACTACTCCGCAGCAAACTGTCCAGTAGCGCAAGGCCTTGGAGGAGGTAGCGCCAGCCACCTGCCACAGGATGCAGGAGTACATGACGGAACAAGGAGTCAATGGCCTCTCTCTTCTCACGCTCCTGTTTTAACAGACGAGACCTTGCCATGGCCTCCAGCTCTAAATCCTCCTCATCCTCACTTGACAGAGAATCAGATGCCTGAGTACGTTCAGACCCTACCCTCTGCAGGCCATTGACTGTGGCTCCTTCCTCATTGCTGTGGTATAGAGCAGAGCCTGAGCTGGAGTTCTCTGTGGATACCTGGGCACCGCTGGTGTCATGAGACTCAGTGTGCTCACTCTCCTCCTCCTCCTCCTCTTCCTCCTCCTCCACTCTATCCTCCCCCTCTTCTGTCTCTTCACTCTCACTCCTTGATACCAATAAAGGGTCCTGTGGTTTTGCTAGCTCTGGATCAGCCTCTAACTCTGCCCACAGGGATTCCCTGTCAACGATATTGGTGAGATTCAAGGTGGTTACCTCTGTCGCCATGGTATCTGCAGATGTTCCAGATGTTTTTGTGGAGCTTCGACTTCTGTTGCTTAGAATCTTCAAGTTACCTTTCAAAGCATGGGGGATAACGACTTAAAAACACAAACAAGGCATACAGCTCTCCCCATATTTTATATAGTAAACTATATAAAACTATATAAAATATACTGTATAATGCAGACACTCACCGGCTGTGAGATTTTGTTTGATGCTGTTAATAGAGGAGCGCTGAGTGGATGGGTGAAGCAGCAACAAAAGAATAGGTTCCAAAATTCGAATCACATCATTGAGGGACAAAGCCCTGTCCAGCCAGCACTGAGTTGCTGCACGTATGGAGCCATCAGTGCAGCTCAGGCTGTCCACCACTACACACAGAGACCTGAGAGAGACACACATTTCAAAAGACAGATTTTGTGGAAAATGCAAATAAATCACAAAAGCTGTCTTCCTCCAAACCAAAAATCCTAAGGATCATTTTTTCTGACTCAGATTAAAAGCCCTGTAAAGTCTAAGTAACTTCAAATGTACTTCAAATGCTGATGTAGCAACCAATTAACACTTATCACTTCATTTCACTTTACATCACTTTAGCTAACTGAGAAATATGGCTGTTCTTTAAGCACTGGTACTAGTAAAGTTGGTTATAGAACTACTTTCCTGTACAATATCAAAATATCTTTCTAGTATTGATTTATCTATCTAAGAAGTTGCAACAGTAAGTTAGTTTAGTGAGTTTAATCCACTGTCAGAGTCTGGTAAAATCAGTAAGTTCTCACTTGATTTACAATGTCAGTAAACACTTTCCTAAGAGTTAATGATCTCAATTGCTAGTTTCAGGTCTTCTTCAATTGTGGACAAAATTTAAATTTAATAAATTATTTCCCCATTTAAAAGAAAATAACACATGGCACATAAGAGTGGACACCAGTGTGTCTGACAGCTTGCACTGCCCAATAGGTGCCTGGTTGCAGGTGACTTCTGTGAAGTTCAGTTTTCACAAACTGGCATGGTGCTCAAATCCCCAATCTTGAGGCTTCACAAGTTTGTTTTTTAAAGAAGACCACATCCATTTTCATATACAGTCTAAGAGTGACACTAGCCTATGTATTTAAGATGTAAACCAGTCTAGCGACATGTGTCAAGTTCAGTTAATTAATATTTAGTCTTAGCAACAACATTCTGGATACGTTTATACTGTACACATAGACTTAACCTTTTGTTTGCTTAAGTTCTGTTCCATTTTTCAACTATGTACTAACCGGTCAAAGGAGCGGTTCAGAGACATTGTCCTGTTGCTTTGGATCTCTCGGGTCAGGTGCCATAGTACTGTGAAGCGGTGCAGTGCTTCGAGCCTAACAGCCTGAGACAGACAAACACAAAGGGAGCCACTTGATTGTTTGCGCAACTCATTAAATATCCTAGTATGCTGTTTGTGTCCCACTGACTGACAAGATGTTCAGAGAAAATGAAAATGTGAAAGGAAAATTGTGGTTCTGTTTTTCCTGCAAACATACACACCTTGTCTTTGTGCAACAAAGCCTGGCAGATGATGTTTTCGCAGATTGATGCTGTTGGAGCCAAACAGTGAAGCCTGTAAAATAGGTCCACACAGGAAATGTGCTGCTCCCTCCTCTCCATGTCCAGCTGGTTCCATAGAACCTGGGACAACCTCTGCATCACAGTTCCAAAATTTTAAAATACAACAATTAAACCACACATTAGAATTATTCTGACATTTTCCTGATTCTTGATCTTACCTGATAGAAATCTGTGCCTTCCTCTATTGCCTGTAGCAGAGCAGGGTAAATGGGTGGCACAGTGACCATCTGCAGCCGCCCACTCAGAGGGTTTGAGTCAGAGGCTTGGTAGCGTCTGTGTTTGTCCTCAATGACCAATGCTAAGGACTGGGAATGATTTATAAGTTCCAAAAGTGTGGCCACTGCTGTGTGCTGGATTTTGTAGTCTCTTGACAGGCAACACAGTGTCATCAAGGACTTCAGCCATATTGGTAGGCTGTCCACTTCACTACCTAAGAAAAACAAAAACAATTTAACTACTTCTTTGTGGGTCAAATCATGTAAAGACAGCAACATTAACAAGTAATAACTATTAATTGAATCTGTCTGTGAGCTGACCTTTGTGGCCAAACATGTCTGTGTGAAGAGACAGAGTCTCCTCTTCACTAAGGTAGACAGGGAAGGTGGCACACTCAAGCAGTAGGTGGCAAGTGGCTGTGAAAGCCTGTCGACAGTCCTCAGTAATCTCTGCCCTGCTCCTGGGCATGAAACCCGCTGCCCAGTCTATACAACGCCCATGTTCCTTTTTCTTCTCTACAGGGGATGAGGAGACCTCTGTGTCAGATGTGGAGCGGAGTTTCATTTTGTTTGGACTGAACAGTTCGGTCAATTTGTCTTTAATTTCACGTCCCCCTAGACCTGGCAACAAATTCTTTTGATCCACAGAAGCAGTGGTTACATCAGGGTGGAGTTCTACCTCAGGTCTGCTGACATCTTCCACCTGTACCAGCAGGTATCTGAGAAATGACAAGTGAAAACATACAATTCACAGTTAAGTGTGACCTTCAGATGGTTTACCTAATATATTGCAACAAATTTGCACAAACAAATGACTTAGTATTTTACCTTGTGGTAATAAAGGACAGTATATCCTGTAGACACTGGGTCATTGTGTCAACACTGCCTCCTCTCTTCCACACTCCCTCAGTATCTCTATGACTTTCATTTCCCTTTGCTCCCATTCCTGGTGGGAGCTGCTGTTCTGAGGGTGAAGCACTGACTCCTAGGCCGCTGTCTTCAGATCTGATTGTTGGGTAAATACCATTTGTGGTTTCTGCATCATCCCCTCCATCTTTGTTCTGCCCTTCATCATCTTGGTCACCAAAAACCTGGTCAGCAGATCCATTTTTACCTCCCTCCTAGATAAAGTGTGATTTTTATGGTGATACAGTCAAATCCAATAGAAATATTTAAAAAACAAACATAATTAACACTGATTGTAAAATGTCTAACCTGCAAGTCTTCCTCCACTGGTGACTTTATCTCAATATCCTCTGAGTGTGACCCTGTTTCAATGTCCATATATGCCACAGGCATTTGGATCTTACTTAGAACCTTAAAGCAGGCACGCAGACTGTGAGTGACATCCTCCAGGTTAACAGAGTCCAGGTGGCTGTGCAAGGTCTGCAGCATGATACCCAGCATCTCAGGTAGGAACTGAGACTGGATGTCAGTGTGGAGCTCCTATTAATTAAAAATAAGGGAAATTACTGTTTGTAAATGGTCTATATAATTTCTTCAGGTGCATTTGCATGACTCCTTGGTCATGCAGTGCTGACTCACTGTTTATATTTGTTTGAACCTAAACAGAAAAGAAATGCACTTTTCCATCCTAAGCCATCAGTGAAATCAGCTCAGATCTTGTGACTTAAATAGAGACAACAGATATAAAATGTCATATGTTACCATAATGAAAGTCACTTAGTGGCAGACACCAAATCTTCTCAACACAGTAGTCACTTTTGGCAGGGAATAAAACTGCATATTTGGTTGTACTGGCTATTTGAAGATTTGAAGACATTATTTGAAGACATAAAAGTAATGGGTAGGCTAAACGGGGGTGTGCAGCTTTAAGACGGTGCCCACACTCCAGGGGCTGGTGATCAGTTTTACAGTAATTGGACAAATACTTTTGGACATGACACTTGCTGTGAGGATCTACTCCATTATCATCTTGCTACTTCAGTGTCTTTTCGTCAGTGACTGAACAATAATACCACCTGGAAATAAAATGATCAGGAAAGATGTCTATTCAATCTGCAAATTCAGGATGGTGACTAAAATCATTTATCTGACTAAAATATCTCTCTCATTTACTACCACTTTATTGTCCACATGAGGGTTGCGTCGAGCAATAGTGCCTAATCCCAGCTGACATAGGGCGAAAGCGGGGTACACCCTGGACAGGTCGCTAGTCCATCACAGGGCCACATAGAGACAGACAATCATTCACTCTCACATTCACACCTACGGGCAATTTTAGAGTGTCCAATTGGCCTAATCCCCAAATCTGCGTGTTTTTGGACTGTTGGAGGAAGCCAGAGATCCCAGAGAAAACCCCCACACACACGGGGAGAACATGCAAACTCCATGCAGAAGGGCCCTTGCTCCGACTAGGTCCTGGGACTGGGACTTGTTGCTGCAAAGGCAACAGTGCCTGTCTTAAATATATAGCTGGAAATTACCAAGATGTAAGTAGTATAATGTACATAAAGTAAACTACATTCTTATTATATTATTCGTAATTATATTCTGGCAGACATCCACAGTGATATTATGTCAATGACAGACCCTAAACCTAGGTTTGAAAATTGCTTAAAATATTTGTGATAATAAAGTTACATAACCCAAAAAAATATGAGAGTTGTTATTATTTTAATTCTAAAAAGTTATACATTTTACCTTTAAAGCAACTAACAGTGAGCAGTCAGCAGTATGATCAGTATATAGTGCTCCTACAGTTTATTTCACTGTATGTAGTTCTGCCTCTCATTCAATCATTCACACACTCTTTTGATATTTGGTTTGTTACCATGCTACTGGTCTAGTGTTCAGTGTCTTTTACGTTCTGAAATAAGGAACTAGGTATTGAACCAACATTCACTAACAACCAACCTATTGTTCAGGGGTTTCACTGCACCAATTTTGTTTGACAATGAAGAGAACTATTGATGTGCAGGAGAAAGTGTGTGTGTATTATTTACCAGTGGGAGAACATCAAGCAGGAAAATAATGAGATTGGACATCTCTATGACAGAGGGAGCCGGATGGCTGCGGTCCTGCTGAGGGGGAAATGGTGGGTCGTCCTTTTCACTAGATAGAAAGATAGAGAATAAATGACCATTTCTTGTCATTTGTGTCTTGAGATTTAAGGTTTACCAGGGAAAGTACAGACATAGTGTATATGCCTGACAGCCATACCAAAAAACATTTTTTTAGTCTTTGGCCTTCTGTAAGGTTTTATTATACTTTAGGTTTACATTTCAAAATTAATTTATGAAAATGTAGGTAAATTCTCAAACATCAAAATTAAACACACAGAGTCTATTCCACAGTACCTGATAGAAGTGCAGAAGCGCCGTGTCATGTACTCCCACAGGTATTCACTGTTCATGGAACTCACGAGCATATTCACTGTCTTTATTATCTCAGATGCATTTTTATTCTCTTTTATTTTACTGTTAAAGAAAACATACAAAAATCACCACATGTTTCTGTGTTCACTTTGTTGGATGCAGCTTTGTCAGATGTTCAGTGAAATATAGACATCCTTGCTTCTGCACCATCATCCACTACTTTTTACCTGACGAGCTGGTTGCCTGACAGCCCTGAGCTGGTGATGGCTTCCTCCCCCAGCATCTCTCGAGAGTAGCTATAGAAGGCTCGGACGACCTCCAACAACACACTGCTCAAGACAGCTGGACCTGTGCATAAACATCAGCACTAGAACAGTCAAACAATCTCACATTCAGTGAGATAAAATCAAAGAGAGGATGATGGATTAATTAAGCATTTATTATTTAGGTACTGTTCTGTGGAACACTGCCTACCAATCTCTGGTTTATCCAGCAGGCTGATTATGATTCGAAAGGGCCTGAGGTACCCAATCACATTCTCAGGGTTGTTCTCCACATCCTTCTGTTTGAGTATGTTAATCAGAGCCTTGAGTTGCAGAAATGAACGGACAGAAAAAAATGACAAACATACTGTACATTAGTATTTTGTATAACTAGACACACCTGACTAAAATGTGAGATGAAATGTACTGTTTTTGTTTGGGATTTTAAACACTGATGAGCTTAGTTTCATTTTTAAAGTTGGGGAATACGCTTATTAGCATTTTAGTCTTTTGTGATTTTCTTTTGTTTGAAAACCTGCAGTGGCAAAAAGACAAGTTGCTGCTCCCCTACAAATATGAATCACACAAATAAACCCTGTATACAAGGTATACTGTGTATACAAAGACAGTGAAAATGTCTTCCCTCCATTTCACTCTGCTGTTCTAAGCTGAGATAAGCAGCTACTGGCTGCACTACCACAAACTGGCATGAGTGGTACTGATCTTCCACAATAGACAGATAACTCAAATGAGTACATTTTCCAGAAATATCCGATTAATAAAGGGTTGTGAAGTGTTTGCATGCTATTGCATGATTGTGCTACCTGTACAAGGTAATCTCTGGTGTAGGTGTTAAAGTAGTATGTTGTATGCTCCTCTGTCGTGGTGGAGAGGTTGGGATGTGCTGCCACCATTCCTCCTTTTATGTCTGTGCCTGACAACACATGCACATAATAAGAGATATTAAAACAAACTTGAATCATGGCAACAGGTTGATCATGTGGCCAAAATACCATTATCCATCAATGAAGTGAGCACCTAGGAGCCAGGCGTAGAGGCGTCTATTAAGGGACATGTCTCTGCGGAGCAGTGTGAGAGAAGCAGCAGACACCACAGCGATCATGTCCTCAACACTCAAAGCAATACAAGTCTCTCCTGGATCCTGAAGCAATAACATTCATAATGATAGTAAGCAACAGAATGGCAGAGTAATAAAATACCTTCAATGGAAAATAAATATAAAAGACATAATGTCAATATACTGTATATCAATAACCCCAAGACTTATTCATAATATTTACATTAATATTGAAAGATTTAGTTAGTGTCTGCGTCTCATATAATGCACAGTGATGCACTGCTACCACAGTGGACATCTATACCAGGAAAATTCTCAGTTATAAAGGGTTTGCTCAGAATGCACCTAAATGTTTAATGACTACCACAGGTTGGAATATAAACATTATAAATATTTAACACCAAAATTAACTGATGTTACACTTGTAATGTGTTGTCATTATTAACTTTTAGAGCTCAAGCGGCACAGATTATTTATATTTATATCTGTATATATTCTATCAATTCTTATAGCCTAGTCCCAACTCCGCTATTACAAGGATACATGTCAATGTATCCTTGGGCAAGACACTTAACCCCACGTTGTAGAAAGTATGAGTGAATTGGTGAATTGCAAAAACTGTAGAGTAAAGCAGCTTTGAGTGGTCTTCAAGACTAGAAAAGTGCTATATAAGTACAAACAATTTATCAAAACATGACAAAAAAGCTAAAAGCAGCTAATAAGAAATGACTGATATATAATTAAAGATACTTGTTTTCTGTGTTTTTGACTGCATTAACTACACAATGCAGCCATTCTGACCTTCCCCATTCCACATGTCACTCAGTCCATTTAGGCAGGTGACATGTGGCCTTTTTTATTATAATGAATTAAAATAGGACAGGTGGAACATAAAACCTAATTTTGGACAGAAAACAACAGAAAATATGCTAGGAGTCTCTGATTAACAAGTGACAACAGTAACATGAAAGAGAAACACTTGACTAAAACTTTCACCTAAAAATGTTCAGATAAACAAAAGAGGTGAGAATGAGGTGTTTCTGTGCATTTACCTACCAGACATGTGGCAAAGGGGAAAAAGTAGAGCAGGATTTCAAGCATGTTCCTCTGGACAAGAACATTTGAGTCTTGCAGAGAAAGAAACACTGCTTTCCACTGGAGAAACACAGGAGTCAAGACATTGGAACTTAAGTATTTTATTGTGACATCTGTGCAGTAGGAATAACACTCACCACTAGGCGGCTGTCGTAGCCCAGCATGTGTATCTGCTGCTGCAGGGAGGCAGTGCGGTCAAAATGTGTGACTATAAAGATGGAGGCAGGCAGTCGCACGGTGGTGCTGACCACCATGCTGCCCCACAGGGCACCATAGAAAACCTGCTGACCCATCAGCAACGACAACTTGACCAGCAATGCCTCAGTCCTAAAAAGGGGGGGGGAGAGAGAGAGAGAGAGAGAGATAGAGAGAGAGAGAGAGAGAGAGAGAGAGAGAGAGAGAGGTCCTACATCAGTGTCTTTCTAATACAGTTTTGGATGATATGTTTGCAAGTAGATTTGCAATTTCCAATTAAATCTTTGCTGTCAAACAATCATCCGCTGTTAATATGCACTACTGTGCCAAAAATGAAATAAAATAATTCTATTTATTCGACCTTTATTTAACCAGGTAAGTCAATTGAGAAGTGCCATAGCATTTACAATGGCAACCTGGCCAAGAGGCAGCATAGAAACAGGGCACATAAAGAACAAAAAAGGGAAACATCAACAACAAAATATTACACCATTCATAGCATTCACATGTATAAAGTGAAAAAGGCTAAAAGCAGGTGCAACAGTTGCAAACTGTTGCCCTCACTAAGTAAAAATAACATTTTACAACTGTTATCAGATCATACCATTGTGTGCAAAGCTTTAGGCAGTCCCTGGAAAATACCCCCCAGTCTGTACACTGCATACAACTGCAGCAAACAGACATTAGCTGCAGGGGTAGATGTTTTTTTCCAACATTGAGCCCCAGCCTTTGTATATACTGTGTGCTCCAAATACATAAAGGGAATGAGTCAACATGAACTATAATCTACTGTACAGTAATGTGCTGATCTTAACGATAACAGGACATTAGTTAATTAGTTTTTAGTTTATTTACTTCAAGACCATGACCCTGCCCCTCAGAGAGAAAAATTCCTGTAGTTACTGTATATTGTTTTCAAAAGGCTGTCAACAAATTCCATGAGAAAACTAAACCTGTTCACTCATAATCATTTTTTTGTGTGGGGACTTTACATGATAAACTATATTGTGTATTTTCAATATGATGAAAAAATGTGATGTGTGGTTCACTGTCCTCCTTTTTGGTAATTTTAGTCAGCAAGATAGCTCTGTAGCAAAGAAGAAAATACTTGAGTAACGAGTAACACAAATAATACTTAGATTTTGATATTTTAGTGAATTTGCTGACAACACAAATTGCAAAATACTGGGGAAAAAAACATACAATGAGAAACAATCATTTTCAGATCACTTCCTTCGCTCTCCTGACAAAAAAGTAGGTGCCATGTACCTGTCATAGACATCCAGTCCTTCCTCCAGGCCTGGGAGCAGTCCTGTTATGAAGGCCTGAAGACTGGGTAGCAAAGCCCTCTGCAGAGGGAGATAGTAGCGCTCATATAGTGTCAGCAGCACAGGCTTCACAGCCATAGCTGCATGGCCCAACAGCGGGAACAATCCCGAGCTATAAACCAGAGAGACACAGAATCATGAAAGAACTATACTTGTGATTGGGAATAATGGAAGCAGTAAAAGATCAAGTCTCTTCACCTGTAAATGAACAGATCTTTGGCAAGCCATTTTGTTCCAATTATTTTGAAGATGACCTCATAAGTTTCAAGAGCCTTGAGGTGCACTCCACTGGGCAGAGCAGGATGTAGACACTGGGCCAGACGCTTCCCTATGATCAGCCTCTTAGGTAGGAGTGAGTAGCGGAGGTTACTCTGAAGGGCCTGATTGAGAGAGGTAGGTAAGAAGAGGCTGAATTGGCCATGAGCCACACGTGTATGGTGACTGACAATTTCACAGAACCAGTTACAGATAAGCAGAACATCTACTGTATATAAAACAGTTGCATTTTTTAGTGTCCCCTTACATTCTTTGTGCACCTCAAGAACTAAAACTTTTGCATTAGCATGCAGAGACACTCAAAAATAAATATCTGTTCTATCAGCCAAAACAAGAGGCAATTTTTTTTTACCTAAATTCAGTGGTCAGAAGACTTGAGTCATGGTTGTATAACACAGAATCTCTATGAGAAAGAACAACTTCCTCTTAACTACAGAGAACTGAAACATATAGCAGCTATACGACTGATGCAAATACACTGAATACCTGTGAATTTGGGTTCAACAGAAAAAAAGTTCATAAAAGAGCTGCACAGCACACACCCAGAAAAAAATCTATAGCAGATACATGTAGGGTACTACAGTTGCAATAAATCATCATCATGTGTGCATCACACTATACCTTGTTCAGCTTTCCCAGAGAGGAGATAAGATCTGCCCACTCACTCGAAGACTCAAAGTTTCGCAGTGCTTTCTCAATAACTGCTGCATAGCTCCGGTAACGGTAGTCATTCTGTAGCTCAAGTTCCTCAGGATCCATGATATATCAGTTCGATGTCAGCATGTTCAGCAAAAAGTGTCTGGAAATTAGGAGATAATTAAAAAAAAAAAAAAAAAAAGATTGCATGAGTTAAGGTAATGTAAGAATCACTATGTTCTGTCTGCACAGTGGCAGATATCCCACTGCCTCTGGACCTTTTGTATGACAAATAAAATTAGCTGTCTAACATATCCAAGTTTGGAGGCATACGATGACAAATGTCTTCATTCATCATTTAACTAGACTAGATTAGACTAGAATTTGTCTGATGGTCTCTCAGTCTGTGGAGGGAGAAGTCCTTACGTCATTCTATATTCACTTCCAGATAAAAAGAAGTTTTGAACTATGGAGGGACTGGGATAGTGTTTACCTATGCAGAGACCAGTGACAACATTAGGGTGGCACTGATAAATAATCACTTTTAAAGCTGTTACTACTAAATTGTCAGCAGCACACATCCAGCAGAAACAGGTTAGCATAAATATTTGTGTGAAGACGGGTAGGTAAAGGGTAGGTAAGGTGCAGGTGGGGTTCAGTAATTTCATTTGAACATTTCTGAAAAAACCTACAGTTGAAGATGAAAAGAAGGAGGGTGGTAGGCTGAAATAAAAAGAGCAACTGAGCTCAAAGTTATGTAATCAATCACTCATCATCATCATCGATTAATTGATGTAATTAATGTAGCTTTAAATAAGTCAAAAGCACTCACAAAACCTTCACATCAAGTACCTTCAGAGAAGCTTTTGGGTTTCAATGCATGTGCTAGAGGCAGTGGTGAGTGTTTGCACATGTAGTCATTTGAATGCAGCTACACAGAAATGGGTGGGGGACTATGAAGACAGGATTAGAGACGCATAGACATCTGGACTCCCTGCAGCTGAAGTAAGAGGGGCTTTACCATCATGGACAAGTCCAACACATACTCAGGAAGGGCAGAGCATGTTATATCTTTACAAAATAAAATTCTATGGGTTCTTGGCAATAAATAAGCAATTTAGAGATACTCTGATAATAATGAAATCATTTTTGGTGTGAACATTTCATTAGTATATGTAAAAATTACTAATAAATTAATGAACAAAGAAGTTATCCAAATTCTGGACCTTGGATACAGGAGGTTGTGTTTCTCCTTAAAAAAAAGAAAAGTGTCAATGAAACATTGAAAGGTGGAGACATAGCAAGTACTTTTTTTTAAATAATAACCCAACATAAAACTGTTCTTTGTCCCATCAACTTAGTTTTTGAAATTTTACATACCAAAAATACAACCCCAATTCCAAAAAAGTTGGGACACTGATTAAAATGTAAATAAAACAGAATGCAATGATTTGCACACCTCATAAACCTGAATTTTATACCCAGTAGAACATAAGCAACATATGCAACATATAAGATGTTGAAACTGAGACATTTTACCATTTCATAAACAATATTAGCTCCTTTTGAATTTGATGACAGCAACACATCTCAAAAAGTTGGAACAGAGGCAACAAATGGCTGGAAAAGTAAATGGCAAAAATCCAAAACTAGAGGACATTTGACAAATAATTAGGTTAATTGGCAACAGGTCAGTAAAATGACTGGGAGATAGGCAGAGGTTCTAATGTTCCACACTGTAACACTGTGAGGACTTTGAAGATCCCACCATCAACAGTCTATAATATCATCAACAGGCACAATTCTTGAATGAAAATCACTGCATGGACTCAGGAGCACTTCCAGAAATCACTGTCTGTGAACACAGTTTGCTGTGCAATCTACAAATGCAAGTTAAAGCTGTATCATGCAAAGAAGAAGCCATATGTGAACACAATCCAGAAATGCCACCATCGTCTCTGGACCAAAGCTCATTTAAAATGGTCTGAGGCAAAATATTCTAATATCTGGATGATGTCTTATTCAAGGAAGGCCTTGCATATTTCAGCAAAACAATGCTAAACTGCACACTGCATCCATCACAACAGCATGGCTCCACAGTAGATGAGTCCGAGTGCTGAACTGGCCTGTCTCCAGCCCAGACCTTTCACCAATAGAAAATATTTGGTGCATCATGAAACAAAAACTCCACCAAAAAAGGCCCAGGACTGTTGAGCAGCTAGATGATAAAATGTCTCATCTGATATTTTCTTCTATTGGGAATAAAATATGTCTTTATATGATTTGCAAATCATTGCATTCTATTTTTAATTACATTTTATCAAAAAGGGACCATTTATTTTGATTTTGAAATAAGGTCCTTTTTGTTGAATTTTTAACCATAATTATATATCATATTGTTAAAATATAAACCCTTCATACCGATGAAAACCACTCTTGTGACCTACTTGCAGTGTGACCTACAACCCTACCATTGATTGCTTTGATACTAATATTAACCTCCTGAAAGACAGCATGAAATAATCATGTCTAAATGGCAACAACGCCTTAATTTAGTGAATGATTCTATGCACACACACACAAACAGCTTAATAACATGTAACAGCTTGATAACCAAATGTTGCAGGCTGAGCACAACTGTTTTACTCTCACTTCCTTAATTGTATCTATCAGCAAAAAAAGCAAGTGCAATAAAACCATGCATTTGTACAAGCGGTTACTGAGCAAGAGTGTGTGCTTTAAGGGTGGACACTGTGGAACGCAACAAGACCCACTATGCACTGTCACCTGACTGACACCACCACTACAACACTGTGTTCAGAGCTGTGAGGTGACACACAGCCAACATCAACTGTGGCCACAAAACAAGCTGCAACTTAAATAGTCTGTGACAGGTTCGATTACTTATTCAATGAATTATTTTGAAGAGCACCATTAAAAAAATAAGTTGTGTCTGATCTGCAAAGGTTAGTCACAGGACCTGTAAAGGTACTGAAACCCGTTCGCCATACCTTTAAATTTCTTCATGAAATGAAACATTTGTCCCACACTTCTGAATTAAAAAAGCATGAAAGTAATTATATGTGTTACAGCCAAAAGCTTGTTGTGCAAAATATTAACATAGTAGTGATATACCTTTGATACATAGATAATGAGGACAACATTACATTACAGCAGACCATGTTATTGAATTACTGCCCACTCTCTAAAGCAGAATGATGTATACATATCGCAATAATGTGGGGATGCACAATATTATTGGCATGATATCGATATCGGCAGATATTGACTTTAAAATGTATTATTGGATATTGGCAAACACCAAGATCTGGTATCAGATATCGGCCCAATTACTTTCGATATATCGATAGCTGCAAAAAATCTAACATCGTGCATCCCTACAATGAGGCATTATTAAGTACTGTGGCATAAGTGTCCATGTGTAAGTAATAGACCTCCAACAGCGTGAATGATAATACCACTACCATATACTTTTACTGTGGTGCAATATAACAGAACAGCTAGCTTATGCACATATTCACCAAGTATCATAACTGGACTAATTAAAGATAACTAGCTTTTAAAAACACTCTAAACATACTTATACCACATGTTCTTTTTCTGTATACCAGAGAAAGTATCAAACGAGGACAGAATGTGCCGTCATTACAAACAACACATCGCCTGTCAGCTAATAGAGGAGCATCAACGACTCACCAAATGCGAAACAAGCCTAGAGTTAGCATCCGTGGCACGCTCATGTTAAAACAGAACAAGTCTGGTCCTCCTGGTGAATTTTCCACACTGAAGAGGGAGCACACCTGTAATATGTCCCGAGGATATGTGTATGTGTGGGTGTAGTTGTATGTCAGACACCATCATCCCCCAGGCAGAACCAGAACGGGGCGGGTTCCTCAAACTCAGCTGATTCAGAGCCACAGAGCCGCCGAAAGCACGATTCACTTCCCCGGAGATGACGGGGTGGGGGTGGGGATATTGTGAACGATGAAAATAAGGTGATGTTTGTCTTCAAATTGTCATTAAAGTAAAGTCAATACAGCGTTTACTAAATTTAAGCTTGGAGACAAAAGAAACCGGTTTTCCTTGTTGCAGTGTTATAATGTAGATGCGACTTTTACTGGGAACGCACTCCCCTCCGGCTTTGGTATGGTCCAGGATGTGCAGTGTTTACAAACCTCTCACCTCCTTGACAGATACTGTATATATATTTTTTACAGTAAATAGTACAGCTCCTACACAGTCTGATTACTTTGTTAGCACGAAAATAAATTCCATTTTTTTTTGTCATCCAAATACTGATGTGAAGAGTACTAGTATGATTTACAGCTAGGCTTCAGTTATTTTGATCCTATTAAAGTGTGTGTGTCATACAAAACATTTAAAATGGGTAGATAATTAAATACAGGTATAATAAAGTAAACACTCTGGGCAGCATGATTTGATAGCAGAATTACTAGATATTTCTTGTTATCATATTGCCACTACCATTGTTTCTGGTGGTGGTAATATATGTGTCAAATTAGTTAATTAGTTAAAAACCCAATTAGTTAACCATTATTTACATTGTCGACTTTTTAATTTTTCAAATTGTAAGTTTCATCATTTTCCCAGTAACCCCACTCCCTCCACCCTGTGGTAAAACAAGGTCATTACAGTGATCTAGGAGTCAGTATTGTAATCGCACTTGTTCTTTTTCAACAATACAATTTTTGTAACAGACTTTCCAGGCACAAATGTTTTTCAGTGATTTACATTTATTTCAAATTTTCTTTAATATTTATAACAATCAAACAAACAAATTTATATATTCTACAACTTCTTTGTTTACAGACAAAACAGAAAATGTTAAAGCTGCATCACACCTAAACAGGCTTCCCTATTTAAGACTTCTAAATAGCAATGTAAGCAAATGTAATTATTACATTTGGTCATAACAGGTACTAATTACTTTTTGGGTTTACCAACAGCCATGGCTTGTATGTGCAACTTTGTGTCTGTAGATGGAGCTCCTGTATTTTCAACTTTTCCTTACCAGCCTGTACAACAATAATGAGGCCAGGTCTAAAATATCACTGCAAATTTATAATTTTAACATAACATTTTGACATAACATTCAATACACATCCTTTGTTGTTTATGCAATGTTGACTGGTCGCACTCTGAGCAATTTTTAGCAACATTCAAAACTAACTGGTTAGGGTCTTCCTAGAAAGGGATAGAAAAACAAAAGCAGTTGTAATTAACTAACTCTTAGTATTTGCACAAACGTACTTATGAAATGACAAAAACAACTACAACTACATAATTTGTTCTGAGTGATTCAAGTACACGAAAGGTTGTTGCTCTTTTGAGGTGGAAATATAATACTTAACTGCCTCTTATTACAAGTTAGCATTTAAATTGTACAAAAACATTACCACTATGTTGTGATTATCATTTTCATCCATTTTATTAGCTATTAGCTATTTATTAGCTATTAAGAGATTCAACATTTTACCCATATTCCCATAATCTCACCGGTCAACTGTGTTGGTATTTATGCACAGGTTTTAACAGGGGCTGGATGGAATGAGCTTCACTCATGTCATCCATGTGTCATCAGAAAACCACAGTCCATTTTTAGAAGGGATACTCTTTTTATAGACATGGTGAGATAATATTGTATTCATGGAGCTATTATTATTGAAAAAATATGCACCTTGTTTTCTAAACATAATGTCATGGTAGGCCAATTATATCTACATTAACACCATTAAAAATGGAGACCCAGTAAAACTACCTGGCAAAACTATCTGATAAGTGAAACAGATGCTCTTTTCTATATTAATATGTATTTGTTTGTTCAATAAAAGTTCAAATCCGGGGTCTACCAAACAATTAAACTCTGAACTTTACCTGCATTTCTTGCATTATAACATCCAGTTAATTTGAGTAAAAACAAAAAAGATTTTTTTTTTTTTTTTTAATAATAACCAAGTGGAACAATCTGCTTATTAATCACATTGTGCAACTGACAGAAAAAAAAAACTTTATGAGCAATTCACAAATCAAATCTTTGTGATCAGACCACAGAATATAATTGTATTTTGGCAATACATAGAGCTATTGCGACATAAAATGAGAATGGCCAAAACTTAATGGCTGTGTCTGACTCAGCTGAATGTGTTCTCACTAGTTCAGAGCTTTGAAACTTACAGGCATGTTGCAAAAAAACATTATCATTTAGCATTATTATACATGTAGATTTAACTTTTTCAACTTATTGTGTAGCATTTTGTGGCCTCTGTTTAATCACAGTTAGATTTTTATTTTTTGGGTTAACCTGAGCTGACAGGACAGCTTAGAGAAAGAGAACGACTATGTCTGATTTGGCAAATTTAGGTTTACGTGCAACACAAACAGTGGATATCGATAGTCCTGGGAGATCAGTTATCCAGGTTCATCAGGGTTAAATGTTTGTTAAGTAAGCTAAGACAATGTTATTCACAAAGTAGTCACAAACTGGGAGCTCTGGACATGTGTATATTGTACACATGAAGAATGCAGTGTAATGGATAGACACTGGTGTTTCTAATCAGCCACAACTTTGGACATGAGGGAGGGGGAAACAATGGGATTATTGTTGCCTAAGTTGAGGGGGTTGTTTTCCATGTTTGTCAGAGATGTTTCAAAAGACAGGGGAAATAAAAACATGGTCTCCTGTATAGGGTCTAACCCATTCCACAACTGGTATTGATCAGAAGGGTGAGAGCAGAGAGTTCATTAACTGTGACACAACAAAGAAGTTGTACAAAAAGTTAAAATCATTCAAAAGCAGTGAATACAGTTGATGCACTCTTTACTTGTCTGATCACTAACAGGTGTGTGGTTTGGAGTTGAGCCTTTATTGGAGACCATGCTTGTGTATGTTTTATTGTGCCAGTAGAAAATGTGATCTGAAAGAAGGCCTCAGGGCTGAAACCTATTCTAAAAAAAAACAACACTTTTTAAAAATAAATAAATCACATGTACATTCTACACTTTGACTTCACAAGAGCATGTGGTGATAGATTGTTTGAGAACTGTCAAAATGTCACCATCAGTTGTATTGCGTCCCAAATTTTCTCAACCTCTGCTGACATCAGTGACTCATCTTCTATTGGTGCATGTCACAATGACAACATTTGTATGACCACTATTCAAACTATTGAACTTGTTCTGCATTACTGAATCACTTTCCCGGGAGACAGATGGAAAGACCAGCGTCTTTCTCGGTCCAGGTACTTCAGTCACAACACACACACTCACCCGCACTCATGCATACACGCAACACGCTCTCTTTCACGCTAAATGCAAAAACCAAAATGGATAATGATTTTCCCTTAAGGTGCTCACTAGCTCAGTTGTGCAGACAGCATTGTTTGACACAGTACATTTATTCCAAATATTTCAGGTGCTTGTACTAAGTGCAAATCAAAATTGTCTTTATGTCTGTTAAATTAATAGCATGTAGCTTGTAACATAACATGTAATGAGTGTTTTAACTCATACAACGTGTTTACATTTCATTAAACAAAATCTTCTGTACACAGGGTTTCATTCTAGGAGGATAATTTTTAGGTGGATTGGCTTAATTCAGGTCAAACATTTATATAACATAGAAAAACAGTAGCTCTTGTGTCCTGCCAGATGTGCAGACAACTGTGGGGGAAAACTAAGGCACTGTGTCTATAGGTAAAGTTATGTTGTTCATATTTATTACTCTAGCATATAGGTAAATATATGATTTACCTGTAATAAATATAAATATATTGTACTTCACCTGAAGACAGAGTGACAAATTTTGCCTTGTTTGTTTTTACCCACCTGATATGGAGCATGCAGGGGATCAAGTGGAGCCATGAAGGAACTCCTCGTCTCTTGTAAACTAATTTTTTACACTCACCAGCCACTTTATTAGTTATTATTATTAGGGCAACTAATAAAGTATTAACAAATGTGGTCCACTGCTGCTGTAGTCTGTCTGCTTCTGTTCTGTTCTCTTCTGTTAAATGTTGCCTTTCTGTCTTCTTGAACCCATGTGACCATTCTCCTCTGGCCTCAAGGAATTTTTTGATCAGATAATTTGGATTGGTGGATATTTTATTTTTTTTTAAAGACCATTTGCTGGAAAAAAAAGAAGGGAAACAAATTAGACAAGGTTGTGAGTGAAAATCCCAGTAGCCGTGTAGCACTTTCCTCTTCCTTTGTAAACTTCACTTACACTCAGCTTCTTTTTTAAGGTACACATGACACAGAGGGCAGCAACAGCTGTGGCCTTTGGCTGCTGGAGCCCATGTGCCTTGCACAGAGGTACATACTATGTATATACACTGTACCTCCTTTGTAATGATTTTCTATGAACTACTGTGACCGCTCTCCTCTGAGTGGAGACAAAAGAAGAGAATGGTTTGTTAAACATTACAGATTGTTATGAGTGGAAATACATCACATTTCTTCCTCATTCCAATGTTCTGTTTGAACTTCACCATGTCATTGTGACACAGAGTAACTTGCAACACAAAACATTTTTTTATTGTGCTGGAGCTATGGACTTGTGCTTTTTTCTTTTTTCTTTTTGGCGGGGGGGTGGGGGGGGGGTGCATTTTAAATGTGGTGTGAATGCTACAGGATGCATGCACATACATATATATGCATTCATTTATATTTACACCACAATCACATCTGTGCCGTTTATTAAGGAGGAGGAGGAGGAGGAGGAGGGGAATCCCTCCAACGGCTCAGCTCAAAGCGACGTTTGCACTAGAACGCGAACACACACGCGGATGTTCCCTCAACAGCGGTAGTTACCGGAGGTTCATGTTGAGTACGTTCACGGACGCTGATATTTTTGCCCGATTATCGCGTTAACGTAGCGCGGTGGGCGTTACCAGCAGAGGCAGGTTACCTCGGGTGACCAATGGAGTGGGCAAAACTCAGCGTAAGGTGGCCGTGGCCACCCCCAGTCGTCACTGTGCAGGGTGCGCTGGGAAATGTAGTTGTCAACTAAATGGAAATTTCCAACATATCTGTTCAGAGAGGAGTGAGTGGAAATTTACTCTGTTTCCCTCCCCCCCTGTAATGTGCAGAGCCGTGACTGCCTTGCAGGATGTTTTGTTCAAAGTCAACCATTTTATTCTCATCTGACTGCTGAGTCTTCTGACAGTTACTCATCATGCAACTGCTATGAGATGCCACTGTATTGTGATTCTTCTGCTTTTATGGCCTTTTGTATTATAGTGAGTGATTAGTGGTTGGTGTGGTTTGATACCCCCTTTCACATTATGCATATTTTTTTTATTTTATACTAGTACTACTAATAATAATAACAACAACAACAACAACAATAATAATTATTATTACTATGTGGTAGAACTCAACAGTAGAAGAGCATCCTTACATACAAGCACACACATGCAAATTAACTAGAGGGCTCCTATTGTTTGAAAAACCAACACATGCAGCCAGATACATGTAGCTCGTGCCATATATTGCATATTAAAGAGCAGAATTACTGCATGTTATGTAAACATAACGTGACACATGCACATCACGCATGCACGTTATCAGGTCAGTTTAACTGGAGGCATAGTACAATTCAGTTACCCATTCTACAGGTGAAGAATTGTTAACCTGATCTTAATTAGAAATGTACATGCTCTCTAATTTTTGCATATAACATGATCATTCTTATTGTATAGCATGTCCCTGATATGACTCATTACCCTGAGGAAAAAAAACATTATGTTGGAATGGCACAGTAGCTATTACTTGATGGTGGTGGCAGACTGTGTGGTCAGTTTCCTCCCATTGCTCTGAAATGACAGCAATTTCCTCCAGATCACTAGCCTGATGTGTTCCAGTGAAAAGCTCCATCTGTGCAAAATCACATGTAAAATGAAAACACGTGTTGTTGCAGAAGTTAGGTATGCACAACTCAGCATCTCTTATGGGCATTATTATTGGCACACAGAGTTTAAATTTCCCTCAAGTGAAACTTCAGTAAAATATGGCACTCAAAAAGCCAAAGTCAAACGAGAAACTTTTAAAGACCAAGTTATTCAGAGAGGCAGCACTTGGCAGTTAGTGGAATTTTCCAGTCCGCAAACTTTATCCTGAAATAGGATTAGAAGTTGACTCTTTTAATCAGTCAGAAGAGGTTTTTACTAGACGTTTCTATGACATGTAAATGTCTACTCTGCCATTTCTGGTTGTCAACCTTGATAGCTATTTGTGTCAGCATGAGAGAGATAAGCTTTCTTCATAAGTGACTTTTCTGTTTCATTACCTGCAAGGTGGAGTTGTGGGTTTAAAATAAGTCACCATGACATACTAATATAAGCACAAATATCTATTTTTTTTTTCCATTTAAGAGATAATGCTATATGATTCAATTGCCTCCCAACAGTTTGATGCGATTTACAGGTGCACATTTGGGTTATTCTAAGTAAAAGGCATTAAAAACAAAGTGCTCCATACACAGTGACAATAACAAGGCTGTGAGAAGTGGGTGTGTTTGAAAGCCACTGATATTCCCCTGTAAAGGCAGTCATTTAAACTACGTGTGCCCTCCATATTCCTGTTGTTTATTTGGACCCGTATCCAGGCCACATTCAGAGCAAGGGGGATAAATCGTTGGATTACATTCTCGAAGGTGTTTTAGCACACAAAAAGGCGTCACGGGTGTGCTACACGTGTGGGCGTGGAACTGAACTGGTCCCCTATAAGGAGGAGAGGCAGCGTTGTCTAGCGGGCACCGCTGATCCACAGACCAGATAATCAACTGTCATCGTCGAATCGACATTTTGACAAGGGGCTCCTGTCACTGTGTGTGTGTGTGTGTGTGCGCGCTTATGTGTGCGCGCGGGGAGACGGAGCTGCCACTTCTTCATCCTCATCCACAGTCCGGGGCGTCGGGCGTGTGGTCTGTAGCATCTTTCACGCCTCTGCTAACGTTAGCAAACACGGTACGTGTTCATACGTCGTGGAGCCGGTGAGTGGCCGTATGGAGACTGCCTGTGTGACCTTTATTTTATAGACACGCGGTGTTTTGTGTCCGTCAAACCTCGTGGACGTTGTGTTTTCAACCCAAGTGTCCGTCGACGACCGTGAATGATACATCGCTGGCTGTCAGACGTCTCAACAGAATGGCTGGCTCTAATATTTTAACCCGAAATACACCTGAGTTACCTTACCAATCGTACCCGTCCATGAGTTTTATTACTTAATCGCACGACGAAGCTGAGAAACCTAACGGCAACAGATACAGGTTTCCTTGAGGATGCGCAGTTTCTGTAGCTGAATGAATGAGCGACTGTTCTAGAAAATTCCTTCCGCCTTCTAGGTGGATTTGCTCACTATATGCCTGGCCGTGAAATGGTGTCGCTTTCCACATTGTGTCCACAGAAGCCGCCTCAATAGCCGTCAGCCGCAGCTGACCTTTAATTAAAGCTACATTGCTCTTGGCATCGTATTATGTATTTTATTCCTCTGCTTAATGGTCCGCCGTTATTACCTGCACTACCTATAGTTCAATTTGGATTTGTTCTTGAAAACAACGGTGGTGCCTTTAACACTTTCGTGTGGCGGTGGGCGTGTGGACCATTCATTCTACTGCGAGACACAGAAAGTTGGTAAACAAAAGTGTATGGTCGTGCTAGCTTTTATTTGCTTTTGGTACTTTACTGTGTTTCCTGAAACTTTTTTTTCTAATGAAAATCCATCGCGACCTAATTATAATGTAAATCTAAATCACTATGACAGATAATCTGTGCGTACTATGACGTTTATTACTACTTTTGCTGCCCTTTTTGGAGCACCTGACATTATTTGAATATAAAAACTACATTACCCCATTGGCATGACTATTCAATGAAGTACAACTTCAGTGTATATATTCAACTAATATAGTAATGTTAATAATTATAAAATATATGCAGATTTATTGGCAAACTTCTCACCCCTCTAACCAAACAAATAAAATGTAACATTGACAAATGTTATTGAAGCAAGTTTATACATTGTTGTTCTCAGAAACCTCCAGACACCAAATGCTGGAATGTAGAGAGAGACCACAAGTGCTGTTTATCTCATATTTATTTAAAGGTTCACTGTGTAAGAATTAGTGAGAGTTGGTGACATCTAACTGTGAGGCAGTGAAGTGCAAAAAACAGGGACTCCTCTGCTAACTCCTCCCCTCTCCTCAGCCCATAAGGGAACTGTGGTAGCTTACACTTATCAGAGAGGATGTAAACACTCTTTCACAACTCTCTCCATTCTCCTCTTTGCTGTTTCCTCTTCCTCCCTCGTTGGCTTATGCATCGGGTTTATGTGGGGAAATCCAGTTACAATTATTTGCAGTAAGCGTTTGCTTCAAAGTGTGAAAAGCAAGTCCATTCAGGCAGCTGTATACTGTTGGTTTAAGATGAAGCAAACACATTGTCTAAAATGTATACAAAAGGCTTACTGTAAGACCTATAAAAACAAATTATTTTTATTTTAAAGCGATTACACACTGGAACAAACATACACTTGAACAAACAACTCTTTTAAACATTACACAGTGGACCTTAAGTTATGCAATTTTGTGTATGAATTGTTCTCGGGATTAAACTGCTATATTTTTTTATATTTTTATAAAAAAATAACATTGGAATAAGAAATATTTTTTTTGTTGACTTCTGTTGGGAAAATGATGGCAGTCCTTTTAAATCAGATGTTTGTGTGGTGGCTGTGTGGACCTGTGCAAGAGTGCAATTCATTTTTCAATTTCATTAATTTGAGTTTCCTCTATGCCACTTAAAGTTGGTAAACATAAGTTTATGGCTTTAATTGTTTTCGGCGGTTGATTTCTTTATGAGGTTTTTGTTTAAACCACAGTGTTTATTTTACCAACTTCTCCTGTGAGTCACTGCGGCTTTGTCTCAGCATCTCTTTGGCTTTTGAATATCTGTTGCATTAAAACGTCCTTGAGGCAGGGCTCCAGCTTCATCACCACTGGCGATAGGAGGATATTATGAGCTTCTGGTGAAGGAACAGAGCAGAACAGAAACACTTGCACACATTGTTTTATTGAGGGCAATTATATTAATCTGCTTAGATTAAAGTTAGTATCCCTCTGGCATAGGCAACACCATATTATTTTGGCATTGGTCTGGTTGAGCGGTTTTTAAGTACTTCTTGGCATATGGGGATTGTACTGGTTAAGTTTGAGTCTGCATAATGTAACTCTGTAAATAAAATTATTTCATTAAATGGCATTGCTGTGTTTTAGAGCCAGGGAGTCTTGGCCAGTTTATGAACACGTGGAGAAGTGGACATTGATGGAGAGATGTTAAAATGAAAACAAAGACTTCTTTCACAGAGAAAGATGGTTATGCATAGAGCCTGGTTGTGAAGATGAAGGCGTGGGGTTATTTTCTACCAGGCATGGCAGACTGAAGCCTCCAGAGGGGCCCGACATCCATGTGTGTTGTGTGTCATTTACACAAAACAGATGTGCCCACACATCACCATATATATTAGTAGTTGCTGGCAAAGGGAGTTTAAGTTTGAGTTTCTTAGAACATCTTAGGCTATTTTAACTTATGGTGTTTTCATTTCTGGAAAAGGGTTAAGTCTTATATTTGTTAGTGAATGTCAGTGTACAAAAATTAAGATTTTAGATTGGTACTGAAAAATGTAAAAAAAAAAAATTAAATGGGTCATGTTTATTTTGTGGGATTGGGATTGGGTCCCGTTGGCTTGTGTGTCCCTCTATTCTTTATTTATTCGTGGTCTGTCACAATTTGATGCCAGGGGAAAATGGTTGTCTTAAGCATTGTCCAAAAAAATGCATGAGACTATGCAGGCATGTGTTGTAATTTTACAAATGCAATCAGGCAGACCACCAATTTGGTATAGTGGGAACTTCATAGTTGTTTCTCTGTTCTGCCTTTTCTTGATTTCTTGCATAGTCTTACAGTGGCACCACTTGAGTCCCTTCTGTCTAAAAATATTTTGGAGAAGAGTCATTGGCAGGCTAATGCCATGGACTTGCAGTGGAAAAATACTGCAAAAGATTTGTTGGGCTATGATTTTTGTCACACTTAGCCTCCTTACCCTCAGGTGAGATACAGATTATATGAAGGTAGCTTTTTGTAATTAAAAAGAAAACATAAAATGATTGGTTATTGGTATTAATATTGGCCGTAAGAACCATATAATTATTGGTGAATGGAAATTGTAATGCTTCTGACTCTGAAGCATGTATGTTAAATTGAGGTTCTAATGAGGTGTTTTTCTTTGTCTTTGCTGTCTTGCAGGAATGTTAAGTCTAGAGTTTTCTAGACCAGAGGCCTACAACATCCTCCTCTAAATCTAGAACAACCTCAGTGCCGGTGGATAACCCCCTCCGAAGCACGTCTAGTGAATTTGAACTGACGGTGGATACTACAGCTTCCATCCAGACAGCAAACCAAAGCATTTTTATAAATTAAACCCATAACTTTTACTATTTATTTTCCTTTTTTTTTGAAGGATTCCTTAAGCTGTGAACTTTACGTTTAAGGTATATTTTTTAAAGTAATCTCTAAAAATGCGTCCTTCAATGGAAGCAGCGGACATTGCTGTGGTAGCACTGTATTTTGTCCTGGTCCTCATCATCGGGTTTTTTGCCATGTGGAAAGCAAACCGAAGCACTGTGAGTGGCTACTTCCTGGCTGGACGCTCCATGACATGGATAGTGATAGGTGCATCACTATTTGTGAGTAACATTGGCAGTGAACATTTCATCGGCCTGGCTGGATCAGGAGCAGCAAGTGGCTTTGCTGTTGGAGCATGGGAATTCAATGCAGTCCTTCTTCTACAGCTGCTTGGCTGGGTGTTTATCCCTGTGTATATCCATTCAGGAGTCTACACCATGCCTGAATACCTGTCCAAACGCTATGGTGGCAACAGGCTAAAAGTTTACTTTGCTTTCTTGTCTGTTTTACTTTACATTTTTACCAAGCTATCTGTGGACCTGTATGCTGGAGCTCTGTTTATTCAAGAGTCCTTGGGGTGGAACCTTTATCTGTCCATTGTCCTGCTTATCAGTATGACTGCCTTGCTCACTGTCACTGGTGGACTAGTGGCAGTACTATACACAGATGCCCTTCAGGCAGTGTTGATGATTGGTGGTGCCCTAACCTTAACCATCATCAGCCTTATCAAAGTTGGTGGATTAGAGGGTGTCAGAACAAAGTACATGCAGGCAGTTCCCAATGTCTCTGCTATAATTGCTACTGGAAATTTCACATACTCTCCCTCCTGTCGCATTCACCCTAAACCAAATTCTCTATACATCCTTCATGGGCCTCTGGATGAAGACATCCCCTGGCCAGGCTTCATTCTCGGCCAGACTCCTGCATCTATTTGGTACTGGTGTGCAGACCAAGTCATTGTCCAGAGAGTATTAGCAGCAAAGAACATTGCTCATGCAAAGTGCTCAACACTGATGGCTGGATTTCTCAAAATCCTTCCCATGTTTCTCATAGTCATTCCAGGAATGATATCCCGTATCATGTTTGCAGACGAGATCGCCTGCATTGGGCCAGAACACTGCATGGCTGTGTGTGGTTCTCAGGCCGGCTGCTCAAACATTGCTTACCCTCGCCTGGTCCTGGCTGTGATGCCTGTGGGACTCAGAGGTCTGATGATGGCGGTCATGATTGCCGCCCTCATGAGTGACCTTGACTCAATCTTCAACAGTGCCAGCACCATCTTCACCCTGGACATCTACCAAACCATTCGAAGGAAGGCATCACAGCGTGAGCTGGTGATTATAGGTCGCATGTTTGTTGTAGTCATGGTGGCCATCAGTATTGCTTGGGTTCCTGTCATTGTTGAAATGCAAGGTGGGCAGACATATCTGTACATCCAGGAAGTTGCTGGCTATCTAACTCCACCAATTGCTGCCCTCTTCCTGCTAGGGGTCTTCTGGAGACGGTGTAATGAGACAGGTGCATTCTGGGGAGGGATGACAGGTTTCACATTGGGTACCATTCGACTGATCTTGGCTTTTATCTATCGCCAGCCTCGTTGTGACCAGCCCGATGATAGGCCTGCTTTCATCATTCATGTTCACTACATGTATTTTGCTGCTGGTCTGTTCTGGATATCAGGGCTGGTAGCTGTTGTGGTCAGCCTCTGCACCACTTCACCAGATGAAGAGCGAGTCCGCACCACCACAGTCTGGGGTCTCCGCTACATTGAAAGGGTACCCACAAAGGATCGAGAGCAGATGTACAGGCTAACTGATGAGAGCCACTGTAATGGTGATGCAATGCTCCATAAAGAAATGCCCCCAGATATCAGAAAGGAGAGGTGTTTGGACGGAGCGGATGTCAAACTCCTGGTTCCATCCACTGATCATGACCCAGCAACCCCAAGCACAGAAGCCTCACCTGCTACCACTCCTGCAGAGCAATTCAGTAATGGAAGGATGGAGATGAGAGCAGAGGATGGCTGCCATGCAGAGAGTAGCAGGTGCATGCGTTTACTGGACTGGTTTTGTTCATACAAGGAAGGAGCACAGAATGCTGAGCAAAAAGTGGTGCAGGATGAATCGAAGATCATTGCAGAGATGCTGCATGAGTCTCCTAGAGTTAAACTTTTCCTCAACTTGGGTCTGTTATGTGTCTGCTCTGTGGGCATCTTCATGTTTGTTTATTTTTCACTGTAGCTGAATCCTGCACTGAACTAATAAAGGCTGATGTGAGGGCTTTAATGAAGTTGGGAAGTATGCGGCGGCAGTTAAGAAACAAACAGAATCGATTTTCAGAGATTTGAGAAGCTGTCTGTAATATTTACAGTGGTCTTTTGTAGCTCTTTAACAGGGATCTGAGCTTATTCTAATCATTTTTTATGATGATGATTTAAGCTTCTCCACATGAAAACCTTCTTCCTTTATGACTACAAATCTTATTTGGCACTGGTGTGTCCATTTTGTACAGTGCTTGATGTTAATCCTTCTGAATATCTACTTGGATTTTTAGAATTGTAGTTCTCAAAGTGAATTTAATATTTGCCTTATTTGACATATGCACTTGTCTTTTTTGTATGGTGAAAAACATTTACTGTGTTGTTTTTTTTTACCTTTTGTTGACAGTGTGTTTATGCTTAGTTGCTGGTTTCGCACACTATGCCTGTAGTAATAAAGATATTACATCATAGGCCATGTATTTTTTGTCACTATGATGACTACTGGTAGTATTCCACCTATGTTAAGTCTATTTAGTTTAATGTTGCCCTGGACAGTCATGACAGGGTCAGCAAATACCTGATAAATGTCCAAATGTTTTTCTGCATAGTGTATTTTATGAGGCCATCTTTATGGCGTAATAAAACAATAGTTAATCAAAATAACTAAAATAATTTTATCTCAGCTGGTGTCCAGTGTTATATTCACTGATTTGATTAAGTCTACAAACAGGTGTTGAAACCAAAACTATGTAAATCTTTTGTTTATATGTACAAATATCATGGCACATACTGTACAATGGAGAGAAGAAGTACAAGAGCAGAAATCGCAGGCTGTGTATATGTTTAACTTTTCCATAAGAACCAAATTTAACATTGTGTGGTACTTAACAATATTGCTGCTCTGTTTTTTCTTTTTGTTTTCCCCCATCAAAAGCCAGTCACATCTTGAGATTTGATTTGGACATTTGGTGATTTGTATTGGTTTTATGTTGAATTTTCTACTACTGTGTTGTGGGCTGTGTTCTGTTACATTTCGACACCAACACACCATACAGCTTTTTATTTACTGCTCTCCCATCATAACAAAAAGCTACAAGTACCAATGTTTATGATTATTTATCACTTTACATTTTATGTATAATCCAATGTTATGTTTCACATTGTTAACTGTGTTGCCTCAACAATGTTGGCATTGTGTACTATATAATACAGGGCTCATTGAACCTCAGACAGTAGACATTTATTCTTTAGTAAGCTATCTGTATATACTGTGTGTCAATGTATATTTAGTGCCCTGCAGTGCTGAAATGTCATTTAATATTGTTTAAAGTGCATATTTTATAAACCTCCTACCAATTGTGTCTTAGTGTGCAATGCTAAAGTCAAAAAAAGAAAAGGAAAAAGGTGTTAAGTTTTACATCCTGAAATTCTTTGTGCAGTGAACACCACATCTTTAAAGCCATGTAATAAAATCAGCAGACAACGAAGATGCAAAGCAGAAATGGCATTTCAGACATTTGTTGCAGGATGTGCACTTGACAGGATGAGCTTACTCTTGACAAATGAAATGATTGGCCTTTTGATTGTGCTAATTATTTTCACCAGCCTCACCCACAATTAGAATTTTAAAAAGGAGGGATAAAAAGACAAGCGAAATATGTTTTTTTTTCATCAATTTCTTTTTGCAACTTATGAGCAGTGTTGAATGACCTCAGTCCAAAATGTCTGCGTTATAATTTGACAGGCACAAACAACGCATAACATGGAACATCGACAAATGATGATTGCTGTATGTGAAAGAGCTTTAAAAAAACTTTCTTTCTGAGAGAATATACATTGTTATTTTTATGGAATTTATTTTTTGAGATTGAAAATAAAAATTTCGTGGAGACAAAAAAAGAGACTTTTTTTCTTACTGCCATGACTGAAAGAAAACATGGAAGATGCAAAAGTATTTTCTCACCTAACTGCAACATTATTAGCTATTTTTATTTCCTGCAAATTAGGGCTGACATTTGCAGTGTACCAAAGAATGCTGCAGCAGCCAAAGCATTCTCTACTGATGTGATTATTGACTGGATGCATGCTGGAAGAAGTCAAAGCATCTGTTTCAAGGGAATAGTGGAGTGATTTTTAATTCAGACCAGATTACCAGCAGATTTAACGTTGCCATTTATCTTGTGATTATGTTGTTATTGACATTCATGTTACAATTGCTGAATAACAGCATTGTTTGCTACATGACATATAGAATGCAGAGAATAAAAGTTTATTTACAAAACCTGATAGGAATGAATACATTGTTTGGATATAAACATGATTACTTTCCCATTCAGTGTTTTCTATATATTTCAGCTTTCTGTTATTTCTGACCAGGATTACATAAATCCTGTCAAGTCCTTTTCAAATCTTCTCAGAACCAGAAGAGGATTGGATGATTCCATGTGTCTTTAAACAAGATTGCACCAATCAAAATGCAAGGATCGGGCACAAATCTACACTTTCTTCCCATTCACGTCCATCCATCCATTTATCCTGTTCAGACTTCAAACATCTTCAACTTTCCAGGACTGTAAGTGATGGTTCCTCTTTAGATGCACGGAGGCCAAAGGGCAAAATTATATTATATTTTGATTTTATTTTAGTCAGCATATTTTTTTTTAATGTGCTGAGTAGTACACCGTATTTAAGAATGATAAAGTCAACACTGCTGAAATATTATCTTTTTGTCAGGGGTCACTAGCCAATTTTAATTAAGGCAGTGACTTGTACTCTCTAAAGCAACAAGTTAAAACATAGTCCTTTTTATGTGTTTGGGGAGACAGCTAGGAAAAAAGTGGAAAAATGACATGAAAGACCAAGGTACCTGAACACAAGTACAAAAGTACATGAGATTTGATGGTATTGAAATGACCTGTGTAGGAAGATACATTTGTTTTTCTTGTCATATTTGTGAATCATTCACTCATTGACTATACAGATACTTTCAGCATGTGTTGCCTAATCCACCCCAGCTTGAAGAGTATACTACACCCACAGTGACTAAATGCATGATGTTGAAATTTGCTACATTGTTATCACAGATTAAAACAAAAGCGTCTTTCTCTCTACTTTGCTGTCAGTGCATCAGTCTTCTGTAATGGAAAATCACCAAGAATAAATTACTTTAAATGACATATTATACATTTTCTAGCTAAATGCTTTAAAAAGAAAAAGTTGGCATGCTGGCATTTGCTCATCCCACAAGTTGGACAAACCATGACCTATACGAAAGTCATGACCTTTTCAGTTATTTTCATTTCAAGTTCATTTTCTTGCACAAATTACAGTTTTGATCTCCTGGGGGTGCTGGGGAAGAGTCACAGATGTCACATGCGATTAGAGTTCATTCTCCAGAAGACCTGAATTTAGGCCAATTTTAATGGTAATGCATCAAACACATTTTCCTCAGTTTCACACAAAACAGACTGACAGAGGAAAACGCGTCGATATAAATGTTTGCTGTGGCAATAAATGGTTGTGACACAACACGAAAAGACACAATTATTGTTCTTTTCTTCCTTTTTAACGTCCAGTTATAAATTACAATGTCAAATGTATTTATGAAGCACATTTTATTTAAAAAAAATCAATGTGCCACTGCCTTTCAGACAATTACCCCCTACTACTTTATAAGTGAGCCACAGTCTTGACATGTTTGTACATTATTATTGCACTCTTCTCTTAAAACTGTGGCACTTAGCTTTATCAAACAGTACAAATATTTACAGATTTATAATTGATTAAAAATATGTTGTATTTGTGAAAACAACACATGAATTGATTACAGTTAGCTCCACCACCAGGTTCATCAAATGAGTACTAGCTACTTTTTCATGCATAAATAATGAGTACTATGAATAGAATTGTTGTCAGCGGGGTTTTACCTAACTAAGTGATCTGAAAGTTTATTTAAATTGGTAATAGTTGACATGTAATAGCATTCATATGGCTACAGTACCTGTGCTTGTTTGCTGTTAAAGCTGTAGGTCACCACACAATCTCCTTTTTGTTTTTTCTTATTGTTGTTTTACATCCCTCCTGTAAACAGTTTGATAGCCCTGTAACTGGTGTGTGTGAATGGGTATGAAAGATGAGTGACAGAAAAAAATGCACTGTACGTAGATGTGCTGTGTGAACGTGTGAATGAATGGGTGTGAATGGGTGAATGGTAAAAAAAGTGTAGTGTAAAGCAGCTTTGAGTGGAAAAAGCGCTATATAAGTGCAAACCATTTACCATTTAATTCAAACTCGACGGAATTTTCTCTGTCATATATCATTCCAACAGTTACACATTTTGCACACTCCTCCACCAGCCCCAGTTGGCTCATACCCTCTCTCCCTCTGAAGAAGAAACTCATGATATTGTCCTTGTGGAAAAACACCGGCAACTAGGCCATGCTTTGTTCATTGTCTATTTTGGACAGTGAAAGTGAAACAATAGTCTGAAACAAATGCTACAAATGACTTCACAGTGTTGGACTGATGATATTATTAGACCAGATAAATTGAGCTGCATGCAGTACCAATAGTTATATGCAAAATTCATTTTTAAAAAATAAATTTAAATTAAACCTTAGAAGAAATCTAAAACATTTAACATGTAATCTACATCATTATCTGATGAACTCTTTGGGAGATAACATGTAATTTGTTTGCTCCAAGGCATGAGCAGGACTTTTCAAATGAAACATGGTAGTTTGAACAGTTCGGTGTTTGCACAGACATAGCCTTTGGCAGACTGTATGTTTTCTGTTCTGTTGTTACTATTTGGGATGTTAAAGTTTGGTCATCTTTTAGCACAGGATGTAAAACAGTTCCTGAGAACTAGAACAGTAAGTACAATAAATAGATAATAAAGATATTCACAGTAATAGTCATAATGAATACCTGGATCATGGGAAACACTTTACTGCAAAAAGCACCTCTAACAAATGTTACATCATTGCTCAATGAATGTTACATGAATGTTAAAATGTTACAATATAACACTCCAGGTTAAACGTGCTATACAACATTTTAAATGGCCAACAATAGAAAGATTACCAACCTCAGACTTACAAGATACTAAAAAAGTCTCTGTCTGTCCAATTTACTGGTAGCATTAGGAAGAATTTTATGTATAAATATTTCAGCATTCCCCACTTCCCCACAATTTGAACCCAAATTCGAACCATTTATAGGTGTTTAGAAGAAGTGTTGTCTCGAGAGGAGAATGGGTCCCTTTGTTATAGTTTGTTATTTTATGCAATAACAATGCAATAACAAATGCAATGTCCCCAATGCAGGGCTCAATACAAATTCAGATTTTGAGGGAATTGATAGATAGTGGTGCAGTCCACCAAAATATTGGTATGTCTGTTATTAGGCCAATGTGGTGCAAAAAGAATTTGTTGCAGAAATAAAAGTTTTTTGTGTCAGTCACAGAGGCACCACTTTGGTAGAAATGCAGCTAAAAGTCACCAGTGGTCATTCCTGTTTTGAATCATGTTTCATCACATTTTTAAAGCTTTACCACTGTTTATCCCGGGGCCTTTATAAAAACATACTTGTACTTACTTGCTAGAATCTGTCACAGTCTGAAGCATATCCAAAATAGCTTTTGCAACAGTGTGGCTGCCAACCTCTATCCATAGGGGAATTGTTGAGGTTCGTGGGAATTGTGATGTGAGTAGCACTATTGAAAAGGAATGTATGGTTTTGTGTACTGTTACGTATGAATTATCTTACAGATAGCATCAGTATCAGTTTCATAGTTATTAAGACCACGATTTCTGATGAGCTAGCCTTTTCTGTCAGGGGTGAAGCAAGCAACTGCATATAAATGTGTTAAAAGAAAATACCCACTCATATACACTGTATATATACATACATATATATGTATGTATGTATATATACAGTATGTCCTTTTTAATGTTTTCTATTGATTTCATATGTATTTATGGTATTTACTGAAGCCAGCCAAACAAAACATTGTTGTTCATTCATATGAGAGTGAAAACGGAAGCAGCCAGGCAGGGAATGTGGTGTGATACTCTTTCAAGTATACAACAAACACATACTCAATGCATTCCTTTCATTCCTTATACAAAGCCTCAATTAAACTCTGGCAGTGTGCCGGGGAATCTTGCATTAATCTATGAGAACAGGGATTCAAAGGGAAAAGGAGATATTTACCTCCTTTAGTAAGAACAACAGGAACAACGGTGTCCAGGACCACAACATGATGAATGTGAATTATTGAGTCGTATGCGAGTGAGGCATTTCCCTGTCTTTCTGTGTCAAACTCATCACTCTGACAACAACATTCCTGACCAGTGACAAACCAACAGCATGGCAGTGCTGTAAAATGCAATCAATCCTTATCTCTCTTCTCACATGTTCCTGTAGTAAAACAGGACTATAAACATGTTGGAATTTTTTTGAGACAGAAGGACGCTTAACTTGTTTTGTTTATTTAGGGGCATGAGAACCCTAAATTCAAATAAAAACAAATAAAAAAAAAATTTATGACATGAATATCTATTGTTCAGTGCAATAAGCATTTCTGTCCAATAACACATTTACCTCTCTCCTATATGAAAGTACTTAATTACTTTAGTGTACATACTTACTTTTTTCTATTTTATTGCTCTGTTTTTCAAAAGATCCACCATTAATTGTCTTGTTAAAGAAATTTGGAGGAACGCAACATTCCAAATGCTAAATGCCATAAAACACAACCACCACCACCAACAATAACAACAGCAACATGTTTTTTTTTTTTTTCTTGTTTTTCTGGTATAAATAACAGTGTTATTAATGAAGCTTCAAAATCATACATGATGGTGATCATTGTCAGGTAAAAGTTAAAACACATTTGGCCTGGAGACCATGTGGCAACATCTAACCGCTACATACAGTGTCACTAGTATGACAGTGGCACTAGGAAAGGATCTTTATTGACATTATAAAACCAAAATTGTACAATAAAAGGATGAGGTCACATGGAGCAGATCAGAGTTGCAAACAATGGACTTAACGTGACTGACCAAATGGACATCCATACATGTTTTGATGGTGGGAGGAAACTGGAGAACCTGGAGGAAACCCAGGCAGACACAGAGAGCACATACAAACTCCACACAGAAAGGTCCCAGATCGGTCATCGAACCTAGCACCTTCTTGCTGTGAGACAACAGTGCTCACCACTAAACACCATGCTGCCCTCTTTGTGAAATAAATCATTTGCATTCCTGCTGAGCTGAAATCTAATAATTTTGCATGTCATTGTTAAGATTACAATTTAAAAGGAGAGAACATTCACAATGTACATAATAAACATTGTTTTCAGTTCATTCTGAAAGAACACCCATGTTCACATTTATATCAGGTGCTCCTCAGCTACAGTGTCAAGCTTTTGAGCAGGTTAGCAAAGATGTTTTTGTACAGTTTACAGCCAAATACAATTTGTTATTATTTTAATCTACCCTCCTTTATTGTTGCTCACCTGTGCACGTGACAGGCAGTTACAACTCTCAGTAGAATAGAGGTCAAGTGTATTTACCCTCACAGCAGCTTTGCCAGATATAAGCCACCAGATGATCCAGGAAGAAGGAGTGGCCATGCAGCCTTATTTGCATATGTGGAAAAGTACTGCTATATTGTTGCTCAAGGCTTACGGAGGATATCTCCCTTTACAAGCAACATGTTTACTACACTTAACTGAAAAAAGTGAGTGAATCATTTTAAATTCTGGTTTCAAATGGCCAGGTGCACGACTGTTGTGGCCAACTAACTGAAAACCCATCAAAGCTGTGATTGTACTGTTTATAAAACCACTGACTCCTGTGACTCGCAAAACAGTAATTAAACACTTTGTGAATGCCATAACCTCAGTGTGCTACAAAAATTCTCATGTGAACTCTAAAAATGTGGGGTTTGGCCAACACAAGCCTGAATGTGTGAATAAGTGGGCCTGGTATATGATACATATAATGTTTGTGAATTCGTGTGAATCTGCATTTGACCTGAACCCCATAACCAAAAAGATCGGTGTGCTTTGTAAAATATAAATTAAAATAGAATGCAACGATTTGCACATTTATCACACCTATATTTTATTCCCAATAGTACATAAACAACATATCAAATGTGGAAAGTGAGACATTTTATCATTTCATGAAAACATTTTTTTGCTCATTTTGAATTTGATGGCACCAACACATCTCAAAAAAGGGTTGTGTTTACCATTGTGTAGCATCCCCTCTTCTTTTAACAACTGTCTTTAAACGTCTAGGACAGTGTTTCCCAATCCTGGTCCTCGGAGCCCACTGTCCTGCATGTTTTAGATGTTGCCTTGCTCCAAAACACCTGATTCAAATTGTCAGCTCATCATCACGCTCTGCAAAAGCCTGATACAGACCCAATCATTTGACTCAGGTGTGTTGCAGCAGGGAAACATCTAAAACATGCAGGACAGTGTGCCCCGAGGACCAGGATTGGGAAACAGTTGCTGTAGTTTTAGGACAGGAATGTTGCCCCATTCGTTTCTGATGCAGGATTGTAGCTGCTCAATAGTCTTGGGCCTTTGTTGCCGGATCTTCCGTTAAGTTTTGTTTAATGCTACCCCATACCATCAGAGATGCAGGTTTTTGAACTGTCCACTGATCGCCTGAAATTCAAATTCTGATTCGTCTGACCACAGTACACTTTTCCATTTTGCCTTAGACCATTTTAAATGAGCTTTAGTCCAGAATGGATGGCGACGTTTATGTTTTGCGTTCACATATGGCTTCTTCTTTTCATGATACAGATTTAACTTACATTTGTGTATTGCACAATGAACTGTGTTCCTGAGCCCATGCAGTGATTTCCAGCTGAGAATCAGGCCTGTTTTTAATGCAGTGCCGCCTCAAGGCCTTGTCCCTTGTGCACAGAGATTCTTCCTGATTCCCTGGATCTTTGTAAATGATATTTTGCACTGTAGATGGTGGGACCTTCAAAGTCATTGCAATTCTACATTGAGGAACATTTTTCTGAAATTGTTGTACAATTTCTAGGCACAGTTTGTCGCAGATTGGTGAACCTCTGCCCGTTTTAACATCTTAGAGGCTCTGCCTCTCTAAAATGCTCATTATATACCTAGTAATGTTACTAACTTGTTGCCAATCAACCTAATTACTTGCTGCTATCTAATTCCAAATCAGCTAATATTCATTTCATTTAATTTCATTTCATTTTTCATGAAATGTAAATCGTCTCAGTTGCGAGATCTATTATGTTGTTTATGAGTTATTGGGAATAAAATATGGGTTTATGAGATTTACATATCATTGCATTTTGTTTTTGCTGACTTTTACACAGGGTCCCAACTTTTTTTTTTGGAATTGGGGTTGTAACATTTTGGCCTTGCAGGGGCTTTATGGCTCACTGGCTCTGATGATGCTGCCCTCTCATTCGCCTGATGTCAGTCTTGCCTTTAGGTTTCTGTTGATGAAGTCAGATGTCATATTTAAATCAAGCTTTGCCTCACAAAATGTGTGATGTTCTTTGAATTGAACTGAAGGCATTTGCATCAAATGAAGCATTGTTTCTTCAAAGAGAGAACTAGATCTGTGTTTGCATTACCATAATTAGCTCATTCACAGCTGTCAGCCTGGGAACTTATGCTTATGCATGTGTCTGTATTTTGCACTTAATAGCTATTATTCTGCTTTTTACTCTCTTACTCACACAGTTCACTGCTGCAGCTTCCTACATTGCCTCCGTCTCCTTTTGTATTTGCTATGATTTGAATGTTTATGTATCTCTTAAAGTGGATTACCTTGTTCAGGAGAACCATCTGCTGCTCCAAAAACATCAAAATAACAGAGGAAGGTTCTGTCCCATTTAAGTGTATAATTATTTGCTGCAAATTGTCAATTCCTTTGTAAACAGTCAAAGCCTTTTTAAATCTATCATTACTTGCACATTCCTGTCCTATGAATGTGGCTGTAATTTAATACACACATTTAACTAGCTTCAAATTAATTATCTACCTTTGAAGGATAAAAGTAAAATGGATTAAGTGGAAACTATCTTTGGATTACAGGAATGTGAGGAATTTGCATGTTAAGTTACATAAGAGGCATTTCTAGGATATCAGCAACTTTAGTAAGATGTAACTAACTGTTTTGATGCTGGTTAAGAAATCAATCAGCAATGCTTTAGCAGTTTTATACTTTGAATAAGTGAAATTTTTGGTTTCAGGCATATAACCCATGCTTTTACCAAAATTAATTCAATAACAGTAAACCTAATTATTTAAAAGTTATTAATATGATTTATTATCAGTTATTATCAGATATAATTTGCTGGTTTCAACTTATTAAAGTTCCTTATTAACATTTTAGAAAATAGTACTAAATAATGTTTCAAGGCTGGAATGGAAGTGTGTTTACATTGTTCCAGGGTATTCTTTAGCCATTTAACAAATAGAGTTGTCTGCTGTAAACTTGAGTCGTTAATATTATGTGAAATGTAACAATGCTGTTTTGGTTGATGCAGCAGCAGCAGCACTCCTCTGGTTAATTGTGAAAAACATCAGATGTCTCTCGCTGTCAGTTCATTTCAACACACATTGTGTTGAAACATTCTTTCATAAAACACTGAGCCAAAAGAGAAATTCCTAATGTTTTAAAGAAACATTAAATTGTGAAACATCAGATCCCTGAGATGTCATGTCATCAAACACATGTTTCAACCTGACCAGAGTGAGAGGAAACAATGTCCAGGGTCACTTGCAAAGTCTGTATTTGCATGTGGAAATCTCATTTGTCTAAAACACTAACTTCTAGATTTTGCATGAGGTGAGTTGGATTTGCAATGTAACTGGCATTCGACATTTTATTTTACATAGATTTAAAAAAAAAAACTGATTAGAATCCAAATGTAAATGTTTCCCTCTTTTCTTCTCCTCACTGTCTCTTCTCAGGCTGTGGAATTTTACCACTTTGCAGCTCATTTTTCATGTATTTGTGCATCGGCCTCTTTGTGTCTGTGTTCTTTGGACTGACTGTTTCTCTTGTTCCAAAGAAAAAAGTCAGCACAGCGTCCGCCCACTGGCACTGGATAACAAAACATAAATGATCTTGGAACGATGAGAGTTAGTGGGAATAATCCACTCCAGCAGTGTGTCTCTGGGGGGGAGAAACTCCTCTCCTTCAAATGCTGATCCAGTTTAAAACATTCTTGTCAGCAAAGAGATACCACACTGAGCTGTCCTTGAGCAAGACAATGGACCTCTAATGACTCCCGAATGCTGAAAAGTGATAAGCACCACCTTAAATTAATATTTAACACATTTATTTATTTTTTTTGAATGTTAACATTACATGAAAACATGTGCAAATGAGATGAGGAAGCATTAACTGACACACTTACATTAAAAATAAAGATATTTTAATGTAAGTGCATATTAATGTTGACCCAAAAAAAATGTGTGTTATTGCACTGCCATCTAGTGAGCGCTACAGTAAAATGATTGTAAAATATCAACGTTGGCTTGTATTGTGCACCTCCTGTGTGTGAAGATGGCAAATTACAGGTCAATTCACACACTTAGTCTCATCGTGAAGCTGCCCTGTATTTGATACTGCCATGTGGAGGTTAATGTATCATTGCTAGTGTATGTGTGTGAGTTATAACAATTTCCGGGAGGAGATATCACAGTTTTATGTGCCAAAGACTCTGAAGGTCAAACCACAATATCTTTTCCACATGTACACTATATCAACACCCAGTGCTCAGCCACACAGAAAAGATAAAAAATTGTGAACACAGTATGGGCAGTGCTTGACTGTGCTCCAGTGAAACAGCTAGCCAAAGACTTTGACCATTACTTTAAACAGGCATATTTGTTTCCTTCTTTTTTCACTCCAAGAGAAAAAACTCCACTACAAGATGTGGGCTCCAGAATCCTGGCAGCAGGTTTGTGCAGTGTTGAAATAATGTAGTAGTTTGTGGTCAGGTAGCATTAGTTTGGGCAGCTGAGCCTATTTTTCTTGATGCAGAAAATGTACTTTAAATCACAAAGATTAATGACAGCTGATACTAATGATAACGAAATAAATCTTGGTAGTGACTCTGACCTTTCAGAGCTGTAATACGTGTTGTACGTTGCTTTGCTATCAGTTACAAAACAGAGAATATAATTTTCTGAGAATTTTCCATATCCATCACACTTTAGCCATTTCATTTATTTGACCCTGATTTTTTTTTTCTTTCTATTTTTTGTTTTAACAAAGCAAAAGTGATTTTTAATTTTAAATGTGACGGCTGATTTAGTTGTGACTGTTTAATGTTTTCCCAAAGATATGTTTATGTTTTTTGCTCATAGTAGTTAGAATTGTCTTTTAATCTTTATTATAGATACGGAACAAATTTTCAAATGCATTTATACAATTTTAGGATCTGATACATTCTTTTTACAGACAAATAAAATGAACCATAACCTTTCAAAATAGTAGAACTATCCTGTGCTTACCCACTAGGAGAAGAGCTCTGATTGGTCCAACCTGACCCTTCACCTGGAGGAGTCCTTGACCAGTGCTTTGGGTCACTATCTCAACAACTGGAGGCGTAACATGACAGCTGCAGCTACAGCTCTAGACAAGACTCTGGCTGAGCAGAATGTCAGGAACATTATCTGGTATCTGGTGGTGTTGATCGGCATGTTTGCCTTCATTATTGTGAGCATCCTGGTGAGCACAGTGAAATCCAAGAGGAGGGAGCACTCGAACGACCCCTACCACCAATACATCAAGGAGGATTGGACTGCTCAGTTACAGCAGAGTGGTGTGGTAGTGACTAACCTTGCAGCTTTGTAAAACACATACTGTATATGCTTAACCCACTGCAAATCATCTTCACCATTAGTTTTACAAGCAGCAATAAAAAAACAAATTCTTTTCAGAATATTAAAGTCTAACTGAGTTTTTAAATGTCAGTTTTGATTTGGTTCTTTCCATATTCTGGTAACTCATCAATAGCACAATATGAAAATAGCTTCCACCAACTTATGTTCACTGTCCTCTGGCAACTACTGCAAATCTGATTAAAGCATCATAAGGTTACATAAGGTTCCAACTATTTTCAATTGATTTTTCAACATGATGTAACATTAGTTATAAGTGCAAGCTCTTACTGTTTAGTACAAGATGAAATATTTTGTGATGTCTCAGACTCAGTCTCCTTTTATCATTATCTGTAGTTGCAATAAAGTAACATTTACATTTTGACAATTTTTTTTTGCTTTACGACCATGTATCTATTTCTTTTCCACTCACTTAGTTAACTTTCTGTCTTGATTCTGATTATGTTTTTTTGACTACAATTGACTGAACCCGTGCTACTGACAGTGGTGACAGGCCATTTTGACTCAATGACATTTTGACTGATCAAACAACTGTTGAGCTAATATATTGTTCACCTGCAGAGGGCAGCAGATAGTCTTATCGTCAGCTCTACTGTGCTGCAGTCACAAATGTACACACAAAGAAGTCTAGGGAGTAGTGGCGTGCAATGGGGGGGGGGGGGTATATTAATTCTAAAAGAGTTCCTTTCTAATGTAAAGTGATGAAGTGCCCTATAAGATGCCCTTGAAACTTTGTGATGTTATGGAGTTCCCGATATATGAAATTCAGTCCCCAGGGTCAGTCTGCCTTTGACCCCATATTGCACTTTGGACATGCCTGTCTGAAGCGTACTTGTGGCACCAGCCCCACTGGTGGGCAGAATGTCTGTGCACGCCACTGCAGGGAGGCAAGAATAGAGGTGCAGCTGTTGCTGTTTTGTCTGTAGTTCAGAAAAAGTGCCTGCGGTCAGTGTGCAGGCTTGTAAAGGAAAATATAAATTAGCTTGTAGCTAAATCTGGTAGAAAAAGTCGCTCCTGTTTTTAAAATTGTAATTGTAAAATTGTAAAATTTTAAAATGTAGTCTGTTTACTGTCCACAGAGATATGTTTGAGAAAGTAAGAAAAGCTGTTGACAGGCAGATTCATTTCTTACTCCCAAATTAAAGCATAAAGTTATACTGTTTATATTATATATGCTAAGAAATCACATTTCACATATGATCTCATAGAGCCACATCTACAGGACAATCAAGACAGACATTTGAAGCAATCCTTTGCACACCTGTTGGCAGATTGTTTCTCAAGCGACCATTAAAACTAGTCTTGCAGCAAACTTTGCATCCACTTCACTTTAGGTCTTTATTCAACACCTCAATGTAACTGCACTTCCAATATTTTTGCTACTCTTTTCTCCCATGTAACTGACTTCATCAGAGAGAAATTACAGGCAGAAGGTACTGTAACATTTTATTTTTAGAATTCAAACAACTGTTGTCCTAAAAATGGACCTGTCGTACACAGGGAGGGGGAGACAAGTGCCGCTATGTATGGTATCCCCTGCTGGGACCTCACAGGCCCGATAGTGCTTGTCTTTTATCTGTGTGTGTGTGTGTGTGTGTGTGTGTGTGTGCCTTTGTGATTGTAGAGAAAATGTGTGAAGGAGTAATCATATGGGACGAAGGAGTTGCAAGGTTCTGAAGATGTAGTAGTTCAATTTCTGTGGTCTGCGTAGAAATCTTGAAAACAGCCTCCCAGGGACGACTTCACACATGTAAAAATTTCTGCAGCATTTCCCGCCCCCTCACATACGTGACCTTTTGGGTGATCCAGTTTTGTTCCGAGACTAAACCATATGCTGGCTTTTGGTAGTGTGTGGGAACTCTGGACCATGTTCTCCCTGTGGTTGTTCCTGCTCCCTTGCCTGGGCTTCTTGCCTCTGGCCCAAGCAGAGAAGGGCCTGGATTTCCCACACTATGACGGGAAAGACCGTGTTCTAGACATCAATGATAAGAACTACAAGAAAGCCTTGAAGAAGTACAGCACGCTTTGCCTGCTGTACCATGAACCCATTCCAGACAACAAGGAGCAGCAAAAGCAACACCAGATGACTGAGCTGGTGCTGGAGGTAAAGTATTGGAAAGAGGAAGAAATTAAGTTTAAAAAGTTCAAGGTTAAATTAAAGCAACAGAAGGAGAAGAACTAGGATATGAAAATGTTGGTGTCGGTAGTAGTGACTTCCTCAAGGTCAGCGTGTAAATGCATGCACACATGTGACACTAGTTCTCTCTTCCCTTTTTATGTGTTTTATACTTTATGATTGAACTGTGTATGAAATGTTTTCTTCTCTAATGCAGCTTTTTGTGGACAAATGCCAGAATAAGTAAACTTGAGGGTATTTTCTGTATTTGATGAGCAGATAGCTGGATGCTCTCTGTAATTGTTAATGTGTTACTGAGGGTGAGCTGCTCTTTGATCTGATGTCATGAGGGTAGTTTGAGCCCACTTATTATCATATTAAAATACTCAGGCGCAAAGAATATAGTATGCATTAGTGACTGTGATATGAGCAACTAGATTACACAGCATGCAGCATAATGCTAATACACCTATAAAGTAATATCATATATTTGGTCTTGTTTTTCTTTGTTAATTTGTTTAAGGGAACAAATGTGCCATCAAATTCATATACGGCATAATTCAGATGAATGTGTATACTCATATTTATTACAATTTCCTCTTCACTGAATTTGTAGGCATCATAATCATCCTCACATACAATACAAACAAAAAAATAAAATAAATAAACTGACACATTCTATTCTTAGTTGGCAAAAATGTCACTTGCTACCTTTAACTGTATCATATTGACTAAATACAGTGCATTACTCATGAGATAAAGATTATAAGATTATATAGTTGCGCATAGAACAAGACAGTCTGGGTCATTATATTACTGTGTCTTGAAAGCTGGGTTCCTCTGTCAGTTTGCCAGATTTGGGATTATTTTTACCCTTACGACCATACCCAACTGTGCTGTCATTATCTTTTCACAAAAACATTTTTAAGTGTTCACAACAGATTTGGAGTCTTCCACCTTGCTTTGGTTCTTTACATTTTTTGTGCTTAATCCAACTTTTGTATTTATTTTCTCCTTTTGGCTGCAGCTTGCAGCTCAGGTTACAGAAGAGAAGGACATTGGGTTTGGAATGGTTGACTCCCACAAAGATGCAAAGGTGGCAAAGAAACTGGGTGAGTTTTTGAATATAGTATAAACAACTTTGAGCCTCTTTGATCTGGGATTTATAAGACTTAACGGAATATTATTTCCTTCCATCACAGGTCTGGAGGAGGTGGGCAGTGTATATATTTTTAAAGCTGATCGGATGATTGAGTTTGATGGCTTGCTCTCTGCTAACACCCTGGTGGAGTTCCTGTTGGATGTGAGTAGACTGATTTAAGGGCAGATTCCCAGCTGCTTAATGGGCCCCAGTCTGACCCGAGAACCTCTGCCTCCTCTGATGGTCTGTCTCTAGCTGTTGGAGGAACCAGTGGAGATGATAGGAAATGCCCTGGAGCTGAGAGCCTTTGATAAAATGGAGGAAGAAATTCGACTTATTGGATACTTCAAGAGTGAAGACTCTGAGCGTGAGTGTGGGATGCTGCTTAAATGAAAGCTATGTATACTTTTTTTCCAATATGAACACAGCCCGCTACCTTCAATCAGTCTTTATTTATGTAGCACTTAACATACAGTAATGTAACTAGGTGCTTCACGGAATCAAACAAAACAAACTAAGCTAAGCAATTAAGATAATAAGGAGAGTGTGCTGATGAGGTAAAATTAACTAAAATACAAGAATAGATAAATAGCTAAATAAACTTTGGTTAAGTTAAACCTGATAATAGATTAAATAATGGAAATGATCTTGAGTAAATAAATTACATTTTAAGTGGTGTTCAAGCAGCCAGGTTAAAGATGTAGGTATTTAGTTTGCTTTTGAAAATGTCAATATTCTCTACCTTATTTAATGGGTTGTGATGAATGCCCTTCATTAAAATGAATGTGCATTTTAACCCCTTTATCTCCATGGATTTACAGATCCATTTTTAACACTGCTGCACACACAGCTGGCACTGCCTCATCCCCTCACATGCTTTGGAAGAACTGAGTCTAGTTTGCTTGTGGCATGAGCTTCTTCCCCTCTGACCAGCTCTGGGAGTATTAATTTGAGGTCAAAGTTCAGCTATTTTTATTTAGAAATGTCATGTATACGATGAAGCACAAACAGATGTGTGACTAAGAAAATGGACTACAACAGAACCATGTTTCCGTAAAGGCAGCATAGTAACGCAATATTTTCATTTTGTTCTCAGACTATGATGCATTTAAAGAAGCTGCAGAGCAGTTCCACCCTTACATCAAATTCTTTGCTACATTTGAGAAATCTGTAAGTAATCAACAAGCACACAATTAACTGAACACATGCAAAACTATTCTATAGTAAAGTCTGTCCTTACTGCTCCAGGTGGCCAAAGAGCTCACTCTGAAGCTGAACGAGGTGGATTTCTACGAACCCTTCATGGAGAAGCCCGTCACCATCCCAGGCAAACCTCTCTCTGAGGATGACCTAGTGGAGTTCATAACTGAACACAGGCGGTGAGCTAAGTGTTAAGTCGACCCGAACACTACTGAGGTCTGTATAGTAAAAAAACATACTGTTGACATTCAGTGTCCTTTATGTCCCATCAGACCGACTCTGAGAAAGCTGCGTGCAGAAGATATGTTTGAGACCTGGGTGGGTGAAAAGAGCTCCGCTGCAGAAAAACAAGTTCAAATTTTTACCCTTGTCTTTTTACTTTTATACTTGTCCGTTTTCCTTTTATTTTAATAGGAGGATGACATTGAGGGCATCCACATTGTGGCGTTTGCAGAGGAAGAGGATCCTGGTAAGAGTTGTTATAGATGTTATATCACTATACTGTTCAATGTTTGGGCCAAACGGTGGCATTTCAGATAAATCCCTATTTGTACAGCACCAAATTACAACAAACATTATCTCAAGGCACTGTACATAGTAAGGCAGAAAACTTACAATATTATAGAACCATGGTTCTCAAACTGTAGTACGTGTACCACCAGTGGTACGCGAGCTTCCTCTAGTGGTACTTGGAGGAAAATTAGAAATATTGTTCTACAGTATATGAGGATGTGATCAAAGTGGAGCTGAGGAATTTTGACTGGAGTGCATAGAGTATGAAACAAATACCAAAATAATAATAATAATAAATCAAATAATAATAATTAGTCACCTTATCTCTCGCTCCATCTTAATCTAATTTCCCTAGAACAGTGTCCTAAGTATATGTGAGGAAGAGGAGGATGATGAGAGAGCAGATTAGATTACTTCGAGAGCTCAATATTTCCTCAGGTGGTACTTGGTATGAAAAGTTTGAGAACCACTGTTATAGAGAGAAGAGAAACCCAACGGTTCACACAATGAGCAAGGCATCCATTTTACTGTACTGAAATGTAAAGAGTCACCTGTAAGTGATTTGGTCTAGTGCATGTTTATTTATACTGTATGCTTATTTACTAAATCTATAGCCATTGGATGACTACACACTCTCTTCCTGACCAAGAAGTGCCCCCCTACCCCCCCAAGTTTAAAAAACACTGGCGAAATTAATGTTTTGTATCAGTTTCAAATCAGCTGATGTTTGCTTATGTATGTTGTTTGGTATTACTTTCTTCAAGATGGCTATGAGTTTTTGGAGATCCTGAAGGAGGTGGCGAGGGACAACACTCACCTCCCCGACCTGAGCATCATCTGGATTGACCCTGATGACTTTCCCCTGGTGAGATGTGAAACCTCTGGATGAGTAAAGAGGCAGCAAAGCAAGACAATAATGAAACATTAAACCAAACTAAAACCTCTTAGTAGACATAAGCTGCAGGTCTAATAATCTGTTCCCCCCCATTCAGCTGATCCCCTACTGGGAGAAGACCTTTAAGGTGGACCTGTTCAGGCCACAGATTGGAGTCATAAATGTTACGGACGTAAGTTCATGGCTACCTGAGAACCTGTGTCTGTTACATCATGAGCATTGTGTTGAAAGTCTCCTGACACTGCTGTGTGTTTGTGTGCAGGCTGACAGTGTGTGGCTGGAGATGGAAGATGAAGAGGATCTGCCCAGCGCTCAGGAGCTGGAGGACTGGATAGAAGACGTCCTGTCTGGCAAAATCAACACTGAAGATGATGACGACGATGATGATGACGATGATGATGATGACGACGATGATGACGATGATGATGATGATGATGACGATGATGATGACGATGATGATGATGATGACGATGATGATGATGATGATGAGTAATTTAAGAGAAAAATATCTTGACTCCTCAGGCTGAGTACACCGTGGACTTCAAGCAGCAGCAAAGTAACTTCTATGACATTAACATGTCTATGTCATTATATGTCTATAAATGACTGTTCATAATAAAGCCCGTGGATGTCGACACTGTCATCACATTGGTATCTTCTTTTACTACAGCACAATGTGAAAATCTCATTCCCCATTAAAAACCCCTCTATAAAGTAAAAAAATAAAGAATAAAACAGAAACATCAAAGGGATGAACAGGCAGTGGGAAGTACATTAGTTTTATTATACCCAAATACTATATTGGTATAATAAAGTTTTTTATTTTGAGTCTATTAATTTTATACTAATGACTTAATATTTCAGATGCTAAAATGTGCTTTGTTCTCAGTATGGTTTCATTAACTAGAACATTTTGGGATTATAAAAATAAAATTAAAATATAGAGTATGCTTAAAATGAAACCAAAGGGATCCAGTTTGTTTGGCTTGCAACATAATTTTCCAGAAAAATGGTGAATAAATCACAACACTTCTTACACCGTTTCCCATTAAACTTCCCAAAATCACTCTTTGTGAAATTCCTCATCTGCCAAAACAAGTAGCTTTATTTTATACTTTAAATACATTTTTTCTGATAATATTGTTTTTATAATTGTTACTTCAAACTTTGCAAAGTCACTGAATATCCTGTCAATTAGATCATCTGGTGCAGTGTCAGGTTAGTCTTCACATTATTGAGTTGTTACTTTTCCTGAAGTGAAGGATCTGAGTGCTTCTTCCACTTAGTGGCACTTTTAAAATGTAGTCTGTTTAATTAACTAGGTTGTGGCTCAATACTCTGCACCTCCTCCTGTGATATGACTTAAAATGAAATGTTTGCTGTGATGGTACATTTTCTGCCAACAGTAATAGTAGACTCACAGCTTTACAAAGCCACGTGCAGTTTTTGTCCATTTTCAACAAAAAAGCTCTATAATCTCTTTCCTCACCTCTCACAACTTTCTCTGTCTTCCTCCATCAGGTGTATGGACAGTGTCTGGACAGACAGCAGTGGTGTAGGGACATAACACTGTCATCATACAATTGAACTGATGCAGGAAAGCTCATTTGAATGCTAATTCCTGCTATTTATCTTCCTCTCTACCTCCCTACATTTTCACTTGGCTTTGCTGTTTTCTCTTTCTGTGCATCTCTCACTGCACACTCAAAGAAAACAAAATCTACAAGAACAAGAGAGGATTCCTGGCTTGCTTGTGGGTGAATCACAACTGCAGGAATAACACAGATTGTATTATTAAAACTTAAAATAAATAAATAAATAAATAAATAAATAAAATTGAAGTGAAATAAAGTGTGTTAATTATGCCAAAAAACAATATTCGCAAGATATTTTAAAAATGTCAAATGCCAAAATAAGGAAAAATGTCACATTTCACTTAAATACTATACATATAACAGCACTAATCAAACAAACACCCTTAAAAGAAATGCATTCTATTAATTAACAAAATAATTACAATAACAAATCAATATAACTAAGGGGTTATGTGTGGAACTATCCTCTATAATTATACACGTAACTAAAATGTTATCTTTACCCATCCATTACATCACATAAAGATGCAACAATCATCCAATACCTTCAAAAGGTCAATACAAATGTTTATTTTTTTTTGCTTACCAAATGTGACTTTGACACAGTTGCTTTGATTTTACATGACATGTCGTACAAAAGAAAATAGGCAATGTATCAGCAGTAAGACATTTTGGAAAGCATCCCCCAACACACACACGCACACACAAAGAGAGAGAGAGAAATTCCCATGTATGGTGAGTAGATCCTTGACATGTAAAACTGTGGCAAGTGTCAATAAGTATTTACAACCATCAGCCACTGTCCTTCTCAAAGCTACACTGTCAGTCACCACAGTAACAACTGTGTCACTATAAATGTACAGTATAACATGCCTCCAATTTACACACAGATGATATAAAAAAAAAGATCAAATCGAAAGAAACACTTGATGCAATCTGATGCACAGGACAGATTATTTTGCAGCAGTGGTGGATAGGTGGCAGTAATGTACCACTCCAGAGACAGAAATACTGACACTAGGTTGAGCTAATGTGTTAATTTTTAAAACTTTTGGCAGCAAAAGTTAATTGCCCCATTCAATTTAGATAGGCATTTTCTTTGCTTTTCAAAAATGAAACAGAAGAACAGAACCTCTTCATGTATTTAATGTGTCATCGTCTCTCGCAGCTGATAATCTCATGGCTTCGTATCTTTACTTACTTACTGGCAAGTTTTATGGAACACAATGAGGTGCTGTCATAATACATGTCAGCAAATGAAGATCCAGGTCAGGAAGATACGTTCTAAAAACTACAAAGAGATGCACATACTTAGCGCTACAGATATAAACAAGGCAGAAATCTTTGTTTATAACATTGGGTCTGTATTTATATGTAATGTGTTTGGCATTCTATCCAAAATACTTTTTTTAAAATGTGTTTATTTTTCAAAGATACTTGATTTGTCAGACATCAACAACACGTCTTCACCTATTTACAGTCCAGTTATTTTCACAAATACAGTGCAGAAAGACAAGGTTAAAAAAAAAAACCTGGATAGGGTAAAAAAAATCCTTCGAACCAAGCACAGTGTTGATATAAAATAGGTATGCAGTATAATCATGTATAAATACTGTACATACATCTATAATACAGAACAGTTCAACCATCATTGCTAAGACAGAAAAAGAGAAGTTTTGGTGAAAAGGGTTCAGGTTGTATCAAATATCCTGGTCACTATGTAACACTGAGGAGAGAAGAGACAATTTAAGACAAAGACCATCAGGTTTGTCTTACACTCAGACACTCCTCTTAAATCATGAGCTCTCCCACGCAGGCTGACACTGGCAAACACATAAAAAGTAGAACATTTGTGAGAGTCATCTGAAGTGCATAGAGGAATACCTGAACTGTGTTCAGACAGAGAAATCCAATCATACTCCCTCCTTTTTTCTGTCTTTTAATGTCTCCCAGGACAAAGACAATGAATGTGTGTATTTGAGAAAATTACACCAACCTAAAAACAAAATGAAAGAAGTACAAAAAAGCTTTATTTTCTTTCAGTCCAGCTCCAGATCAGCTGCACTGGTCCAGTCTGTCAGACTGAGGTTTCTGACTGAAGTAACAATAGAAACTTGTGAGACTTAGGGTCAATGTACTCCTCAGTTAGTCGGATGTAAGGGATGCTCTTGACATTGACGGCTAAGCTGAAGTCAAGGCACCTCAACAGGAACTCCGTCCCTTGCTTTATGCCACTGGTGACAGATGCCTCGCTGATTAAAGTCCACTGATCCGCCATCCAGCGCTCAGGGCCGTACTGAAGAGTCGGACCAGGGGCTAGGTAGGCCTCAAGGAATGCCTGCACACACACAAACAGCCAATAAGTCTTCCATATTCCCCAAAACATTATTTCAACAGCATGTTGCAGAATGTAACTTTTAAAAATTCAAACCATTCTCATATGAATTCACACAGTTCTGAGATAGACTATCAACTCCACACGACTCTCTGTGTGTTTCTCAGTATAGCAGTGTTTCGATCTTATGCTACCTGATGATGCTCCTGCACTCAACACAGGAAGTGATTTTTTTTTGTCAAACAGAGGCAACCGCAACATTGCACTAGTAAAGCAAAATCTTTGCTCAAAAACTGCAACTGTTGAGCAACTGAATGGGATAAAAGTGTCTACACTGTGTCTACCCTGTGCTGCTGCTGCTGTATACACACAAATGCTTCTTCAGTCAGTACTGATAGTATTGCTTGACATAGCACTTTTTAAGATAAATATACAGCAAAGACAAAATGTTATACAATTTCTGTTCAGGAAGACCAAAACATTGGCATCAACTAGGGCTACAACAATTAATCAATTATTAAGTGATTATTACATTTTTCCTGTCAAATATTTTGACCATCTATTAATTGGTTTAAGTGTTTTTTCATTAATTAAAACAACTTTTCAGATTTTTCAGCTTCTTCAATGTGAATAGTTTCTGGTTTCTTTGCTTCATATAACAAAGAAATCATTCAAACTGAATGATTTCAACAATCAACATTTTTCAACATTTTCTAGAACAAAAAAAAAATACTCCATTAATCAAGAAAACTATTGACAGATTTATAATTGTGGAAATAATCATTAGTTACAGCTATAGCAGCAACAACCAAAATCACCAATTTCAAGACATTCAAATTTTAAAATGAAGGGTTTAAATCACAATATTTTTGTTTGTTCAGTACAAAGTGGTTGGATTTTGTTTTACTTATTACAAACATTAAAAGCTGAGCTGACCTTGGGGCTCATGTTGTTGACAAGGCAGAACGCGAGGTGCTTCTGGATGCTCTCCATGCTGTGGCAGTGCTGCCTCCTAGTGGTGCGGAGGTACTTCTGCAGAGCACGTGCCATAGAGGGAAATATGGCCAGAGCTGCTTCATGTACATCCATGATGTCAGAGGGGGTTGCACGCTCATCCTCCTTTTTCATCCGCCGGACATGTGTGAAGGCCTCTTCTACAGCCACCACCAGCCTGACAAAGGAGCTTAATGTCAGCAGTCGAGGTGACCATATACGGTGTATGTATAGCACAGTACAACGCTTATGTCCCTCTCATTTATGTAATACAATACATAATATTGGTCCCTAAATATCTCTTTAAACTTTATTCAGACATGACAGATAGGAAAATTGTCCTTGTTGCTCTGCTGTGATTAAAAAAAAAAAAAAAAAAAACACACACACACCACATCTTGTAGGTACATAACTGACAGTACAACATTTTCATTTGAACTAATGTATTTGAGCACAACTTTGTTAAACTATGTAAGAACAATAATTTTTCTGAGAGAAACACTTTAGTTCCTGGTTTATTAAAGCAAGTTTATTTCAGTAATACGTAAGTGTAATACAATGTTTGTTTGATCTTTACTTTGTTGTATGTGATCTTCCTTGTGCCGCTTTTATTTTAATTGGATTTAATTCAATTCACTTGTCATGCTAGAAATGTTACAGTGTAAAAAGTCTGCCCATCGGTTTGTGGCTTTTTAATTGCCATTTTGCAATTACATTTACAATATACATTTCTTGAATGAAGACTAACAAGATCAATATTTCACCCTCTGATATTCTACATGTTAGTCCCGTGACCCACCTGGCTCTTCGCTTACGGACTCTCCGCTCATAGTCGGCCTCTTCATAGTACAGCTCGCTGTGGGCATTGTCTTTGTGTTTGGCGGCAGCTGTAGCCATCACTCGTGACTGATTGCCATTACCAGCCTGGGCCCCTGCTGTGTCCCCTGGCGCTACACAAGGAAAAAAAAAGGGACGGAACAAATTGATGATTATATTTGTTTCAGGGCTGGAGGAAGTGGTTCCTGACCCAAACCTGACTCTGATTAATGGGCTGCATCTCAGTCTGAAGAAAAGAGTCACTTCAGACTTCAGATCTTATTGTATAAGAACTGCAAATCAACCTATTAGCTGAGTATTATGCCCATTTTATAATCAGAGAAAGATTTGATCACTCTTTGTGCTAATCTCCATAACAGAACTGGGGCATCAAAATCATGCGTCTCAGTCACAGAAAATGTTAATTATAACACAGAGAAAAGAGGCAATTTCCACTGGAAGCATCCACATTTTTTCTCATAAAGGATCCTGCAGAATTTCTATTCTTGGGGGGATGGGGTGGATTAGATTCATAATTTTACACTACAAAGGCCATAGTTTTTTATCTGATCTGGAAATGTACTTATTTGTGTGACAAACCCATAAAGCTGATGGAGCATTTACGCCTCTATATTACAGTTTCTGCTGTTCCATTGAAGGGGATAAACATGTGGTCCAGTTTCATGAAGATCATCAGACTTTAAGGGAGGTTATAGAGTGTAAATGCTGCAGGTCAGTTAAGGATCACAAACCGAATCATGTTAGGTTGAAAGTAGTAGTAACAACTTGAATGAATTCAGATCATTTTCACAGGGCAGAATGTAAATCATGCATTTTTCTATGAAAATATGGGTAAACACAGGCCTCTTTAACTTCTTGGCCTACATATACATGCTATATGAAATCACTATGAATGAGAAAGAGAGAGGGGGTGGTTGGGGCTGTAATGAGTGAAAAATTAAATGAAGAATGAGGGGGAAAGAAAGCAAGAGTGAGCCGACCTGAGACGTGAGAGTGCATGAGATATGAGCGTTGCTCTGATGAATTATTTAAGGCTTGAAATTCCACAGCTCCCTTTAGAGGCTTTTCTGCTACACTTTGATCAAGGGGGGGGAGGGGTAGATGGTGCTATGAGGACACCATCCCATAATGCATGCCTGAGATAGATTCCTCAAACCCACGGTGCTGTACAGGTACTGAGTGGAGGCTCATTTTCACTGCAGGACGAGATGCAATATGTGTCATTACAGGATGTGTGTCCCGTGTGCAGGGATGCTATAGATTGAGAGCATTAAAAGGCCACAGTTGTAGTGTGTGTATGTGTGTGTGTGTGCAGCAGTGCGCTTTCTGCAGTACATACATTGTGTCAAGGTGGGGGCTTCAGAGTGCAGTAACAAAGGAGTCAAGTGAACCGTGAAATAAGCAGCTTCCTATGATACAGTGCTGTGCTACAGGGAGGGAAGACTTTTATCTGTACTTACTGTCCAAAAGGTATGTTCTCAGTTTGCTTTTAAAAGCTGCTCAGTGACGACACGGAGATGGAAAAAAAAACATCCCAGTTAAGAAATGACTGGGTTCACAGAGATATAACTGATTTGACTTTAAAGGTACAGATGACATCAGTAGCACATACTGTAGTTGTCTTAATGTAGCTTAGTTATAGGACTAATTTGATATACATGTTTTGTAGGAGCAACTGCATCAAACCACTCAGCTCATTTTGCTTCATACATTTCACTGAGAAAATACAGCTGAAAGACTAACAATATAAAAATGTAGCAGCAAGGATTCTTTACACTCCAGACCCATAGATGATCTGAGACAGGATTTCAAATGGGGACCCATTTGCTTTAGAATAGACTTTATTTTAATAGACTTTATTCAACAATGTCCTCTTATAAGTATAATTGTCCCTTCACACTGCTCACTCCACAACACAACACAACACAACACAACACAACACAACACAACACAACACATATTAAACTCCAAATTTTGCTCTTTCTTTGTTGTTTGGTTTCTTTATAGAAAGCAGCAGGCATTACTGATACTTGACAATGGAAACAAACAGTAGCTCTTAGTTGTGGAGTTAGCCTGAGGGTAAGGTTAAAGTCAATCTGGTCATTTACAGTAAAACATGTAACATAAAAATTGTCCCTATATAATTAAGAACTGTCATAAACAGTCATAACACAGAAGGCAACTAACCGTCTACGTTGTAGACTTTTAACCCGGCCAGGTGTTTTGCTGCCCGGTGTTTGGAGGCAGAGAGAAGTGCCGGGTTATGGAGAGGAAAATCTCTGTAGTAATACTCCAGAATGGACAGAGCAGCCCTCTGAATACTGTACCAGAGAAAAGAGAGAAAGAGAGTATGAATATGGTTTACGTCACAACTCACCTACTGTATATAGGGCACCTTTTAATCCCCATAAATCCACTGAATACAGCGAGTTTTAAGACACATACTATTACATATTTAACACAATTCCTTTGGCCCTAGTTTGCTTTTGTGTTACTCTCGTTAAAATAGAATGGTTCCAGTTTAATGGGATAGTTGAAAACTGACTCAGCCCAACCAGAGATTTTTATTATCATGTATTATTACGTTATTAAGCTATTCCTCAACAGAATGTTGATTAACTGCCGATCAAATGCAAACAATTAAGAGAGAAATGTGTGTGTTAAAGGACTGACTCAACCAAAGATAAGGAGCAGGTTACAGATGAGTTCATGCGACTTCCTCTGGTGCCAAAATAAACTTGTGATGTTGGTGCCAAGAACAAAACATATAAAAATGTAAATAGACATGTGTATAGTCAGTGAAGTCAGTGGAATCTGTTAAAGTAGTGTCTGTAATTCTGTTTGTACCTCGTCTACAGGTCCTCACTTCCTGTGTACCACCTTGCCACCTTACTACTTACTTATAATGTACACTGAGAAGAGAACAGTAATTTATATTTTTGGCTGCATGACGCAAGCATTATTTAATCACCAGTGCTGTTTCCTTTTCCTGTGGTAGTTGCACACTTGTCCACAGCAGAAACAGCAAAACAGCCACAGGATGAGTGTCTGCGTGTGTGTGTGTGTGCGTGTCTGGCAAATTTCTCATCCCTCCCCCCAGACTCTTAGAATAACTCGCCTCCAGACATGGAGACTGATGTCTAACTCAATTAGTGCATGTGCCAGCTTTCCCAGTGGACATGAGCCTCCAATCACACACATACTTCAGCAATGTAGAGTGCAGTGACTGTGACCAAGCGCTACTGTGTGCATCTCAATGGAGATTATAAAAATGTAAAGGCTTGTTTGACACCTTCTTCATTTTGGTGTTTAATCAGGAGCTCCATACACAAATTAAACACTGGCCAGGACAACAGCTAATGAACATGAACGTGCATACCTGAGCTGTCCTATGTTGTAGTGGCGTGTCTCTCCATCTGTGGAGCGAATAACACACACACTGTAACAGGGTTGCAGTTGGCGCAGCTGCAACAGCACCACAGCCAGGTAGTGAACAAACAGCTGTGAGTCAACCAGGGACACGGCAAATTGGACTATACCATGGTAGTCTTCGTCCTGCTTAGACAAGACACAAAACATTCGCTGCTGTCACCACATCGTAGGTTAGAGGCAGAATGAGTTTCGGTTACAGTTACATACAAATATGTCATAAAATTAGAATTAAGCACAACAGAGTTATGCACAATCAAAATCATTTTTTAATTACTTAAATAATAAAAACTCCATCTTGTGAATGACCAACTTTCACTTTTTGTTTTAAAAGTCATTTTTTTATACACAGTATATGATGAAGAGAATGTGTTGCTATATATATAAGAATGAAATCTTTACCCTCATGTTAATTATGACAATTGTTTGGCCAAATAAAAAGAAATAACAAAAACCCTCACATGACCACACATAAAATTAGTATATTAAACCTTTGTAGACTCACACTATGAAAAACTTTATTTTAAAAAGTGGCAGTTTAAGTACAAATAATCAACTCACCTGTGGGTCAAGGATTCTGACTCCATAGAAGAGCCAATAAGACATGGTAAGCAGGAGTGTGAGTGTGGTGAGGAAGGCACGGTATACACACACTCTGGGCAGGCTGGCACGGCCCGGTCGGAGAAACAAGGCCCAAATGGCCACCAGGAGCATGAGGAGCTTAAAGGAGATGGAGAGGAAGAGGCCCTCACAGGCTGCACCACAAGCCTGAAGGCTGTCAGGCCACATTACAACTGGAAGAAGAAGGAAGACCAGGGGTGTGGCCAGTACCACAAGCCCCACACACAAGCCCACAGCAAGGGGAAGATAGCGACGGAAGCCTTGGGTCCGATCCTGTATCCCTTTCCCCAGTCCAACCACTTCCTCCTGGGAGATGCTCAGCTCTGAAGTGCCTGTTACGGCAGTGGTTGTCTCTCCCCAGTTATCATCCTGAAAGGGATACAGACCCAAAAACTTATAACATGCTAAGTATGACCCTAACCTTAGCATACCAGAAGTTATGTTAACATTCATTCTCAACTTTCTTCCAATCTTTCTCTTTAGATTTTCACTTTTTTGTTGGTTTATGCATCGCTTGAAATTGCGAAACGCACGTTTCAGCTGGTTTTCCCATTTAGGCTTCTGTAGAAACATGGCGGCACAAGATGGCTTCTTACAACAGACAAATGATTTAAAAATTTTATTTAAATGCTAAATTCTCCTAAATATTACAAAATTTAAGTGGAACCCTCCCTTCTGCTTTTCGTGGAACACGAAAAACAAAATTTGTTTACATATTTCCAATCAGAAAAATACAACAATTCCATGAAATGTGGGTGAGCAGATGTCAACTTTGAAGACGATTGAGCATGAGATGATGATCAGACCCATTGAGAGAGGAGGACAGAAGTCAGCTCCATTTATTGTCCATTCTCATTTTTATTCAGCACACATCACACTTCATTTAAGCAAACTCTAATACTGTAAGATCTGTACCGTTCCAAACTTCATATAGATGCCGAATAGTCTTTTCGTAATGTAACAGGTTAAATTAGAAAATCATTTTCTCCACACTAGGCTGATATTTGTCTCACTCAAACCCTGAACACGTTTGAAAACAGTCCCCCCTGCTATTCATGTGGATGGACTATTATACGTTGTATTGAAAACTAAAATCTAATGGGCAGGAAAATTAGCATGGCAGGTTTCAGCTGCCTCTTCGTCCCCACTCATTACCCCATCTCATAACAGGGGTAGTCATTACATCTCATTACCCCATCTCATAACAGGGGTAGTCACTACCGTACCAATTTTCTGGAAATTTTGTGGAAGAATACATACTGTATCTTGTGTTTCGCTGCAGGGAGAGGCAGAAATTTACTTTCCGCTTCCTTTAACATGGTGAAATAAGATGGTAACATGGTGTTAGCTATGAAGGAGGAACTTTAGTATCCTTCTGATCAAACCTGCATTTATGGTGGTTCCTTTTGATGAGTTCATAATCAAAGGCTGTTGCAGTACTACAGTGTAGGAGAAAAACATGGCATTTATGAGTTGTGATTAGAGTTAGTATTTTGGTATAATTTTAGAATTTTAGTATGATTTACAAAAAAAACAAAAAAAAAAAAACAACAACAAACAAAAAGCAACCAAGATGAACTAAACTGAATTTGTGGTGAATTGAACCACCACATGATGTGTGTAGAAAAGATATTTTTGAGCCAGCAGTCTCTTTGCTTGCCAGACTTAACAAATGCTCAATATGTTATGTCTCTTTTTTTATTATTTGAACAAAGAGTATTTACTGTTTCGTGTGTTTTCATGGGTGATTTTTTTTTTCAGCCTGTTGGCAACAAAACATCAGTTAACCAACTGTTGGTTGCAAACAAGCATATTTCCCGAAAATGTGAATTATTCCTTTAAACATTAATCACAGAGAGCGGGTGGGACCACATCACAGGTTTAACCAGCTCAGACACCAGACGGTCCGTGCCACTCCTCACCAGATGTTTGCTCTGAAGCACAGTTTAAATGTTTAAGAGCTGAACGGAAGGAGGATGAAGAGACTCTTGTCCTATTTCTCATATAAAGGGTTTCTTCTAGATCAGCTATAGTGTGTTTGGCCTGAAATAGATTTTAATTCAATACAGTTTACTTTGACAAATGCAACCTAATTCATCAGCCTCCATGTGAATGCACAATATTAAACTCAGCCATTAAATCCCATCTGATTAATCCCGAGATTAATGCTACACAAATCAGTCCTCTCTAAAAACTCTCACATTCGTGGACCTAACATTCTACCAGATGCAAAACACAATGACTAAACTTCATCTGGGTGGAGGTTATAATGATATTAATTTAAGTTTTCATTGGTGTTAGTTAGTCATTGACTATGTGTGTAGCTGTGCAAAAATCAATCACAAACCCTGAGGCGAAGCTTAAAAATGCTGGACAGAATTCTTTTCCTTTTCCTTTTAAGTATTAAGTATTGGATTAAGTAAGTATAGGATTACAGGCTGTTGGTGTTTTACCTGTTGCACCACTGTATCCACCTATATGATGTAAAGGGCAAAGAAGCTGGCGTCAAAATGCTGAAAAAAAGTCCCACCATGTGCTTTGGTGGTTTGTGAGAGTTAACAGTGGGAGGAAATGGAAGCCTATGCCGTCTGGCACAAAGTCACAGCATCACAAAGCAGCATGTACAATCTCAGTAACAGATTTGGCACTCTCTCTGTGACTCACACACAGTCATGCATGGTCCAAGAGCGTATCCTTATGTCACAGGCATGTGTGTAAACATGGAGGATTATTCATATCAGCTTTCCTCTTAGTGGCCCTTGGCTTGATGTTAAAGCTAATCTCACTGTGTGAGATTGTCTCTCTGTGCTGGAGCCTGTTAGTATTTCAGTATTCTCTGCCATCCAACAGAGCTGCTCCAAAAGACAAACAAAACCAAAATTAAATACCAAAACAACACTGACTTCATCATTTGTCTGGAGGACTAAAGTAATACAAGGGTGGATACTTTACTCTGCTGACAATACATGTATGCTGCAAGCCGACAGTCACATGACAGTGTGGAATGTGGCTGCCCAGACAGAAGGGGATGCTGAGCACAGACGGCGAAATAGATCAGACTTCTCTGAAAGTCTGGTTGAAGAAATCCTAATCACATTAAATCATAAAAGTTTTTGGGAGTGGAACTTAAGCAGGCAGCTCCTGCTCAGCAAAAGTCTCCTCTCTTTTCCTTTTAACACAGATAAAATGTTTTCTTCTGTCTATAGTTTTTAAGTAGGTCATCAAGCCAGTGAAGGCAGCCGAAGGCAGAATTCTGTCTAAATAAGAATATCTTTCACTCTTTCTCCTCCTCAAGGTGTGTTTTTGTTTCTCATTTTGCTTCCTCTCATTTGCGGATCCTCTGCACTGAAAGTGTGTGACATTCAGGGAAACACACTTTTTGTGCCATTTTGCTGACACAACAGTTACAACATTTACTCTAATACCTGTCACTTGACTGAAGCTGGATACAGTATACATTTGGTATACAGAAGGCAAATCACTGTATTTTGCTTTGGTGTGTCTACTTTGGGCAGACATGAGCTTAGAAAAATCATCTGAAAACTGATTTACTGTTATCCACAGTATTAGAAACACACTCACACACAGAGAGAGAGAGTAAACATATAAATCCATCCAGGCATACAAGAGGGATGCTTATCCTCTGACTTCTATGGTCTCTTGTCTCCATTGTTATTACGTGCCAGACTCTGTAGCAGTGGGTTGCCGGCTGTATGAAAAATGTGTTAATAAGGTCGCAGTGCTGAGTCTTTAGCTGGATTACCTGGCCTTTCGATTTAGTCCAAAAGAATCTGATTATTGTTTAAAAGTATGGATTCAGAAATCACAGCCTGCTTCAGTACCTGGCCTTCCTCTCCACGATCTGTCGCTGGTGTGGGTTCTCCAGGCAGAGGCTCTCCATTGTGAACAGGTGAGTCCTGGGATGGTGTGTCAGGCGGGTTGATGACGACGGACCTCTCAGAGCGACTGCTGTCTTTACTGCCGCTGGCTTTGTGCCGTTCACGGCTTCGATCCCCAGACAACAAAACACATAAAACTATAAGTGGATGGTACAACATCACTGTAGTCACATAAGTCCAAGATGAGAAATGCTATTTTATACAGTATACTCATAGTTTTTGTAAATAAGTGGAACAACATAGCGCCTATCTGCATTCGGTTTACGTTATTTATGTCATAGGCTCAAAAGTGAATTTGTCCAACTTGGAAAAAATTTAAACATTTTGGTTTGGGACTTTGAAAATTTTAACAAAATTGTGGACATATTGTAATTGTTAGTCGGAGCCATACTGGCCAAAAAGCTGGTGAAAAGGAAGAGCAATTATTTTTTCAACAGACAATCACAGGAGTGAGGATGTGGAAGGTATGGGAATCAAATTATTCTCTTATTTGAAGAATAGTGTAAAGCAAATCACTGCAATAGGTTAGGGCCATTCATCTGTGACGGCCCTAATCCATGAGCTCTGTCTGTCTCAATCTCTAGCTTTCTCCAACTCTGTCTCTCTCTTCACATTTCACATCATTTAGTCATCATGTAGCCCAACTAAACTAAAAGCATGCTTGAAAGTTAATGTGAATAAAAAAAACATTCCATTTACATTACACAGCAAGGACTGGGATAAGAGATGGACATGAGCACATACCCATGTCGGTTTGATCTCCCGGAGCGGCTGGAGTGATAGGAGTAGCCTGAGTGGGTCGACTCGGTGTCCATTCCAGCGCAATTTGCAGACAATGATTGCTGAGGGGGATGAGGAATGACGCGCCGTGTGGCAGAGACGACAAGTTGGCAGCAGTGCTCAAGATGAGAAATGGGTTGCTATAGAGACGAGCCTCTGGAATCCGTGATGACTGGCTACAACCCCAGAGAGCTGCTTCAGTGGCCACATTGACCTGAGTGATGGAGAGACAGACGGTACGAGAGAGAGAGGTTTACTTCATCATGTTGAATCTATGAGATACATGGGACTATTCAGACAACACATTTGTGTCCAGGAATGTGTGTTTAAAACTTACTACGGAAGAACAGAGTGACCAATTATCACAGTAACCACTCATTTTTAGTATCACTAAAGGCTGTTCTGCACTGTAGGATTGATAATAAAGGTACATAATTATCAAACTGGATTATGATCATCTTCAGTGTTATCAGAGTCAGTTCTGAACTTCACATGAAGACATATTTATAGTATAGAATTTGGGGGAAAAAAATGCCTTCATGCCATTTGGTGTGAATTTGTCTTTGTGCTGCTATTTTGGTCTCTTACAAAAAAATAATTATGCATCTACAGAGAATGAATATAAAAAGTAAAAAAAATTAAATTGTTGCAACATTAACATAAGCATCAAAGCATTAGGGAGTTAAGAGTGAGATTATAAGATATGTGTCTCATTAAATCTTCCCAAAATCAAAACCAAATGAGGTGAAAGTGCATTCAGTCCTTATGGTCCTGTTCTCTGAAACAACCTGCCTGATGCTTGATCGCTTAAGGAATCTACTACAAACAAAAACAGTATTTAAATATTTCATTGTTTTTATGTCTTTTAAAGACTGTAAACAATGAGCAGAATTTAATAATTCATTCGTTTTATTCATATCGTAAATATTTTTTCAACATTGAATTCTATGATGTGTGCACAATATTGGAACAGAGAAACCTCCTCATTTCACTGCACATTTTAATCTTCATCTACCGAACACATTTTAAGTGGATGTAATATTTCTCTCCGGGTTACTAAAACCTAAAAATTGTAAATTACAATGAAACAAAATAATATTCTCAGTACCCACTGTGATGTAGTTAGGTCCCAGTTAATAAAATAACCAACTAAATGAGATTCAGATTAATATTTTGGTTTATATATATGAACTACTGAATCTCTCTATTGTGTTTTTATGAGGTTAGACTGAAAGTGCCAGACTCACTTCCTGGGCCCTAATGTGTGCTGTGTGATGGATAGGGATGTCTACTGCTTCACCATGCATGACCATTCACTTAGACCTCAATCTACACGCTGTCCACCTGACAATCACCATCCTCCCAGTTCCATTTCACTAACTGGGATTATTATCCCCTTACTCTCTAAAGGCTATTTGTTATCTCTGCAACCAATGGTGCATAAAAACACTAATATGGCATATTCAGCATTTTAGGATGTAAATCCACACAGTAGCCTGGAGATATTTATATTTATGCAATGTAGCTGATTCTCATCAAGATAATACCGATGTTTTTCTTTTGTTTAATAATCCAACATAAAAAAAATGCGGCTGGTGCATGAGATAGATGACATATTCTCCAACAAGTATTATAATACATGTGATGTGATAACATTGCCCCTGTGTATAGTATCACTTATGTCAGACAACAGATGCTAGGATTTGTACTATCTCTTGTAGCATCCTAGTGCAAAATGATGCTGTGTTGACAGAAACCATGCTTTCTCTTAGAAAGAATATGACATCATTCTCCACTTATAAATACACATGCTGTCAATAAATAATGCACTTGAACATACTAAAACATGGTACTCACAGTATCAAAGCTGATGTTACAGCATCAAATTTTAACAGAAAACAGACAGAGGACAGTCCTATCTCTCATCTCTAACCAACATCTGGAGCATCCACTGTTGCCTTGGCAACACAGGAGGCAGGAGGCCCCATCTAGTAGCAATAATCAATCACTCCTGCTGAGGGTAAATTTGTGTGATACACTAATATGTGGGTGTGTGTGTGTGAATGGGGTGTGGCAGCACTGAGAGGGCACAAAGAATAAACAATGGCTTCCCATCACTAGCAGCACCCAAATGGTTTGAATGAATGAATGAATAAGCCCGCAGCTTGAATAAAAGCAGCGAAATGTGGGCCAAGACGAGGAGCCTCCAAGAATCCACTCACCCACAGGACGAGCATTAAGGAGCACAGTGAACCAGGCCATGTGGAAAATCACTGCCACGGGGCAAAAAAAACTATCAGTTACAATCTAACAGCTATGAATAAGGCATGCAGAAATAACAAAGTCAGACATGCCCGTTTGCTGTGAACTCTGTGAAAATTCTGGAGTCCTCTGTGAGGGACACTGTTATATTCTCTGCACGGTGAAGCATAGCTGCATGATGCTGTAGGCTGCTCTGGTTGACTGCACAGAGATGAGATTCACGAGGGTAGAAAGTGATACTAATGTAAAACAAACACTCATTACTGTGTTTGTTTAGTGGATGGAGGTTTTTGCACAGTGGGAGGTACTGTAAGTACACATGGTCAGATTTAGAGATGAGATTCATGTATTAAAGATAAATAGTTCTGCTTCATTTCAAAGAGCCTAAACAGACTGCACTAATGCTAAAATATCATGATATTTCATGGCATGACACTGAATTAATTGTTTGAAGCACTGTAAGAATATACTGTATTGGGAAAAACTGTGTTTTTGTGTTGTATTTAAGCCTCGGACTGCTAGTTGGCAGCAGTCCATTTGACTCTCTCACTATATATTTTTCACCCAGAATCCACAAAGAAAATATTCTTTATGCACATAACATTGTCCTTGTTACTATAATAGATTTTCTTAACATTTACAATAGGGTTTAAAAAAAAAGTGACAATATACCACCTTGCTTATAGTATCATGATACGCAGTATCATCAGTCCTCATCATCATGTGTAATGTTCCAGGTTTTTGCTAATTCACAGCCCTACAATCTTCATGGGGCAAGATGTATCTTTTGATAGATCTGGGTCTTTCCTTTTTCCTCTGCTGGTCCAGCCCATCGAGGTGTAGTATTTGAGATTCAGTCCAAGAGCAATGCAGTGTTTGCCACCTAATTGTTACAGTGTCACAGCCTGGCATCTGTAACCTCCCTCACACCCATTAGCCCTCATGCCTCCTCCTCTCTCCTTCATTCTCCTTCTGCCCTGGTGGCATCATGCCTAATAGATCGCATCTACAGGACTAAATATTATATACAGTATACATATATACTGTATATAAAGAGACTGCAGGCAAGGTGGACTGGGTGGAAATGCGTGACAGAAGGGTAGGTGGACAGGTTTAGAAAAAGGCAATAGTAAATAATAAATAAAGTGTGAGGTGGTTTGAGATGGTTTGGTCACGTGCAGAGGTAGGATAGTGATTATGCCAAACAGAGAATGTTGGACATGGAGCTGCTGGGCAGGAGGAAAAGAGGAAGACAAGATGGGTGGCAAGCCTCAATATTTTTGGTCCCATGTTAGAAGTTGACAGATGTCACCTGCCTTTTATTTACCGTCTATGGATGGTTTACGAGAATCTGGTACAAAGTACTGTGTCTTGCTTGGGACATGGTTAACACAGCAAGCAAAATCATCAGGGAAACACAGATGAAGCTACAGTAAGTGACACAGCTGTCTCATCCATTGCTGTCCCAATGTCAAGTGTTTCCTTCAAGAGGCTCTATCTTTTAGTTTGTCATCTGTTCCCGCTCTAGGCTCGCCACAGCGGATAATCAGCACATATGATTTGGCAGAGATCTTTACGCCAGATGCCCGTCCTGAAACAACCTTCCCATTTTTCTGGTTGTGGAACCAGCACAAGGTGTACACTAGATGTGGCCCTCAGGGGTCAATTTAGAGTGTCCAATTGACAATGAGCAATGGGGATTGAGTAACTTGCTCAGGGGTACCCCAGCCCTTACCTGGCGGGAACCAGCAACCCTTTGGTCACAAGCCGCTTGACTATGGGCTGCACCTGTCATGATCTGTGCTCCGGTACTTTATTTTGTTAACCTTTTCACTTCAAGATGACTGGCTGGTTTTCTAGGGGGAGTTTCTGGGTCACACACCTGCAATTCCTCATCTACTGCCATCTTCAAATACTGGTTTCTGGCTTCATGATCGCCAGTGCATCTTGTCACCTCTGTAGTGGTATCATTACTAGCTATCGATTCTCCGTGCTCACTTCTCTTTGGATGTGTTTTTGCATGCCTTTTTCTAACTCCCCGTTTTTTACTCTTTTTTCAGTCACCGACTCAGAGCTCTGCCTCGGCGAGCCAGCCAGTCTCTGCTCCCTTGGTTTTTGTATTTTTCCTTTGGCTTGATTCCTCCTTAGTTAAATAAATGTTTTTCCCTTTTTTATGTTTTTACATCGGTTTGGACTTCCACTTTTTAGGTTTAATTAAGTTGCGATTGCAAATCACCACAGAATCAACAATCCACAAAAATGTATCTACCAAACCAGGCACAAACAAATTATTGAATTATCAAATTATCATTATCCAAGGAGAAAGGCTATGTGTTGTTTGAGATCATAGAATGGCACCAGTGACTTACTGTTACACTTGTTACAACCCAGGTAAACACAAATTCATCTCTGAAAGCACATGTCAAACCATGAAGCAGGTGGGCTACACCAGGTGTCACTCCTGCTACCTCATAAGGTATCCTCTGTACCTAATAAAGTGGCGGTCAGTGTATGGTCTACTGTGTGCTTAATTTCCTGTCATTGTTTGCTGCTGATAACAATGTGATTCTGACATTTGATTCTTGGCACGAGCATAACGGTTCTGTATGTGCAGATAGTCTCAACTACTCTCCTACACTACTGCCCTTTCTCAAACACACACACAAACACTGGTTTTCATGACTTCAGAGGACACTGCATTGACTTACATTCATTTCCTGGAGATTTACTCCCTTTACTAACCTTAACTTTAAATCATCTCTTCACCTTAAAATGTAGTAATTCACTTTATGGGGACTTGATTTTTGTCTCCATAAGGAAGACAACTTCCTATAATGTGACTGTGTAAACAGATTGAGGTCCCCGCAACATAAGGAATACCAGATACATACACACATACAGGTTCGCGGATCTGTTTTTCTAAGGACACTGCACTGACTTCCATTCATTTGGACAGTCTAAACCAGAGGTTTACCACAGGCCACATGCAGGCCCCCAATCGATTACTTGCACCCCACCACCAGCTGCCAGCAAGGTGATAGAATATAGACAGAATATAATACTAAACATATTTGCTAACCATGTAGTGATAAGACATTCAGTTGTAATTATTCCATTATTAAATGTATTACATTCAACATTAAATTACATACATATAAGCTTTGTGTTGTACATGTTCTGATTTACGTGATGTTAGATTAATGATGGAATACTGTGTCTTAATTTTGAGGTCATATTGCCCACCTGCTACATGTGGAGGATAAATTGGCCCCCTCTTGACTAGTTACTTATTGGCCCCAGGTCATTTGAGTTTGACAAACCTGGTCTAACTAAAGCTTTATCACTAACCTGAACCATAACCACTCAGTGCCTAACCCTAACCTTACCCTAACCACAATGAAAACCTTAGCCCTAAACTTAACTACTCACTCACTCGTCTTCTACCACTTTATCCTCCACATGAGGGTCACGGGGGGCGTTGGTGCCTAATCAATTGACACAGGATGAGAGGACAGGTGGCCAGTCCATTGCAGGGCCACATAGAGACAAACAACCATCCACTCTCACATTCACACCTACAGGCAATCTAGAGTATCCAATTTGCCTAATCCCCAAATCTGCATGTTTTTGGACTGTGGGAGGAAACCGGAGAACCTGGACAAAACCCACGTACACACGGGGGAGAACATGCAAAGATGTAAAGATGTAACAAATACAAACACACACACAAAGAGCTAAGAGGAGAAAGGTAAGACCTGAGACAGTCCTCTGGAATGCAAACGCTCTGCTCTCCTCATGTGAAACAGTAAAAGTATAGTAGAGGGAGAGCGAGGGGGCAAGGTCATGCTGGGGTGGTGAAAGAGATACCTCGGGGCATTCATACTTCAAGAGCACAGCTATAGTGTCCTTAAATACACTACTACACACCACATGACAAAACACCATGCTTTACACCATGCTGCTCAAGCCTCCAAGGTCCAAGGAGAGTAATGCAAAAGGTATAGCTTCATGTGTTATTCCCAGCCAACCAAAAAATAAAAAATAAAAAAATAAAAAATATCATTTAAAAGGGAACAATGACAAAAGCTTTGCCAGGAACTCTTTCCTTTGATCATTTCTGGTATGAATAGCTTCCAGGGAATGACTCACATATTTCAGAGGTTCCCATACCTCTCAATGTCCCTTCGCCTTCTCTACACACAGGACCTATCAACACTGCTCAATAATACATGACCGGAGGTGATGCATGGTTTCACTGCAAAATCACGAGGGAAACTAAGGGAGAAATGGCAATGTCAGAGGAGGAAACAGGTTTCAACCTCTTTATCCAGCTGTGCTCCTACATACAGATGCTGCTGCTGCTGCTGCTGCTGCTGCTGGTGATGGTGGTAGAGGCGACACACACCATCACCCTGCTGCTGCTGCTGCTGCTGCTGCGTCTGAAACCGCCCTTTATTTCACAGCCTCCTCCTGCACTCACAGGCAGCAAGATGTACTGTACGAGGTTACAAAAGATCTCGTATCACCTTCACCCCGAAACCCATTTCATTTAAAAAAAATCACCTCATGCAGTGAATGTGTTATAATGTGGAGCAAGGGCAGTGGAGCAGACACACAGAGGCAGAACAACAAGGTTTATTTCCACATGAATGTGGGTTAGTAGGATCACAGACAGGGAACATTCATTCTTATGTTGGGTTGTTGAGTCTCAGGTTTCTTGACTTATATCAGTACCGGGTGTAAATGTGTACAGAATTGCGATTATCAGCGGAGTAAACCTACCTCTGTCTCAGATGGAAGTCATTTTCCTTCTCTTGCGTCTCAGTGTAAAAGGTGCGAGTCCGTCGCCGCCGCCGCTGCTGCGTCTGTGCTGTTCAAAGAGGCAAATCCTTCCTCACAGCCTGGACATTGTGATGATGACAAGGACCAGAGACAGAGAAGCAGCATGGAGTACGATCGAAGCGCACGGCAGTGCTGTTTTTCCACCTGCAGACCACAAGGGGTCGCGCTTCCGGTCCCTTTATTTAAAGGAGGGTCCTCAACCAAATGAAGTTATTTTCTACATGTTGGTATTGTGTAGTAATATACTTGGGAGGTACAGAAGGTGGTCCTCAGTTTTGGCAAAATGGTTATGAATGCATCAGTAATGGCAGCATTATTATTCATTGGCAACTGGGATGAAATCAAAATTAAAATTTAAATTTCTAAGAATCTATAATTAATGTATAATTACTGCTTTAAATCCTGAGAGAACCATGGAGATTATATTTTATGTCGGATGCTCTGCAAGAATGCTGTCAAGGAAAAACTGGAAAATGGAGCTACGAAAAACTGTACAAACTGTATGAAAAAAATGTATAATCACAATAAAGAATCCAGATGAAATACCACTTCTATGCAGAAAATATTATGCAAAGCACTGTTTTATGTCCTTGCTTCCTCATAATATGTTTTTTTCTTTTTCTTTTAAACAAAAATATATAAATAAGTAAATAAATCAGGAACAACCTAAACTAAAATCCCTTTATGTAGTTTATAAGAATTATCAACCAGGTAAAACCTTGACTTGCAAACCCAAAGACCCAACAATGATCCTAAAAATGATCCTTAAACTTAATTCTTGACCTTGAAAGTAGCTGTTTCTTCAAGTATCTCTTCCCCGATTGTCTAAGTTTAAACATCTATGTAGCCACTCTTCAAACAAATGTTATGGGGCCAAATGCAACAGAAAAAGCTCGCCAGCGCAAATAAGGCAACGTTTTCAATGAATCAAGGCACACAAAATTATGGAGACTTATCCTTTTGTGGGCTGAACGGCAATAATCACCCGAGACATCAGGTGAAATGAATGATCTGCAAAGGAAAGGCCACAGAGCAAACTGTCACACAAGCAAGATTTCCCGAGGATATGAAACTGAGATTACTACATTCCTAATCTTAATTTTGTCCACAAAACTCCAACAGAGAGCAGGTGTTGCTCCTTATTTGCTAACCAAGTCTTTCATCCTTAAATATGAATGCTGAGTTTGGCAGGTCCTTCTAGTCCCTGACATTGTATCCAGTGTGCGGTGTGTGTGTGTGTGTGTGTGTGTGATGTGCAGTGTGCAGACAAAGCGCTGTCACTCGTACTGCTGGAGTGGACATGAACAATACCCAGAGTCCCTTGGGCCACATTACTCTGCAGAGACTCACATAAAAGGAAGCGGGGAGTAACACAGGCAGCCTCTGACTAATGGAGAGAAAATGCAAACACGCACATTCACAGCCTGAGCTCATACAATAATGGAAGATGGAGCAGTTAGTCATAACAACCTCAAATGTTCAATGATTTATTTTGGGAAAATAAGAAAATAAGTTGCTGTTTAATAACAGAAAACTGAAGACAGGTTATGTTAAAATTGATGTGGGGAACAGTTGGCTTTGGATTCAAAGCCAAACGTTACAAACCAAATTATGAAATATGATGCCAGTTCATCTGCTCTTCCTCAGGTGAAGTTCCTCTTATTGTTGTACGTGTGAACTTCCCCAGTAAAAATATGTAATTTCTTCATCTAAAACTGCTCCACTGCAACACTAATTTCTGAAGAAGTGGTCAAATTTAGGGCCTAAATTAGAGCCTTAATTTAAAGAACCTTTTAATTGTGGTTAGGTTAAGATTAAGATTATATATTAACTGCAAAATCCTGTTAATGTCTGTTTGTGTGGGCTGTAAATTGTGCTGTAAATTGTAAAAAATTATTGCAGATCACATTGCAGATTCACAATGAATTTGCTTAGTTACAAAGATAACAAAATACACGTTGGATAACGTAAGAATCTATTTTAAATAACTGAAATAATTATCCTCAAAATGGCACAAACATTAATCAAAATCACAAAAAAAAATAAAATAAAATAAAGGCCAGGCCAGACTAGTTACAATTTTGAAATATTATGAACGTGAATATGTAAAAACATGCTAGATTTTGTAGTAAATTAAAGTCAGCCATCAGTTTGACACAAAAGTAAGCGCGTGAAAGAAATAAAAGACAATTATGTTTATGTATAACCTAAAACTGTGAAAAATATCAAAAGTATACATTCGTCTGCAGAGATTGGTCATTGTTGAGTGTCGTCTGTGATCATAGCGCGCCCTCTATTGGTGCCTTGGAGACATGACATGACATCATATCAATAAGAACCAAACTCTTTGTGGAGTAGATGCATCAAGGTTCTGAAACCCTGACAAATTCCATAAAATATTTACAGCAGCCAGTTTGACAAATAAAATGTGTAATTTATATCTGAACTATGTTGTATTTTGCGTATACATTTTATTTTATGTTGAGTACCAACAAGTCTAGTTTAAACAGCTGACTGCATCCCCAGGTTCCTGCTACAGCTGCATCTTCAGGTTACAGTGTTGTGGAAGTGTGTTACAAATGGAATGTACCACAAGTATGGGTGTACATAAGAGGTATGAAGTACTTTTACTGTGTACTTTTGGAGTAATTCAAGGACAACGTTCACTGTACTAAACAAGACTGAGGTTATTCATCTATCTTTGAAGTGGTACAAAATTCACAATTTGTTTATAGTTTTGATTTTATTGGACAAAATACTTTATGTACTTCATACAAAAGAAGTATGAAGTACTTTTACTGTGTATATTTGGAGTAATCCAAGGTCAGATACTAAATTTCTATTATTTTCAATGCAATAAAATAAGAAAAGATACTCCTTTATTTGTCACACAATAGATAATTTGCAGTGTTACAACAGCCAAAAATCACAAGGTAGAAATAGAAGAAAAATAGAATTAAGGTAAGGAAATAGGAATATATAAGCTAGAAATGCGCAAGAAAAACATCACAAGATGAACGACAATACTACCAATATATACACTATATACAATGCATTTTAGTAATATTTTATGTGACATTATATTAAATCACAGTGATCATATATAATTGTTTTGACAGATAATTTAACATTTTTCTTTTCAGTAAGTTGTGTTCGCTTTTGATAAGACTTTATTTTGAAAACCGGAAATATGACTGCGTGGTCTTGACAGTTTGAGTTGAATTAACGTAAAGGAGAGAATACCGGCGCACTTCACATCGACCAAAGTCATAAATCCGGAGTGACATGATCAGCACACTGCCATTTCCCCGCTGCTCATGTCGAGCCTTTTTAACATTTAATAACTCATCTGAATACGTATCACATATATCATTATTTTATATGAATCGTTTAGATTTTCCAAGACTCAAAGAAGTCAAAATGAAAATTCCATTTACACAAATGTGTCTGATGTTTGTCATTGTAGATATCTTTAATTTAAATGTATTATAAATATTCAGAATTGGAATTGTGCTACTAAATTATGACTGGTTTCTTTCTAAGGTGTCTACAGTCCAGTTCAAGATCTTCAGTCAGAATTAAATTGTATGTAACACAAACTGGAATTAATAGCTGCACATATGCATTGTGGATCTGCAACTGAATCTTTTATTCCAAGGAGACCTTCACAGTCAAACATGTTTGTGCGGGCATTTTTTTTTTTATTTGAACTTTGCAAATTGATTAAAGTTCACCTTAAACCTCCACTAATGTTATGATTACAGAGATCATGTTTGTATAAGGTTAAGTGGGTTCATGTGTCTCAGTGGAATGAAAATTGAGTAAGCTGTGTCATCCTCATAACAAAATGTCTCCTTGAAGAGCAGACGGAAACATCTGCTTTTGTCTACCCATTAAAACACAAAAATGAAGCAGGGAAAGTGGTGTACCATAGTGGAGCTGGAGACAAGTAAACAAGGTTTTTAAATGGGTTAGCAGCCTGTCTATTTTGTCACAAGCTGTTAAATATGAACAGAAAACATTCTCTACATTAGAAGATTGGTTCAGTTAGTGTGGGAATTGAATTGAGAGCTTGACTGTCAATAATTTGACTCCAACCTTAATAAATGTTTTGCTTACCTTTGCAAGGAAAACAACTAATAACATGAAATAGTTCGAGTTCGGGTTCAATTTTAATTTAATTGTATATATAGTGTATGTAGAGACATATAGTGTATGTAGAGACTGTTACAATAAAATTCTTATTCTGTGAATTCTACAGTAACATGTCAACACATGATAAACTGTTACATTCAAGTATAAAAATGTAAAACGTGCAAGTGCACATGCAGTAAATAGATTAGCAGTGGAATAATGGTTGTTGAAGATATGTCAGCCAGAACATCTGCAGGCACTGAAGCACAGGTTTTGTGTTTTGGCTTGATGATGTGGACACTGAATAAGTGGCTGTGAGTGGGCATCCCTTTACCTCTGTGTCTGTAGATTATTAGGTCTTCTTGTCTGTCGAGTATGGTCAAACACGGCATTGTGACATGCTGTTCTGTTCGTCTCTGAAGGGAAAAGTCAATACCAGTGTCCCAGACACTGTCTGAAATTACTCAGCTGGAATTACATGTGATAATGTAGAGGGCATTCTCATATGGTTAATGTTGTTATCATTCTTTCCAAAACCCCACATGACCATTTCATTCCTTATTACTGGGGAACGACCTGCTGCACTGCGACGAGGGAAAAGTCACCAGTGATGCAGATGAGTATCTGGTTCATTCAAGGCCAGAATAAATATTCTTTTCAAATTTTCATTGAATTAATATTTAAAATAGCTGTAAGTTGTTGAACATATTTAATTTTCCCTCGTTTACATTTTTAAGAGATTCTATCAGTGAGGTGTAAGGATGACATGTCATGACATCTTCTCATCAGTTACATGTATGAATATATGTATGAGTATTATGGAACCTGAAAATGTCCTGTTCTGTCACATGGACTATTTTGAAATTTAGCATGTTGTCTCTTTACATGTGTGATATAATCATGTTCTTGTAATCCCCATCTTATTTAGCAATCAGCAATGTCCGTGTAAAAGTATACAGGCTGTTTGAAAAGTCAGCTTAGGGACAGCGCATTGGGCTGAAATGAGTCCTGGTCAAAACTAATTCATTTGATATTATACACAGACATATTTTCATACATTTTTGGTTCATGTTAGTGTCTGACTACAGCCTCACTTCACATTGTTATTAATGCATAACATTCAGTCTATTCACATCTGTCAGACCATTTTACTTCCGCAATGCAGATTCTTGATACACCTTGTCCCACAAATACCTTTCTCAACATAAAAAAAAAGTATTTTTCTAGCAATATTATCTGATTTCAGTAGAATCCCTAATGACCAAAACACAGTGCCTTGTGTAATCTCCTCCCTCTTTTCTTCACCATTTATCTTGATTCAACTCCTCGTCAGTCTCGATCTCGACACCATCTGTCTGAAGGCCAGAGCAGAGAACCCAACATTTTCATCCCCTTCACTATGTGCACTTGTGTGTGTTCACTCACTCACTTTATCCTGCACATGAGGGTCACAACAAGCTGGAGCGAATCCCAGCTGACATAAGGTGAGTGGGTGAGGGGGTGTGGTACACCCTGGACAGGTCGCCAGTCCATCACAGGTCCAATTTGTGTATGATAAAAAATAATATTAGATAATAATTTGAATGTATAACTACCATCCCTAGTAAATCAAATAAAGCAACAGTAACCAAATAAACATTATGCCAAGGTTCATCCCAATGATTAAAACCCTAACCCTACTGTGTTTATTTGCATGTCATATCAATAACTGACTAACTTTTTTACCTCTTTACCTTCAGTCATGTCCAGGTTCTGTCAACCTCATGTGTCACCATAAAATGACAAATATAAGCGCTGAAGTACTTAGATTTTAATTTGATCCCTATTTATCCCACCCCCTCCTCCAGTTTCCTCTCTGTCTGTTCACCATCTGCTGTCATATTTTGTTTCTGCAGGTTTGGAACCAGATATTTAATCAATCAGCGTTGTCACCATGGTTACAGCAGTGAGAAAGAAGTGTAAGGGAGGGAAGGCAATACAGCAACTCTGCTGCATTCCTCAAGGTTTTTGGTACAACTTCCGAAAGCAGCCGCTCCATCTTCTTTAAGTCATTACCGAATGAAGATAAACGACTTCAAGAAAATATTATCATTAACTAAAGCATTCATTGCACATCGCTTGAGATTAAAAATTAACAAATTACTTACTGCATCAGGGCTGTAACAGTTGTTTTTTGAAACCAAATGATCTGTCAGATATTTTCTGCTGATTGGCTTATTGATTTATCACTTTTTCAGCCATATAGTTAGTGTGTCAGTTAATAAGCCTGAAAGGTTTAAAAGTAAATGCCTTATATGACATTCATGATCTATATAAGGTCTCTGAAAATTAAACTGTACATTATTTCTATTCCCTTCTGTTTAATCAATTTCTATCCACATTATTAAATTTAAGAAATTAGTTTGAAGTCAATTTATTTTACTTATTTGATGTATTATTCCTCTTAGTTGTTGCTGTGTTTTTTTTTATTGCACTTTTCTAGCATTGACAAGCCCTTACACTTCACCCATTCACAGACAACACTTTGTCCATCACGCACCCATTCACATAACGCTTCAAGGAACAGTTTTGATTCGCTCATGGACATCAACAGGAGGACTAGCAGACCCAGGTGATTGAACCCCAACCCTCTGGGAGGAAGACAACTCTACCACTGAGCCATCCATAATTTCTTCAAACAAACATAACCTTGGGTGTCCTAATTAGAATGCAGCAGGTGATTAAACATACAGGAATATCTACTTTTTTATCTGCCTTATGTGTCACAAGAAATAATTGTATTATTTATTTATGTAATCAGTTATAAATGGAAAATTAAAAAATATAGTTTCATACATTTGTTTTTGAGTTGAGGCAGTGATCTATTTCCACTTTCCTTTTTTTTATCTTTAAGAATAGGAGGACACATTTCCTCTTCTGTTTACTGACATAATACAAAAACATACCCTGCCATTTGAACTACTTTTAGTGCAGTTTTCATTTAAATTTTGGCTCTTGGAGGCATCATTGGAAGTAAATTAGGCAGTAAACAGACCCTAAATAAAACATAACGAGTTTTGCTATTTATTCCAATTACGTAAATAGAAAATGTCAGCCAATTCAGAGAAACATTACGGAGGACACCTGTTTCCAACTCCAGGGGCAGTTAAGGGAGCGTGGAGAGCCATGTTACTCACTCACTCATTTTTCTACCACTTTATCTACTGAGGGTCGCTGGTGCCTAACTCACCCTGGACAGGTCGCCAGTCCATCACAGGGCCACATAGAGACCATTCACTCTCACATTCATTGGCCTATGGGCCAATTGGCCTAATCCCCAAATCTGTTTTTGGGGTCTGTGAACTGGGGTCTCAAACCCGGGACCTCGTGCTGTAAAGGCACGAGTGCTAACCACTACACCAACCACATGGCCCTGAGACATGTTAATGTGGCAGAAATAGAGTGAGATTTTCACTTCATTCAGAGCTCTTATCGCAGGACATACAATATACATAAACAAAGATGCTACGTGCTGTATGTAATTAATCATTCACTGAATTAATAACACATTGTGTGTACATATTATTTCGCTGTTAATATTTATTTAAACACACAAAAAATACCAGATGTTCCGTCTTGTGGCAACTCCTCAATCACAACAGCAGCTTTTGGATTGGCAGGAAATCACAGAAGCAGCTGTTTGATAAAATGAAACTGAGCTTTTCTCTCATATACAAAATTCATGAATCACAATTTGTATCACATGTTTTAAAAAAATATATTCTTGGCTGGAAATAGTGCAACTGCGACTTAAAGTGATGGCAAATAGAATTTCATGTTGCTGGTGATGCAGCACAGCTCTTTACAGGTGCTAGCTGCCATGTAATGTACAGAATAGTACAGTTAATATTAATTGTATTGCAGCTACTACACTCTGATACAATATTTACATTTTTGTACTTTTGCTCCTTCATCTTGAAAAAATTGAGAGGCACAACAAGACTTTAACCTTCTCTGGCAGACACAATTTGAAAATATCAATAAATAAATAAATAAATAAAATCTGTCGTCTGTGCTGGGCAGCAGTGCTGAAAACCCATGTACCTTTTTTTTACTTACACTCTTTCCAATGATTCTGTTCTGCCAATATACCATAAATCATGACTTACCACCTGGATGGCTATTACTCACTTTGGCCTTAACCTCCCAGTGCTTGGCAGATAATTATAAACTGTGATTAAACCGTAAAATACATCTAATAAATTTGTTAATTGGAGGACCTCACAATTCATGTCAAGATGGTGTGACTGAACCCCAAAGCTAAAAAACAAAACAAAAAAGAAACAATAACAACAACAAAAATCATGACATCAGTATACCAAATGAAGTCTTGCCATTTTTGCAATAAAAATTCTAATCAAATGAATAAAATATTGGATTTTTATTGACACACACATCATTTTACCTCAAATTCCAATAAATGGATAAAAATATTACAGTAAATAATCAAAGGAAGCCTTATGACATTTAAAGGAAACATTAGGACATCTATAGGACAGCAATGTCACATTTTTAATAATTTGTTTACTGACATAATACAAAAACGTACTTAGATTCAGGCATTTAATATCTTTTAATTTCTTTTAATTTCGTTCAATTGTTTTTGTCCCTTTTGTAGCATATGGATGACCAGAAGTGTGACGACCTGCATTTTCTTACATTGGCCAGGTGATGGCACTATAAGTTACATTTTACAGCAAGCTCTGGTATTCACTTTTAAGTGAAAAGTCCTCTGTAACTTGAGCTATATGTCAACTTTTATATACAGTAAGCTAAAATGAATTAAAAAAAAAACACACACACATGTGGAAGAAAGTGTGAAATATATAAATGAATAAATAAAATGTTACAGCAAAACAGTCTGGGATCATGTTGCTCAATACATCACAAACCATGAAAACATGTCTCCCAGCAAAAGACATGATCCCTTATTGTCAAAGCAGAGGGAATGTAGCCAGAGGCCCAATGTGAGGTACCAAGAACACTGACATACGTACTGAGAAAAAGACAGAAAAAGCCTCTGAGATGACAGAATTGAAAAACAGTCTGCCTCATAGTCACCAGAATGCCTCATAAGTTTTAATTTTAACACGCCATGTGTTGGTTTGACAAATTGCCAAATGCCCACAGTTAACAGCTCAAATCAGTCTCAGTAAGAGAAAACCAAGAGAGGCAATGGGGAGAAAGATAGCTGACAAAGCGTATCCATATGTCTCACTCATGTGGCATCCTTGCATGCCTGTGCACCCATGTGCAAACACACAGCAGTTAACCCCCCCCCCCATCATCACAGTGACTGCATAGACAGGAGCTTAGGGCTGATTTCGGTACCAGATGTGTGCCAGCTCATGTCTGCCTTTGACGCCCATTGCAGGCCTTGTTTTTTTTCTTTTTACAGGGCAACATTTGTGAGTTTACTCCACCACAAACAACTGACTTTTGTAGCATAAGGTAAAGCAAAGCAGAACTTGAAAACCAGTAACAGTAGACTACAGTGAGAGGATCACTGGAATGCATGTGCTTAATGTGGTTTGAATACATCATGGGTGGCACACAAGTTTTAAACATCTTGTCCACAGAAACAGACATACTGTACATGTCAGCTCTCAAATATCCACAGAGAAATTACACAAAAACAGAGGAATAATTGCAGACTCAAAACTGGTCAAATCTGCAGCTGCTGCAACTACTTTAGATACAATAGAAGGCATGTGGACAGAAGTCCTGAGAGACAATGCCAGCACCTGATTGGCTGATGACATTGATTGCTTACTCACAGCACCTGTGAGTGTACAATGAGCCATAAGAGCCCTGGCATATAAAAAGAGCCCACTTTCAGCTCATGATTTGCTGCTTTCACCTGTTTCAACATGGGTGAGTTGTGTTCGGTTTGTGATTTGGCAACTGTGTTTCTGTCAAATATTACTGGTTCTAACCTGTCAATCTTGGTTCAACAGCAAAGAAAGTATTGATTGTGTATGCTCATCAGAGCTTGGGTTCATTCAATGCTGCAGCCAAAGATGTGGCAGTAGAAGTTTTGACTGGTCAGGGGTGCACAGTTGAAGTCTCTGATCTGTATGCAATGAAGTTCCAACCCTCTGCTACTGCTGAGGACATTGTGGGTATGTAAACTCTTATACTGACTCAAAAAAAGTCTATACTTTTTGATTGAGGAAGTGGTCTTCCCTTTGCAGGGGATGTTAAGGATGCTGAACACTTTCGTTATGCGGAAGAGACCAAACTGGCATGGGAGGAAGGAAAGCTGTCCACTGACATTACTGAGGAACAACGTAAAGTCACTGAGGCAGATCTGATCATCTTTCAGGTTGACCATCTGTGGTAGTGTCTGTGTTAAACCCCAAGATCTCTAGGAAAAAGTTTAATGTTGAAATGCTCTTTTCTTAGTTCCCCATGTACTGGTCTACTGTCCCTGCAATTATGAAGGGCTGGTTTGACCGGGTGCTCACTCTGGGCTTTGCCTATTCCCAAGATAAGCTGTTCAGCAATGGAATGTTCAAGGTAAAGTTGAAATGGCTTGCCTCATTAAATTACATTTCTTTGCCTTGACTCTTCTTTTCTCAACAGGGTAAGAAAGTCATGCTGTCCTTCACCACTGGCTGTCATGAGTCCATGTTCAGTGAAAATGGCATCAGTGGAGACATAAATGTCACACTTTGGCCACTACAGGTATTTTAGCATCAATTATGCGACTCAAGCATTTAAGCATTACTGTAATAACACTTATTTCTTTCCAGAATGGTATCCTCTACTACTGTGGCTTCCAGGTTCTGGCCCCCCAAATCTTCTGGGCTCCCTCTCTGATTTCCCCTGAAGACCGTAAGACAATGCTGGAAGCCTGGCGCACACGACTGCAGGGGCTCCTGGGAGAAGAGCCACTTGGTTTCACTCCTTTGGACTGCTTTGATGAGGAGAAGGGCTTCTTGTTGAAGCCTGAGGTCCATGAGAAACATGCTGCCAAGAAGGTTGGACTTGCAGTGGGAATCCACCTGGGGATGCCCCTCCCACCAAACAGCCAGGTGAAAGCTGGGGTCTGAAGTTACATCATGCCTTCAATTTATCATTAAATTATGCAAAAATCACTCTTGCTGGTTAAACTTATTTGTTTGCAACCTTTTAGTATGTCACTTTTGTGTGCCGCCGCCCCCCCCCCCCCCCCCCCCCACACACACACAAAAGAACTTCACAAAACCTATTGACTTGTACAATGGGGAAAATAAAGGGTCTTAAGGACTACAAAGGGGAAACTTTAAATGTAGACTTGAGTCCCCCCATTATTTTTTTTTGGGGGGGGGATTATTAAAGGTAACCTACTTTAAAATTTCATGCTTGGAGGGGGAACCTGCAGGCATTTGTCTTCAAAGATTGAGAAGACTCTGTATATGACTCACTGAGTGGTGATGGCTCTCAACATTTAAAACCAGTTCAACAGGTTTTGGAAGGTTTTCAGTGTCACAGCTGTGGGATGTGATGCATGATTTAATGGACAAAAATGTATTGTCTTTGCTAATTTTTTTTTTTTTTAAATCAAAGCTGCTATGAGCTAAAGAGACACATGGCACCTCTGGAGCAGCAGGTTGAAGACCCACAACTATCTGAAGGGGGTAGACTTTAAACAGTGGCTTTTCCTTAACTGAGACTACTTTTTTTTTTTTTTTTTTTAAATATAGCTATCTTAAAGCTGCCATAATCATTTGCTCATGATTACCAAGAGTTATCATTGAAATAGTGGAATGCCACCAGCTTAAAATGTAGGTGCAGCTTGTTCACATAATTTGCATTAAAATGTTGGCCAAATGAAACCCCCACTATACACCAGGTGGAAGATTTGGCAGCTATGAAGTCAAGCATTATGACTCGGATTGTTCACATAGCCCTAATGAATTGAATACTGATTGTTCTGTAACTTCAGCTTATGGGATCAAGCAACTGTTTACAAGTTATCAGAACATGGCATGCATGCTCATGTCCTGTTTCCACTGCCCTTATATGGACAGATTAAAAAAAAAAGTTTGCCGGTGTGTTGTCATCGTGCAACATGCCTTTTGAATCCGATCTAGGAGGACAAGGGAAAATGTCCTTGTATGTCACTTCCTCGAAAATCTGCCTTGTAGAGGACTCCAACTGAAGTGATAAACGTACTAAACAAGAAACATGTTTTGTCAACCCACCTGGGTAAACCGTTCCTGTACTCTGCAGCCACATCAAAAGCTGGGGCGGGATGTAATAAACACTGCTTTTTGTTCTGCATGTGCACTGAAAGTTTTGTCTCTAGCTGATTATTGTGAAAGACTTGACCTTTACTGTTAATGTCCTTGTGAACCCTCTGTTTTGGACTTATTTGGAAAAATCTAATGCCTTGCATGCTGTCTGGTTAAAGGTGAAGTGTTTTCTGCGATGTATACAGAATTGCTGGCAGCCAAAGAGTCTGCCTGCACGCGGTTTGGACTCTTATACAGAAACACAAGTGGCCGAGCACTTTTCCCAGAGAAACAGCTTTTGTTTGGGTATGGAGGAAATGAAATGGAGGCAGGGCGGGGGGTTGTGTGCACACTTGAGGAAATAGCCTTGCACTCTGATGTCCAGACCAGAGCCTGTGACATGTAGGAACTTGACGGTGTGCATATTTAACAGCTGAGGTTCCACAAGGTCACAGTACATTTGTTTGTGTCATGTCACTTCTAATTTTATAATCACCTGCCCAAGCAGCCAGAACAAGCTCAGTTCATGTCCTTTTAATGGTCAAAACAACTCCAAGGTTTAGTTATCTAGTGGGTGTTTAGATATGAGAATTTACAGTTAAACAGTGCTACAGAATTAAACCAGCCTTTCTCAGTTTGCAAATAAAATGCATAGCATTGTATGTCTAACTGGAGGATGGAATTAACATTTGCCAAAAAGATTGAATGTAGGCTACATAAATTAGACAATGCGAAAATGGGGTGGAAACTGTTGAATGAAGAGGGCAAAGTGGCAGATATTTGGCAGTTGACAATATGTGCCGAGAAACAATCGCGAATTAAGCTAAAACATAATCCTTCACTTACGGTTAGCTGCTGTTCTGGGGACACTTGAAGATTTTAAGGTAATGATAAAAATAAACATTTACATTGTCTTTTAGTAGTTAACCCTAAGGGATACGCCTAAAATGAAAAAGGCTTATAGATTTAAGCTTTGTGAGGGAATAACAACAGAGCACTGCTCTCACATTTTGCACAGCCTTTGCAAAATCCTTATAATTTGTTGCCAGCTACTCTTGGTATCTTACGCTGAACATCATTGTTGGCTGACAGCTTACCTGGAAATTATTACAGGACTGCATTGTTGAAAACCAGGAAGAGAATGCGCATATACTGTATTCAAGTGCACATCACATGTTTCCTGAGCGGGCAACAGCCATGTTTGGGATGTGGGAACACTATTCTATTGGCATTCACACACTGTGGCAGAGAGTATGTGAGATTTGTCTGAATCTTTCATGCACTTATGTGTATCACTATTATGAGCACGAACATCCTGAGTAGAGTTTTTTTTTTTTTTTCTCAGTGTCTCGTAATCTCAGACAGAATAAAACTAGTGTTGGACTTAGAATTGCTGGAGTTGTGGTCACTGAGTGTTTATGTAAGGCTTGTACCACAGTATCTAATCTGGTGTCCATCCTGCTTTCCCATTGTCCATCCCAGTTCTCCCACCATGACTGCAGGGAAGTCCATTTTTCACTGGGTCAAAGGGAGGAAGTGGGCACCAGCTGACAAAAAGCATGGAAAAGAGTAAAAAAACTGTAAGATTTTGCTGATAGCTAGAATATATATTCAGCTATACACATTTTTATTTAAATCGGCAGAGGAAGCTTAACTCAAAATTTCACCAAAGCATTGGGAGTTTGTAATTAAAATCAATCAATCAATCAAGATTTCATTAAGGTAAAAGTTTGATATTTTGGGAGATTTAAAAGTTACAATTCATAGAAACTCTTGGCTCTTTAAGTAGAAAATATATCATCTTTAAGGCTCCCTAATAGCACATTATATCTTGTTTAATCTGCACAAAAATAGAAATGTAAAAAATAAAATGGTAAAATACAGGTATGCTGTTTGTCCAGAAACTCCTTGCTCCGGGCTAATGAATAGCAGACACATAATTATTTGTCAAACCACAGTATGATATTTTTAGCTACATTTTTATGCAATATGATGAGAGGCTATTACGTGAATGTAATTGATGAGCTTTCAAGGCAAATGTTGTTAGCTTTGGACAGAGCTGGATAGCTGCTTCTTTTACCAGCGTTTATGCTAAGCTAAGCTAAGCTAAGCTAAGCTAAGCTAGCTGTGGTCTAATTACTGTAGTGACACTGATAAATTAACATAGAAATAGACATGTTTCTCAACATGTTTTCAGAGTTCCAAAGTGAAATGTAATATAATAAACCATCATTTTTTTTTTAATTTTTTAACTGAGGTGAGCTTTGACCAATAGATTCAGGAATGCAGAGCAGAGGTGCCAGATGTGACTGATTGTTCTTTGTTGCCTTTTGAGTGTTTTGATTAGACCATAAATGGGTCCTTGTGTTTGCACCAAATGTCACAGGGTTAACAACAGGCAGACCATTAAACACTATGACCCAAAACATTCTGGGAAGGAAAGAGGGGAAAAAAGAGCAGGAGAGAGAGAAAGGGAGCTGGAGGAGAAAAAAAATAACAGGCAGGCTGAGAAATGAGAAAAATTATTTACATCATCCATCCACTCATTCTTTCAGGGGCTTCGTTAAAATCCAATCAATTACATCTTAACACAAACCATAGCTTTTGTAACTTGGCCGAAGTCCATGTGTACATAAAGGATATATTGAGAAAATGAGGCAGAGTTTAGGGTAGGTATATTAAGATTGGCAGCAGGGAAACTTTGCAATGAAGAACTACTGGTACTAAATGATTTAACCATTTACCCTTGTATCAGTGGTTGTTCATTTTCACATTGTTATGAACTAAGGAATTTTTGTCCACAATCATCCTTCAAACTACCATTTATTGTAGCTTCTTAAATCAATGTTGTTGTTTTTTTGCAGTAAGTAGATAGGTAATATTTCAACAAAACAGTCCTTTATTCACTTCTGACCCAAACATACCACCTTTAAAGTGGTTTTACATCTGGGGAAAAAACTGCTGGTAAATGAATTGCATACTTGACCCAGTCAATAAATTATATCTCAGATGTGCCTGTGGCAATAAAATAAATGAAGTATTATATGCTTTTACTTCAGAAATACAGGGTGTAAACTGCTTGCATGAAACCATGTGTCAAAACACGTGCATACCAAACACCGCGATGTGTTTGTTTGTGTGTGCAATTCAGGTAAATTTCTCATGGCCCTGCACTGGTGATCAACAGCTGTGGAGGAACACACGGTCTAAAAATGAAGGGAAGAACACTAGTGAAAAAAATAATAACAACAATCACTACCTCCTTCCTCTTTTCATGAACTCCTGCAGGATGTGTCTTTCATGCCTTGTTCTTTTCATCCTCACCTCCATCCTTCTTTTGTCTCAGTCTTCTCTTCTCACCAGTGTAAAAATACACAGGAAACTTTTACCACAATGGCACTTTTCACACAACTTTTGCTCATTAAGGACTTGGATGTCCACTGGAGATGTATCCTCACCAGATCGGGTTATTGTTTAGCACATAAGTAAACTCCTTCTCCAATCAGGCTTCTGACAGGCACTTCACTCAGCTCGACTGGCAGTGACGGGCCCCAGGCAAGCCTGCACTTTGCAACTTTGAATCTCTTACATGGAAGACCTGCCATGGTTTTGATGAATGAATGGGCATGAAGCTATTGGCCCCCATTCAGCCTAGGATGTATAGAGTGCCTGGTAGTGTTAGGCTGATGTGAGGTAGCAAAGCTGTTTCATATTTACGAGCAGGGGCTTAGTGGCTGAAAGGTTCAAGGAAGGCTTTTGGTGGTTTGATGCATCAGAACGACAGGGTTAACGCTGCAGTCAGCCATTATGCTTGTCTCTAAATCCTTTTTTGTACCATAATGAGAAGCAGATATTCACTATTTCTACCATAAGCAGCAGAGTGTTGGGAGAAACAGACACATGGTAAATGCAGCACATCATGTCCACCACTACTTCTTGATCCGTTGTACTAATGCTTTACTCTTCTTTTGTTTCTATCTTTGGTTCAGTCTTCTTTCTGGCTCTCATTTCATGCATCTCACTTGGATATTTGCCTTGATATGATACTGATGTATTCCTACTGTCATACATCAGCATAAGACTACAAACGGCCTCATGTGTTTTTGTCTGTAACAGATGCAAGTAAAGGTTCAAGGTTATAGATGAGACTGAGAAGAAAGACTAGATAAATGGGAGCACTAGAGCTATTGCCCCTCACTATAGGACAAGGCTCAACTCCAGATGCTGCCTGGCCTCAGGTTGCCACATCCTGAGCGTAATCCCCCTGCAGAGTTACATTTGTGTGTTTGTGAGTGATGGAGTGACCATGAATGGGAACCACCTGGGATTGAGAAATATGGCTTTAGGTTATTTCCCATTATATGTTGCTTTAGTGATTTTATTCAATATTTTTTGCTGTCGAGCCATTTTCCACAGTAAACAGTATAGCATCATTTAGATCTTTTTTCCAATAAAGTGACTCAGAATTCTTTCCACTAGCATGTTTATCTATTACTTGTTCCATACATTACATGCTGCAGAATTGTGTTTATACGCATCCAAAAAGGCCTGCACTATTTGGTGTTTGAGCACTTTTATTTATCTATTTATTTATTTTGCAAATGAAATGTATCTGTGTATGTTGAATCAGTCTGTTTTTCACTGATGTTACATCAAAGTTTCAAACTAAATTTAAAACCATGAACTTGTTGCCAATAACTGTACGTCATCACAGGATTTTTGTAGTCATACGCAAGCAAGGGTAACAACTACAGCTAATGCTGCCTGTGCGGCTACTGCTGCAGGCTTCCCCAAAACATAACACATTCCGGCAGTGTGTATGGTCCATTTTTCTTTTAGCGTGACAGAACAATAGGGGTGAAAGTTAGCCACCTTATCTGCGAACTCTGTACCATCACCATGTTGTAAAGCACACATCAGGATTGTCAGGATAGGATTACTTGGTTAAAGCTGCCCCCCATCCCCCCGAGGTAACTCAGTGAGATAGACACCATCTCATGCAGTCTGTGGACAGATTCTGTCATTCACTAATCCATACTGGACACTTCACTGTCCCCGGGAGCAACACATTTCATCAGCACTTACCCATCATCTGTGCCATCCCAATGACCTGACGAAAATAAATGAATGTGCATCCGCGTGTGCCTGGTTATGTGCATTAATGTGTGTGTGTGTGTCTGTGTGCAAGAATGCAGAAAGTGTTGGGGTGAACAGCAACCTGTACGGCTTGGGGTGAGCAGACATTTGTTTGAGTTGCTGCTGCATGCAGAGATGACGGACAAAGTTAATGGGCTGTACGAACCACAACCAGTCATGCTGAACCGCTAAGAATGAAGGCACTGACAGATTCGCTGAGGTCGGAGAACAACGTGCAAAAGAGGAAGAACATTGTAAAGCAAAAGTGCATTTCAAAAATGTAACCTCAATGATGCATTAAATAAATGTGAATGATCTCTCATACTGATGAACCCACTGACACTTGTTACTGAACTCTGCAGTTACCCTGAGGTTTATGGAGCTTTTTCATGTCTTTCAGCCTATTGTTTTGCTTTTACAACCCACAACTTTGCTTTTTAGGTTCTATCTCACTCCTCTCATCAGCGTTTCTTTTTCGGGCTGCAGCAGGCAGTAGTTTTCAACACAAAAGCTCTAAAAAGCTCTAAAAAAAAGCCCATTGTAAGCTAAATGTCCATCAGCAAATGACCAACAAAGTTAGACACTAACTGTTGAGTGTAGCCAAGCATTTAGCAGGAGTATGAGTACAGCAAACAATCCAAAATTTAGAGTAAATATTGAATTTAGATTTGTCACATAGCCATGAACACATTTCTGCTGCATGAGTAAATAACCTATTATTTATTAACAAATTCACCATACTAACTTACCTGCAGGAATCTTTTTTTTTTTAACATACCACAAAGACTCTTTGTATATTCATGTTTGACATCCAAGTAGTTCTCAGATTTCACTCACATTCATGGTCTGGTGTTAAAGATGGTCTTTCAGGAGGAATGCCACAAATGCTACATTTCCAGACAGGGACACACTGTTTTTGCCAAACACACACCAGCATGATCAGATCCCTCAAAGACATCAAACATCACCTTATTAGGAGCATTTTAAATATCAGCAGTGATGGAAAAAAAAACAATTGGAACCAAACGGAAACCAAACCTTTTGTCAATTAGTTTTTTCACAATTTCAATGTGCTCCCTCATGTTTCACACAAGCTTTGTCCACTCCTGCACACTGCTGTCAGCTTGACTCACACAGGTCCTTTTCTTGCTGAAAGATAACAGAAAGTGAAGTGATAATAAAGTGAAGGATGAGAGATTTGAGGAGGAAGGGCTAATGAGGCATGTGAGGAAGCAGAGGCATGCAGGAGGGAACCTCAGAAGTGGATGGAAATTTGCAGTTGATGGTAAAAAATGTGGCTGAGAATGAGACTATGAGGGACCCTCTGAATGGAGATTTGCACGAAAAAGGGCCTTGTCTGTCAGATCCCCCACCGTGACATAGGGCCAGACTACAATAGAAACTGCACTCATTGGGAATAACTCTCTCAATGTTTCTTCCTCTGTTTTCCACAACTTTTCTCTCCCACAACACCAGCCGCCCACCTCCTCCTTTGGCGTCAGCACTACCCCGTTAAGCTACTGCAGTCTCATGCCCATTTCTATCTCCTCATCTTTTGATTGTTCTGTTTATCCTGTATGTGACAACTTGGTCTTGTCTGTAACACAACACGAAGGGTTGAAAGCAGCCTATGCCGTGTGGGAAACCCCGTTTACAGAAACATTTTCTTTGTCAAAACTATGAAATCATGTTGATTATCTATCAGTGAGTTTGTGTACAACAAAGACACATCATGCCATTGCATCCTCAAGCTAAAAGACCTTTACAAAAATGAGAAAGCAGGGATTCAAATGTATTTGGACTCTGTCAGTCCTGAAATACAATTAGCATTACAGCATGGAAAAAAGATGCTGGAATTTATTAGACCTAATTTGCTTTTTTGCAAGTTGTGAAACTGCAAAAACAACCTGTCAACACAACACTGATGTTTTGCAAACGTGTTTGTATGCAGTTGCCTACTTTATTAGATACTATGAAATACTAACACTTTCTGAGCCATGTCTTAGCTGGAAATTTAATTTGTGCAATTTTTTGGCTTTCTTTTGGTCTCCACTGACCCTAAAGGGAAACAATTTGGTATTTTGTTCACCACCTCACTGCTTACTTTGTTTGCCCATTGTTTGGTGCTGAGGAGGGACATGGTGTTCAGTGGGTTTATCAAAATCTTTTGATGGAAGCACCTTCCAGCTGTGTCACTGATGAGAAAAGTCAGAGCAAGTCAAATGGGTGAAGCTGTGTGCCGGGAAAAAACAAAACAATGATCTGAAAGGTGCTGAAATAATCTGGGATTGAGTGGGACTGCAGAGTCATGTGACAGATGAAGTGAGCAAAGTGACGTAAAGGTTCAAACTTTATCAGATTCACATGGTGGGAGTAAAGATGAAACTGTCAGGGATCTTTTGAATGTCTTTCCCCTCCACATTAAATGCAGATGTCTGTCTCTAAAACAACACTGCAGCACATACACAAACACACACACAAAGACGCACACCCCTGCTGTTCTCAGTCCTGCTTCCCTGTGAATGAGGACCAGAGAACAGAGGTTGGCAGCGGTCCGCAGGGCTACGGATGCTTATCAGCAAGGCTTACAAATCCCTCCTGATGCTTCTGATATGGAGGACAATGGGTATGCGTGCGTAGTGGGAGCTCTCTTTAAAGCCTCATTGAAACCGACTTTACTCCACTCTTTAATGAGGTCAGAGTAGCCTCCTGGCTGTATTTCATCACTGAATAAAGGGCGTACAGTAATAATAAACTGTATTAACGTGACCTGTACTGTTCAAAGATATCTTCTTCCTTAGCAAACAGACTGGACATAAGGCAGCTTGTTAATCAGTACTTCAATCACTCAACGCAGCATCAAAGGAATTACCTAATATTAGGGCTCAAAGTAAGGATATTATCAGGGTTTTACAATTCAACCGGTGTTTATTACATCATTCTTTAATGAAATTCCAGTCTTAGCCTCTTTGTATTGAACTTGGAGTTAATTGCCCTGGTGGGGCCACCAGAGTTGCAGGTGAGCTTTCAGCTGCTTCCAGTGCAGACGTGAGCCACCCACACAGCTTTGTGCTGCATCCAAAGGATGTGCCTGAAATGAGACCGAATGCCTCTCAAAACAACAATGAAACAAAAAGGCCTTTGCAGCTGATGTTTTTTTGGTCACAGCTTTAGGAAAAACACAGCATTAAAAAAAAAGACCCTTCTATTCTTTCTGTCAGATTGTTCAAACTAATTCCAGATTTTATTAGGAAACCAGATTAAATTATGTGAAATTAACCAGAAAATATGTTTTGGCATTGTTTATTGCGAAGGAGGTTGTTTTCAGTTACTTTTGAGAGACTGGGTTAAACCTGTCCTGTCTGTTGGTTTTGGGTGGAAGCAGACGACAGTAAATGTAGTTAAGTGAACGTCTGCAGCTCTGGTTTCATATTTAGGTATCTGGGGTGGGGAACTGCAGGGAAAAGAAGGAGGTGCCATTTTGGTTTGAATCATTGTGGTTATTTACACCATTGTGACTAGTCATCAGTAATCTTGGTAGTCAGTAAAAAAATAAATAAATTCATGTCATTTAAAGGGGATTTGATGAGACGATGCAAAGTATCTGATTTCATGTGTTTCCATTGTCCTACAATACTTTTATAGTACAGTACATTAGACTGTGTGTTTTGTGTTTTGTACATTTTATATGGTAATCATCATGAATTTATACAACATATTGCCCCCATTTGTTGATCACAGAGTGACTCGCACAGCTCTACTTACCATAATGCTGAACATTATTATTATTATTACATATGATTTTTTATTACATATGCTCAATGATCAGCAATAATGGCTTCAAGTTCTCGAGAAGTAGGCCATGATAATATAAAGCAAGCAAGGACCTTTTCAGTTTGGGTACACTATCACTGCATTTTAGAGTTTGACACCAAAAAAAGGCTCGTACTCTGCAGGCATAGCACAGTAATAATAATTACGAGAGAATACGGGGAGTATATATAGACATGTGTGGACCTGTGAGGCATGGTCCTATAAAAAAAGTGCATTAAGCAACATACTGTGTAATTTAATGTTCCTGAAATGTTTGAATTTTTGTACTGGCCTACGTCCAGTATATACACACAGTTTTTGGACTTACTTTCTTATATTTTTGTATCTTTTCTTGTCATAGCAATAATAATAGGGGGTCCTTAGTAACAAAACAAAACAAAACAACAAAACAACAAATTAGAATATTTGAGATGGTGATTAGAAATGTGTGTTTTTCCTGCTTTGCCGAAACTCGCCTGACTGTGCTTGGGCGCAGATGAAGGAGATGCCATGTGAGTGCGCATGGCTGTTGGTCCAGCCTTGGGGGCGTCACTCCTGCGAGAGTATCAGCAAGTGCAGAACAACGAGCGCGCTTCAGATTCATTGACGGAGGCAGAGGCACCGCGAGTTTCCTGCAGCGTATTTGAGTTATTCATCAGTGAAAGAGAAGCGGCTGAAGTCAGTGCTCGGAGAGAAAGGGACGTAAGAGAGACAGGAGGATTTAAAAAAAAAAGCAGGTAAGCTGCTAAAATGCGGGAATAATATCGTGAAAGATTATATTAGGATGGTCGATGTCTGTGACTCATACTGTCCTTTCGTCTGATCACCGACGCGGGTTACAGTATATCGATTAACTTGAAAGTTAATCGATATTTTCATGAAGTTTGTAGAAGAGAAACGGGAAGTTTTTTTTTAGAGACGCCGCATATGGATTTTCCTGTCTCTCCAGCTTAATTCACACAAATGTGTTTGCGTCTCAGTTCACACTCGGATTCGTGCTACTGTAAACCAAACTGGCATCTGATAAGAGGGGTTTGTTTTGCAGCTCGACATAAATCAACAGTGGCAACAATGAGGCTCGCATCCAGTCAGGAGGGGGCTGCGTTTCTCTTTAAAACTGCGGAATGACTCACCGTGCAACACTCTTTTCTGTTTATCCGCAGGAATTCATTTTTTATTTTATTTTTTTTTTTGTTTGTTTATCCCGGTTTAAAACCTGCGGATAGAGACTGGTGGCTGCAGAAACTTCTGACAGTCGTGCCGCACCTGCACCATCACAGTCGGCAGCATTAGCACATGAAGATGGCTCTTAGATGCTTTTATTGTATGTGTATTGAAAAACAAAAGACGTTTTGAGCTAATTTGTAACTGGATACTATAGAGGGTTAAAAAGAGGGGAAACACACACACACACAGGTTCGCACAGCTGTCCTTTAAAGGACTCGTATTTACTTCTATTCATTTGTACAGCCTAACCAAAGCTTTATCCCTAACCTGAACCATAACAGTTAATGCCTAACCTTAACCTAACCACAATTTAAATTTGGCAATATTTAACCATTTCCTCAGAAATGAGGTTCTGTCTCGTTCGGACCAGGTTTTGATCTCCATGAGGACTGTTGGTCCTGACAAGGTCCTGAAGAGATAACAAATACAAGAATACACACACACACACACTGGTTTCCATGACTTCAGAAGACATGGCTTTGGCTTACATTAATTTCCTGGAGACTTAACTAGTGCCCTAACCCTAACCTTAACCTAACCCTAACCTCAGCCTAACTTTAGAACATGTTTTCACCTTAAAATATAGTAATCTACATTATGGGGACTTGATTTTTGTCCCCATAAGGAAGTACAGTCCCCACTATTTGACTGCATAATCAGATTTAGGTCCCCACAACATAAGGTACACACACACAGAGAGAGCATGTGTTGTTGCCTACTGTATATGTGCTGCCTCTGTTATCTGATGGTGTGGGTGTTAAAAGGTTAATTATCTTGAAGCCTGTGGGGCTACCTGGCACCTCCAGGTATTTTCCATATAATATAAGGGGAATTAGACTGAGGCCATTGTGAGGGATTATCTCTCTGCATAGAAAATCCCTCCATTAGTATGAATAGCACCCCCTGCTGCGTCAAAAATAATCGAAAGTTAAATTATAAAGTGAGGTAACTGACATCTCTTTGAAGAGGTTTAACACAGGCAGTGGTCAAAGAAATGTTGTCATTATCAGAGAGAAGAAGTAGTTTGATGAAGGGAAATAATCCTGTGCTAATCCCGTACAGAATATGCAGAGGCAGTCATCAGCCAGATGTTTAAGAAAAAGTAAAACCTCTTTTGACCCGTTTCAAGATTTATCTAGGTGTAATTTTAAACTGAAATGAATAGTTAATACGAATGTCTGCTTCTGTTTTTAGGGCGAAGTCAGAGTATTGTATCATGATGCAAGAACATCACAATGATATTTCTACAAAGCAGTTTTGCTTAAGAATTGCAGCATTGCCTGTGACCTAGTACACCCACAGTGTTACAAATCACAAATGTAATGTTAGATTCTTTTAATCTGTAATCATTCATCTTATTATTATTATTATTATCTTTAAATCAGATGCAAATCTAAATCTTTAAATAACCTTTACCTGCCTATCAAATTAATTACACTTAAAAATACAAAAGTGGGATTAGGATTATTCAGTTGAACTGAATACAGGGACACAAACACACTAGAAAAGTGCACTAACATGTTACAGGTGTGTGTATCTATAGTTTCACTTTGCCTTTTTTTTCTTCCATCAGCCACTGTGACTGCATACTAATTATTATGTGAACAGCAGAGTTCTCCTCTCGTACATAGACAGATGCCTGGTGTGGTCGTCTTTCACGTTTTCCAGCGTGCTGCGTCGCCCCGTGTTCGGTGACCCTCGTTTGTGTTGTGGTCTGGCCATTTTGCGGGCGTCAAGTGCCCCGCTGGTCGCTGTGTCGAATTCATTCTGTGGGCGTGCAAACCGGTCAGGGGCAACAGCAGGGTTAAGCCACTCGTGTTCTGGTTTTGATCTACCACCTTTCACCTCTGAGCTTTCACACACCAGTTATAGGAGCCGAGAGAGACATCACAGCAAAAAAAAAAAGTGAGGACAAAGCAGACGCCTCTGTGCAGAGCTAAATCTTTTAGATTGCATTATTGCTTCAGTTGCCTTACTCTGAGTGTATACGTGCCATTTATTTGAAACTATGTGCAAGTGTTGGTGTGTTATTAGATTCAGATGTTGTAGAATGACGTATTCAAGGTTATGTGCAGCAATTTCTTTGATCGTCTGTGTGCTGACAGCTCCGTTCTCGCCCCTCTTCTTCACTCCACCTCAAGAGAAGAAGGAAAACTGTTTTATTATAACATGCTTGTTAAGGGAAAATATTCTTTAAAGTGGCATCAGGTTTCCCACCCTGACCAACGCTTTATCTTGGAATGCCCTAAACGGAAATAGACCCTGTTTGGCTTTCTTGATCCCACTTCCTTATGTCTAATCTGTCCTCTCTGCTAGTGGAGTTAATGTAAACATTTATTGTCCTGCTCCTTGACTGACTGACAAACCATACATTTGTGGCAAAACAAAAAGGAAACTCTATTAGCTTGCTTATGCAGTAATTTAACAGTTAATCACATCATGGCATACCAAAAGGAGCTTCATATTCTACAAACTCCTATGGTTGGAGTCCACATGAATAAAATAAAAGTAAAATAAGCCATGCTGTAAGCAACAAAAAATAGCTTTTCAAATATGATGCCAGAAAGTTAAATGAAAAAAGTAGCATTTCAAAGTTGGATGATTTTCAAGATAAATGCATGTTCCAGTAAATGATGAATTCATGTTTTTGCAGGCTCTATTCCATTCAGACGTGGTGTTTATAATCTCGCAGAGATCTGTGGTCATCTCCCAGTCCTGAAGAATGAGTCTGAGCAGCAGTGACCTGGAGGACCTGTGGGAGTCGCTGGGGGACCTCAACCTCTCTGAAACCTTCAGCAACATATCAAGCGTGGACACCATGGTGTGTGCCACAGCTTTCAACCGCAGCGCTCTTCTCTATTCCATGTGTGTCCTCTACACATTTATCTTCATCATCGGGCTGGCTGCTAACACTCTGGTCCTTTGGGTCAACATCCGCGCTCAAAGAGACTCCACCCCTCGCCATGAGACACACACATATGTCGCCCATCTTGCAGTTGCAGATCTGTGTGTGTGTGCCACTCTGCCCGTGTGGGTGAGCTCACTGGCCCAACATGGCCACTGGCCCTTTGGTGAGGTGGCTTGTAAACTCACACACCTGCTGTTCTCCGTCAATCTCTTCAGCAGCATCTTCTTCCTGGCCTGCATGAGCGTGGACCGTTACCTTAGTGTGGTGCAGCACAAAGACAACACAGGTGGTGTTCGCAGGAAGCTGATCCGCAGCGGGGTGTGTGTAGGGGTGTGGCTTCTGGCTCTAGTAGCTTCCTTGCCAGACACCTACTTCCTGCATAATGTGAAGTCATCACATGGAGATGCGATGCTTTGCAGGCCTGTGTACCCGGAGGAAAACCCCAGGGAGTGGATGGTGGGAGTGCAGCTGAGCTTCATCCTTTTGGGCTTTGTCCTCCCCTTTCCTGTTATTGCAGTGTTTTATGCCCTGCTAGCCAGTGCTCTCACCTGCTCCTCTACCTCTTCATCATCCTCCACAGTAGAGCAGGAGCGGCGTGTGAGCCGCAGGATGATCCTGGCCTACATTGTTGTGTTCCTAGGTTGCTGGGGACCCTACCATGCTGTCCTCCTTGCAGATGCCCTGTCCCAGCTGGGCCTGGTGTCACTGACCTGTGGCCTGGAGAATGTGATTTATGTGGCCTTACACCTCACCCAGTGCCTGTCCTTGCTCCACTGCTGTTTCAACCCAATCCTCTATAATTTCATCAACAGAAACTACCGCTATGACCTCATGAAGGCCTTCATCTTCAAATACTCAACAAGGACGGGCTTGGCTCGTCTCATTGAGGCCTCCAACATGTCTGAGACTGAGTACTCTGCCGTAGCTGTGGAAAACCCTCCACAGATCTGAAACTCACAAAACACTGACCACTGTTTGCAAATCTAACTGAATAATGCAATTTGTCTTGTTACAAATGATGATCCCATCAGACTGTAACTACCAGCATTATTTTGTTTAACATTAGATGACAGTGAATGAAGAAAAAGCCAACATCTATTTTTTTCAACAGAAATTTGCCCAAGTCCTGTAGAAAAAGCTTATCATGCCTAATGTCAAGTTTGATGGACTGATTAAAAGCACTTAGAAACAGTTAAAATATAATAGCTGATACTGAAATAATATCAATATTGTCATTCACAAAACAGTGACTGTGTAAAATTGCTGCGTTTATTGGACTGTATTGTGTGTGTTTGTGTGTTTGGTGTGCTTCATCTGACAGGCTGAATTGAAACATGGAATATGGATAGTGTTAGTAGAATATTATTTTAATCATTTTTGTCTTAAGCTGTATTTATATTGTTTTTTTTAAACTGTTTGCCTCTTTCACACTGACATGTGCTCAGTGGCTCACTTCATACAATGCTGCCTTATCATTTTAGTCAGACCACTGACCGGCTCAGTGCTTTAGTCCTGCTGTCTCGTTATTAATCTTAACCTCATGATCACCTCATATGGTGAATGTTTTCTCTGTGCACCATCACCTAATAATTACGGCCTACACTGTAAAGTCTGTGCACTACCAACGAAGCTAGAGTTTTTACCAAGAAGACAAAGGAAACAATCTAGCTGGCTGGATCTCAAAACGATATCTAATTTCTTCAAATACAACTGAAGATAGTAGTATTGATACTATTAATTAGCTGGATCTAGTGACTTCCTGTTCCAACATAAAAAAAAAAAATAACAAAATGTGTTAATTACAAGAATGTGTTGTGCTGAACGATACGTATTTCCCAATATTTTACAAACTTTTTGTGCTTACAAATGATTAACATCATCCTCACTGTACTAACGTCTTTGTTTTCTTTGTGTAAATATTTCTTCACGTTGTCATAATAGCTGGGACTACTGAGCAGACAGGCTATGTAGCTCCCACCCTTTCTGGAATATACATTAGGCCAAGTATAGGCAAAGTATACACATGTCCATGCTGCTGCTCAGCACACACAACAAAAACATGTTTATTATGGACCAAATAACAGCATTATATTCAGAGAGAGAGAGAGAGGCCAATAGCTGGTGTTTTATGTGTCATAAATACTGAGTTATAAGCAGTTTTCTCACTGTCTGTTGTAGGAAACATTATGTTGACACAGAGCATGTTGTGTCATGTGATTGGTCACACATGGACACATTTACACTGAAAATATTTCATATTGTGATTAGACTGGGAGACACTAAAATGTGTAAAGAATAGAGGCATTCCTTTGGTATTCTAATGTGTAACATCTGTTTTATTGTATATTAAATACAGAGAAAATGTTGTGCCTCAGTGATTTCTTTGGTTTTCATTAAAAAAAATCTCACAACTTACTGTCATCCATGCCCCGAGATCCCTGAAATACGTAAATGGAACACTTAAATGTGTTTCAATTAAGCTTTTACACTCAGTCTGAGACACTGAATTTATACATATGCAGTAAACAAACACATCAAGAATGATCTCAATTTCAACATAACTTCCCATGGTTTGTTCCAGCTTTCCTGGCTTGTTTACTTTAGTCTTGTTTCAGTTATGAAACATGGGGTAAGCGTGGTATGGAAGAAAACACAGTTTTCAACTCCTGTCACACTTACTGTCTTTCAGAAAGCAGTGAAAGAAACAGATGTTCCGCATGTCACTTTTAAAGGAAAAGTCCTGCACTTTCTTTTGACATTTAGGGTCAGTCAGGTTGAAACTAGACAGTTAGATTTATGACTTATTTCCTCCCTTATTGCGACAAGAATGAAAGGGGAAACATGTTAGCCCCATCAAAGATGTTAATATGTCTCGGATAACTCGGCGGAATGTAGAGACTGACAGTAAAAGCAGTAATGTGGCATTGCTTCCTGTTGCTATGTTTCATCTGGGCTCTCTCTGAACTGTCACATTATGGGGACAGCAACACATAGGTCTCTTGTGAAGTAGACAACATCCTGCCACCGTTATCTCCAACATAATTTGACAATACTCCACCCTGCTCTCTCAAAATTAGCTACCAAATGTGAATGCATTGTTATCTGATGCTCGTCATTGGCCGCTTCTTACTTTCCCCTTGGGATGATGAGTTAAATGTTTAAAAGTTACATAACTATGACCAAGCATAGCTGTAGTGACAATCCTATGACATATCCCCAGAAAAGGGGTACCTTACCTACATTCTAGTATTTCCACCGTATTCATTCACATATAAAGTCAAAATGCTTTTGAGATAGCACAGTCTTATTGACAGACTGAGTTGAACATTTGCAATGGCAAGTGAGGGGCAGTTCATTACCTTTACTCCATGACAGGGTGTCAGAGGTTACTCTGATGAGGAAGCTGTGCAGGGATATGCAGGGGTCAAACTGCTACTGATCCGGTCACAGCTTCCTTTTTGTCTGTTGACACTGCCTTGATCTTGCAGCACTCCTGGTGTGTGCCGGTCTCCTCTGCCCCAACCAGCCGGTCACCTTTTCTTTTTTTGTGTGAATGATTTTCTCACAAGATTAACTCATCTCTCCTGAACCCTGTCATTGTACATGAACTTCTAAGTCACCAAACATGATCCACTGTATCAGTTTTTTGGCAACAAGCCTTCATTAAATGGAGCAATAGCATGTTTATACCCAACTCTTGATGCTTGATGCCAGCTATCCATTTTTAGCAGAGAGGTGTCTGTCATGGCATTACAAAATTTGTAAATGTAGCTGGTGATTACGATGTGAAGCCATGAACACCATTATTGTTGAAATCTGCAATGGAAAGAACAACCCTGTCCAGGAGCTCCATTTGTAGTGTGTGAGCTAAATGCACGATGCATGATGTGATTGGCTTGTGGAAAATTTGCATAATGTGATTTAATTGGGTGGCACTCATGGTGCTGCTTGAAAAGTTGGACATGCATCAACTTCTGCTGCTCACAGTACGAGCAAAGCAAAGCAACAGTCCCACAATACAGTGTTAATAACATTCAATGCTGCTCCATTCAAAGTGAATAAGAATTCGAGAGTTTCAATTGATGCCTCCATCCTGTACGTGTGAGTCGGTTAATACAAGGAATTAGGATTAAGCACAATAGCTGCGGTTCTATTTTACAATTCACTGTGATTGCCACACAGTGCACTTGAGGCCTGTGAGGCCCTCAAGAGTCTGGGTGCTTTAGGCAGGTTCTTGCTTATATGAAAAGGATTTAATTGTAATTCCTCGTGAAGTACACAGACCATATCATACCATAGCATTTTGCAAGCTATCTCACCCACGAAGCTGATGCTCAGGTGAGCATTCATGCACGAATACACTCTGGGAGAAATGTGAGTTACAAATCCTTCTGCTGCTCCGTGACTCAGTTGCCTGCATGTGTTTTGATTGGCAGAAACATACTGTATGCTGTGAGGTGTTTAAGTTCCTTTTACAGCTTGACACTTTTTTTCCATTGTAACTTACTCATGCAGATGGTGTCAAACATATTACTCAGCCAGTCTGGTACAAATGCACACACTGTGAGGAAAACAGCTGAACAGGAGCTCTGAAACGTTCTTGTCTTAATAAGCTGAAATGATCAGCCATGACAATAAAATTGGTTTTAATTGCTGTAATGTTGTGGTTGATCACTGTGATTTTGACTTTTTGAAGAATTATCGATAGTTCAAATTAAGTTTTAGATTTAAGATAAGAATGACCCCCTTTTAAAAAGGCACAGATATACAGTACACAACATGGCCATCATGTTTACTTGTTTTATTATATGTTTGAACAGCATTGTCTGAACTGTGCATTATTTTTTCCAAAATAAAGGAGAGATTTACATATTTTTTTTTAAGTCAGTGGTTATCAGGTAAATACCACCACCTGATGTCCTGCTCAGCTCTGTTAAAGCAGGTTTTTATGTGCTTTGTAGTACATTGTTAATGGGATTGTTTATTACAGTTTGATTAAAAAGCATAGGAAATAGAGCAGAGTTGAACTAGATTGAAGAATTGTCAATTTACAGCTAGTCTAGTCCTTATACCTAGAGATAATGTTAATGAATGATTAAACAGGGTGGAGGTACAGAGGGAGAGAATTTAAATTGACTCAACTCAACATTTACTCTGCCCACACACATGTAGGATATATTTGCCCAAAAACATTACATTATTCCTGGCCCATTTCCAAGCATTCAGATTATGTTAAATTTTCAACCATGTCCGACCATAAAGTTTAACATGAGTTGAAAAAGCAGCAGCTGTTAGTACTCACAGGAAGTTTTTTTGGTGTGATTATATATAAATTCAGAGGGTAGCGTAAGTTTTGCACTCAGTGAATCCACTCCAGTCAAGAGAGGTGGATGTGTGGCACTGCCCAGATGTTGGACAGATGTTGAGTAAAAAGGAAGGAGGACCAAGAAGAAGTTTGAAGACCATCCGACCTGAACCTGGTTCAAACCACAGCAATGGCACATGTCAGTTCACAAAATCACGGCTTATTTAACCTTTCGAGCACAGCCATGATAACATCAGGATGAAGGCTGATTTTTTTTTTAGTGCATTGGAACTCATCAACAGAAACTGTGGTCTGAGGATGGAATTTATGTTGCCGTGTTCAGGACTAATGATGATACTGTCAGGGTCTGTGAGAGCAGAAGGCCCATGCATCTAATATTTCTTGTTTCAGACAATGAGAAACAAATGTTTCTGCAGCTGTGCGACCTGGAGAAGGATCCATCCATCCATTTGGTTTGTTCTTTGAGAGTCATGGGGGAGCTGGAATCAACCTTAGCTGACATTGGATGAGAGGCATAGTAAACCATGAACATTACATTTTTTTAAGCAGATACAAAATATTGATTGGGCCAGCTTACCGGCTACCATTGCTTTCAATCAGAGACTCCACGAATATGACATAACTGTTAAAACTGAAAGACAATCCAAAAGACTAGCTCCACCATTGCTATTGGCAAAGGTTGTCAGACAGATTGCTACTTTGTAATATCTGTTTTAGTTGGCCATCTGTGGATTGCACCTTTCACTTTTTTTTTTATGGTCCAAACACAGCTTAAACTGCGAGTCTTCCAATAATAATAAGAGGTTGCAGTGTTCTCTCCTGTAACCTACCACACCATGTATGATAATGTTAAACCACACATAAAACATTTCAGGGCTTATTGTTTGTGTGAAAGCTCTAATCTCTTCCAGATCCACAAGAGTAACTGTATAGACAGGATACACATGGACATGGTTGTGAAGGCTTGATATTGATATATGATTAATATCACACTCTGTGCCCAAGCTATGGATCCAGTGTTTAGACATCACCTAATTCATTCACCGTCCCGTCAACTTTAAGAGGTCAGCCTTATGTGCACCTTTAAAGTTTGGGCCACCCCATCAGCTCAGCAGCACGCTCGTGACGGAGCTGATGACGAAACTTCAAAGAACTGTCAGAGAAGAGAAGGCAGCTGCTTCATAGATTATAGAGGCACACGATTCCATTTTTGCCAGGGTTATTATATGCATATCTGTCAAACATTTTGTAAGAAACCTGTAATGTATATGACAGAAGTCAGTTATATCCTTTATATTATGCATATTTATCTGTCGTTTGCTCTGATATGTTTTTATGTTTATTCAAGTGTTTATTGTATTTGGTGTGAAGATAATGACAATGGACTATGACTATGATAAGAACATAACACAGTAAATAAGCTAAAAAAAAATCTTGCCTCAGTTCAGTTGCGGCATGTTTCGTAGCCTAGTGTTTCACTTCAATTCACCCTTTCAGCCAAATGGATAATGAATGACTTTGAGACTCTTTGGGTAATTATAGCTTATTTTGTCTCAGAGGGAGTATGATAAAATGGAAGTGTTGACGCACCTTTATCTCAGCTGACAGGATGTGTTGATAGTGACAGACAAATTCTAAAGTGGGATTTATGTACCCCTCTGAAGTGACAAGGAAAATACTAACTTTTTGCTGCGAGTGATGTTGAGTCTGTGATGTTTGAGTAGACAAATGTGTCATCCTTTGGTTCCTGTCCGAGGTCAGAGTGCGGCGTTCCACTGGCAAAACAACCCTGTTTATCAGACAAAAGCAGGGCCTCTCAGTTAAATCAACATGGCATCACTGCACCAGAACCCACTCTCATAGGCTTTATGAAATTTCAGTCACCTCCTTCTCATTCTTTGTTACTTTGCAAGTAATGTTAAATTCATTAATTTTTCAACTAAAAACGGGCTTTGTCAGACTAGAAAGGTGGAAATCCCCAAAGCCAGAGTTAGTGGAAGTAATTAGTTTTCAGAAATGAATACAACATACACAATGGTATTTTTGTCTTTCTGCATTCTGATATTCTCAAAATTTCTGTTCCAGGGTGACATGTAATACTTGAACACATGCCTAAACCCACTGATTCACCACAGAATACAAGAACTACTTCACTGTGTACCACTTCACAAATGTTACCTTCTCACTGCACTTAGGAAATTATTAAATGTCAGTGGAGCACCCACACTCTGGAACACAGTCATTGGAAAGAAAAACTCCCATAGACGAAAATAGGAAAAAGTGAAATATTATAATGTTTGACCTAAGAGTAGGACGACTGAAGGGAGAGTGCAGGAGAAATATTGAAATTGAATGCAGTAACAAAAGAAGAGGCAGCCACAAGTAAAAATAATCTAAAAAGAAAATGGGCAAAGCAAAGATATAGCCAAGGTCCAAAAACACAAGAGAACAAAGCACAGGGACAGTGAATAACAGAAAAATACAGAATATAAATTCAACTGAGAAAACAAGAAACAGGTGTAACTGATATAGTACATGTGAATGTAATCAACAAATGAGAAACTGCAGTAAGACAGACAGAAACAAAACACAGGCATGGATACAAAATAAAACAGAAAGTCACAAAATGTGACACCAATAAATGCAACTTTCTCTTTACTAAAGGCTGTGCCCTTAAAATACCGAATCCTAGTTGTGACGAGTATGTGAACTCCATTGTATATTGGATTATTTTATCTTGCATTATGTTTTTACTGTTCCATGTTGCCTTTGCTTTGTAGAGATTTAGACACGTGACATTGCTTTGGGACTTATTCTTAAAAGCTAAGAGACCTTTAGCTATTGTTCTGCTGACCGATGCCCCAGACATAACCCCAGAAAACACAGAAGCTGACTGCCCATGCTTTTTCCTAGAATAACCTTTGTCAATTACGCAATAAGTATAAAAAAAGTATAAAAGTAATTTGTCTACCTTTGTCACATCTCCATAGCCTGCAGACTACTTGTCAGTGACCTCTTTGCAAAGAATAAAATACAAGAAAGGCATTTCCTGCCTCAAGTTTTTTTAATCTCTCACCAACAAATTATCTAATGTTTTTTTTCCCCATAACAACACAGAGGATTAACTAAACAATCATTGTCACTGATGATGTGTCAGTGTTTATGTCTGTCTGTCACCAAAAAGAAAAGAAAAACATCTTTGTCTTTTCGCTCTATCCTTCCTTTTGCTTCTTCTTTTTATAGTAGGATGTAGAGACTCTGCGTGGTATTGTTTTACAGGGAGTATCTCTCACTTTTCATTGACACACACACACACACACTTCACACCCTGGAGTGAAATTATGTCTTTCAACAAGTACCTCAGAGCATCTTGACTCTTGTCATCCTCCATATCACCTGAGTTACTCCCCCACGCTGGAGTGAAACTTCTCTGTTTCTCCGGAACTCACTCAAGTTCCTCCATTTCATGGATTTAGTTGCAGGTTCACTGCAGCTCCAGCAACCTGCTGCACCTCACATAAAATGCTGTGATAAAAAGGAATTCAAAATCAGCACACTGTGCACACCCACATACACTTAACAGCATTCATTACATTTGAATGTTTCCAGTGTAGACCGTGCTTGAATCTGAAACCAAAACTTCTGGAATACATTGTGGCAGAGGTTTGCTGCAGTTGGCCTCAGTACAATAACCTTCCAACCTAACTGTTTTTGCAGTTTTCTTCCCATGCTTGGTTTCATAGGTCTCAGTAAACCTTTGTGTGGTTTGACAAATGAGTTTGTAAAACAGCTCCTGAGAAATAAAACAAAATTGTAGTGAGATGAATGGGGGGAGGAAGTAGTATTTTCCGGGTGGGGTTGAGGGTGGTTTAGGGTGGGGAAACCGAGAGCTGACACGCCTGTAGTGTCTGTGTGTGTGACACCAAATCTCAGTATTCATTCGCACAATTGACTAAATGAAAACATACCATGGATTGTATTCCCCCTCAGGCCTTTAGTTATGAATAGAAGATTTTCAGAAGCTGAACTCAGGGTTCATCATCTTCTGCCCCCTTTTCACCTCTGCACTGGTTTTGAGTCGCCCCCTTGTATCAATTACTACTTTTATTTGCTTGAGGACATCATTGTTGTCACAGCTGCAGCTTTTTTCATTGTTCTAATACAAAGATTTTGAAACAGTGAGCTAGACGAGAAACAGTAAATGGCCAATGTAGCAATTAGCATCACATAGTATCACCGTAGGAGGCCATCCATCAGAAAGCTGTCAGAAATGTCATAAATCAGTCTGGTCCTTTGCACATTATAGCGAAACTATATTTTATTATATCAGTTTATCAAAGACTGGTCTTCTTTTGTTGAAAGTTCTAAATATCATTGGCATTAGAACTAAAATGTCCAACAAGAGAGACATAGAGAAATTACCCTGCTTGCCAAGTCTTGAAACAAAGGACTTTGGAAAACAACAAAGGGGCATTTGAAGCATTTTCCCATTCAGTTTCCATAGTTACATGAAACATCAGAGGTGCTAGATTGGTTTTTGTAGCCAAAAAAATGATAAACGGAATGAGCAATAGAAGAAATGTATACATTTTCTGTATGATTTTCTAATTTGAGCAGAAACTCCTTTTCACAAAAATGACAAGGGGATTTTAATTTTGACATTATTTGATTTTCTCATCTTAAACATGAATCATTCGCTTGCCATGGTGTGAAAAATATTTATTATTATTATTATTATTATTGTTATTATTAAGGAGGTGCATGTAGGAAATGTATTGTATTAAGTCATAAAATGGCCATTTTATGACATTAGAAAATGAAATACCAGTTTCAAGAATAACAATGTAGAAACAGTTTATTCAGAATTTAAAAATTCATCCATACCCTGCAAGTTCTACTTATATTTATGTTGTCAAAATGGTTCACAAGAATAGCATTTTTGTTGTTGTTGTTTCGGTTCATGCAGGATTGGTTCCCTAAACTACCAGGCAACCTTGAGTTTATGAGGAGGAGGAGAGACAATGATTTCCAATATTTTTAATTAGGATTGTAGTACTGGCTTTAAACTCAAGTTGTATATCTTACATAAGGCAATGACAGTTACTAATTTGTTTTGGCTCATGAGCTTTGTTGTTGGCAGTAGCCTGATTGGTCAAACACTATAGACCAGACAATATATCTAACCACTGAATGGTTATACATATTTTTACATTAATTTTTCAATAAATAATAATTATTTTGATGTTCCCCCAACTTTCCTCTAGTTTCTATTTTGTACTGACATTTAATTTTTGCACATATATACAGTGTGTCCTCATCAAAATTAAGTGTAACAGTTAAATGACCCCTATTTTTTCCATCTATTGCCATGATCAGGTCAAAGTAACTGGTCTGTATTCACTGTATATGCTTTTGTCTGGTCTTGATGACCACTCACAATTGCTTTACAGTTTTTGCCATTCGCCCATCTATATGTGCAGCACATTTTCTATTACACCTTTCATACACGTTCACATGCTGCTGGCATAGCCATCAGGAGCAATGTGGGGTTAGGTGGATTGCCCAAAGACACATCAGCATGTAGACCAGCAGAGCCAGGAATTAAATTTGCATTATTCAATTTAAATTTGCTTGTCCACTAAGACACCATTTCAGTTGGTCTTCTATTTTCATGTTCAAACACCTGCAAAGCCAGGTCTGAATCGCTTAACCCAAATAAAAAAAAACATGGTACAAAGTGTAGTTGCTGAGTATCTGCATGTTATTTTCAACATGTGAATCTGCAATTGCAGGAACAGCCCTAACAACCTTAGTCATTTAAATTCATAGATATACAGTAAGAAGGGTTTTAGTGTCATATAGTGCTGATAAGAAAATCAGAAGAATGAAGATGTACAACATACACTGCACAAAACAAAGAATGGCTCTTTGACTTTTAGGACTATTCTCAAAAGACAGATGTGTTTTGTCAAGAATCAAAAGTGTATTACATTTCACCAGCTGAAAAGTGGTAACACTGAGTTTTTTTGTTATTGTTGTTTTATTCATACCTGTTGATGGATGAACATTTTCATTAAGGTCAATATGTCACAAGCAAAGGCTGCAACCCAAACTGGGCTTTCCATCCTGCCCTTGCTGTATGGCTTGAAACTCAATAGGAGAAGTGGGGGGTTTGAAAAAACACGTTTAAGGGAGGAGGTGTGTGTGGGCATGTGTTTCACTGCTTTCTCTGTTACAGTATTAAATACCTTTCCTTCAGATGTCTCCCATCTTGTAATCAATAATGTTAGAATAACACCTGAAACGCAACAGTCATCAGCAGACTGTCATTCATTTACACCCAAACTTATCCACACATGCACATAAACTCAGAAACACCCATCATCCATAATTGTCTCGTAGGTGCTCAGACGGCACTCTCATGGACACACAGCAGCTCTGGAGCTTCCAGGCATCATCCATCACCATGGCCCACCAAGAGGGCGTCCATTACTGGGACACACACACAGGCAACGAACCTGATCCACATCAGGACACAGACTGGACACACACAGACCACCTCTCGGGGACCTCTAGGGGTGGACAAATACGAAAACAAATTAAACACAGGTCACTTACAGGGACACACAGGTAGCCTTTTTATTGCTCCTTTCAGCTCTGTCACAGTCCATACTGTGTTTTATTATTTTTATATCTTAATCCACCGTTTTAATCAAATCAAATCATCAAACATTCCCTCATCCTCACCAGACTCTTCCTGCATCTCTTTCTGTGTTTGAAGTGTAGTGTGTGTAAATAGCGCTGAGTAGGTGGCCTTCTTGTAATGAAAACACAGATATATGGATATCAAAGGCTCAGTCCCTGTCTTTTAAATTCTACACACATTAATCAGGACCTGTGTTTTACAGATGTGCCTGTGTGCGCAGTTTTCTGCATGTGTGCAATTCCCAGCCATGCAGGCATGTTTGGAAAGGAGTGTGTATGTCATGCCAGCTGAGAACATATGGCAGTGCACAGTTTACACTTTCTCACAAAAAAGAGCTTAAGGTAGGCTTTGAGCTGTTTATCTCATGGGATTGAGCTCCCTTGCATCAGTTTCATTGTCAAGCTTTGGTGTATTGACCGAAAAAATTACGTTACGTTACATTAATTATGTTCTACACAGAACATTGTAATTTGTTCTTTTGTATCATTCATGGGACTGTTGGTAAACTTAAGTGGCTGTACACTGATATTATTCTATTTTCTATTAAAGAAAAAAGGTTTGCACATAAGCAAACATGAGGTCATACCACACTGGCTACAAGGAAAAGGTACAGGTTTGTTTTTCTGAATTTAATCCTTGAGCTTGTGAATTTGTTTCATCCGCTTCAAAACTCTTTAGAATATCAATCAAGCCTGTGTGTTGTCATATTTACACATTTCTTTTCTTCAATCTGCTGCAAACAGCTGTATGAACTGTGTGAATGAGTGGAGGTTAATAAAAACACATGAATCTTAAAGGAAGAGGTTAAAAGTTTGGAATCAGGAAAAAGGAATTGCCGTGGAAACTGAGGTCTTCAGCAGTAACATTTGTTTCACTGTGAGGGAGAGTAGATTTTATAGGTGCCATGTGCTTCCTAACATAAAATCAGGCCTCAGAGCAGAGAGTATATCAGAAGTACTGAGTATCATGATCCTACACATGCAGTACATGTAAGTAATCATGCAAATGTCAAAGTTGTAGTGTAGCAGTTGTGATTTTGTTTCGGGCCCTCGATATTAATTCTACCTAATAACTGACAGTTAAAAGCCTTAAATTTTAGTGTCGTGTTGATTAAAGTTGTGTTTTAGTGTCGTGTTGATTAAAGTTGTGTCACAGAGGCGGCACAGTGTAACCCTGCTGGGACACAGAAGTGTAACTTTGCATGCAAATCAAAATCAATGCAGGACCAAGAGAAAAGTTAAGGAAGTAAAAACTCACCGTTACAGTCATAGAAAAACCATAATGCTGCTGTTCTCACAGAGGATGTCTTACATGAAATGTGTGTTTGTTAATATGTGGGATGTGATATCACTTGGACAACTGACAACTGCCTTGAGGCCTGTAAACTTACAATGACTGATTTTTGGCAACTAGGCTATAGTGAATAAATTGTTGCCGCAAGACTAACATTTACCTTCTGATTGATAAGGTGAGTGTATTGTTAAAGAGTTGCAGAGTGTATGTCCATACTGTGTGTTTCTCTGGCAGAAAAGCACTGGTGAGAATAATGTAATCACATCGATTGACCACCACCATTGTTTAGCATGATTGATTACAAACTGGGAGACACACTTTCTTTATTTCACTGTAAACACTGAACAGAGGAGTAAACTTGAAAGACAGCCATAAAATCCACAACATGGTTGGTTTTGTTGGGGGGGGGAGGGGAGGAAGCTATGGGACACAGAAGGAAGCTATCACAGTGTACACTCGAACCTGTACAAACATCTGGACATGATATCTACCACTGCTCCTCAAGAATGACGCAGAAGGAAGACCAAGAGTCCCACCCTCACAACTAAAGTCTCCATTGTTCTGATCTTTGCTAAACCATAAATCACTCGGGGAACACATCTTGGAGACAGCATCAAATAATGATGAAAATTAGCCCCTCATGCTATTTGTTTGAAAAAGAATTCCAGCACAGATTATGAAAATGTTGCCAAAGCAATGACATGAATCACTTTTGTTTTTCTGTAGTTCACAGGTGTCGTAGACTCCTTTCTACAAGTAAAGTGATACTCCCACCAGTCACTACTGGGATCATCGCAATGGTTGTTCCTTGCTCCTTTGTTTTGATGAAAGTTTCATAAACCTTTGCACACAAATAATTCAGCATAGATCTGACACCATGCAACACAGATGCACACAAGGTCACACACTCAGATTCACTTGGATTATGCAGACAGTTTACCAATATTAATTCAAGGTTTTCTTTGGTGCATACTTGCAAAAGTGAATTTGATATTTTCTTACAAAGTTTAAGAGTGTCTTTGGTGCTGTTGAACCCTTAACAGTCACAACAAACTGACAGAAACTGCTGATTGCAATATGAGCTTTTCTTTAAACATGTGTCTGACACCTTGAGGTTGGACTTCAGAGCTCAACCAAGCCTCATGGGAACTGAACACATGCTCTCAGACAATTCCAACAGTCAAACACACCAAGTTCTATGGTCAGAGACACTTGAGCTACATTTGCGAGAGTGCTTAAGTCTTTAATCTGGGTGTTGGATCAAAAAATATTATCACAGATTAAAGTCAGATCCTTAAATCTGCATTCTGGTCTTTATATCTCTGTGAGCAGTATTTCTTCAAGTATCAGGATATTTGGATGTTCATAACTCAGCGAGTGCACAGTTTTAACACCTTGAGCTAGTTGTAAAAAGACACTTGACTTGATTTGTTACTGTCTGTGAATGTTTACTTTAGGCCCTGATGTTCATTCAGTGCAGCATGTGGGGGATTAAGCGCAATACCTAAAAACTAGGTGGTCCTCTAACTCTCTTAGCAATTTGACTAAACACACCTGAAGCATATTTCTTTTGCAGATTTCCTCTCTTTCCTTTGGGCACTGGACTTTAAAAAGTTTGTTGAGCATCACAGTCCACCCCATATGTCTCAGTGGTCACTGAGTCAGTTGGTTTAATTTAATTTAATTTAATTGGCATTTCTTTGACCTTTTGTGTTTGTCCTCTGGAAGTCAAACATGGAAATTCAGTAAGTTAGCAGAGAATTTAGTTTAGTTTAGATTCCTAAAAGTCAAATCTCAGAACTTCCAAAGAGTCCATGGCATTTAGTTACAATCTGCCTCGCTTACTCATAAAGCTGTTGATTTACTTTGAGTTATGTTCAAATAAAAAAAGGGGAACAATCTATGGCAGGTCATAGTGTTTAAGTGGAAAGACAACTTGTCTTGCATGTAGAGGAAATGATCAAATGCTATATGACAAAAAGGTGTAATTGGGTAATTGGGAGTGCACTGTCAACAGGAATGTTTTTATAGGAATGTATTGAAGTAAATATTCTACTCAAACAGGTTAAGAGGTAAATGACTTCTCTAAAATTATTTTGTGTTTGATCCTTGCACAGTGCAGTGAGTTTTAAAGTCCAGCACCAAAAGTAAACGTTCAACAGCTCTATAAGAAGAAGGGTCTTACCACATTGCACATGGTGTTAGATGATTGCTTTGGAGGTCTAAGGCTGTGAGTCCAAACCAAGGTTCAAAATACCTAAAATTGCTGTCAACAGCTTAGACATAGAAGCTCTCAGAGTGGTGGTAGTGGCTGGATGAGCTCATATGTAACCCTAAGGTGCCAGTGGTGAAACTAACCACATTCCAAGAAGAGAGAGAGGGAACTCTATCTCCATCCAGATTTGAGAAAGGTGTTTTTGTAGTGAATACCATGAATAGCTAAAATTGTGCTGCAAGATGAAGAATTTTGAGAGAAGTGCATTTCTATTTAGTCATAGTTATGTATAATTCTATTATATGTGGTACTTTTGTGCTGCACCACTCTTGCTTATGCAGGCTTGGGCCTGCATTGGCTGTGCACCCTGTCTCTATACCGAACACTGATGAGTGTGGTATGAGTGTCGATGGAGAAGCTCGGTAAATGTTTTGGCACAGTGCCAGAACAAGTATGGCTCCTCCATTGTGAGCCATACTAGCCCCCCCCCCCATGCCAAGACGATAATACACAAGGACATTCCTCTGTGGAATTATTCTCCAGTGTTCATCACCTAAACTTCAGGAGATCCATGGAAGAGACATGGGAAAAACAGGCATATACACACATATGCACATATCATTTTACATGAGGCTGACCACAATGCCAAAAAGTACACTTTTTGACCTGGAAGTGCCAAGAACAGTGTAGACCTATAGGAACACAGTGTATGAGAAAAATAAAGATGGACTTTCAGATTCCAGATTTGGTGTGGTTGAACTTTACCTCACCTCCAGAGGCACGGCAGGGACACAGCAGAAAAAACAGCGAGCAGGCCAGGGGAAATTCCTACCAAGGATCCATGAATGTCTTAATACCACAGGAATGCACAAGTCAAATTTACACGACTGTCATGACAGCTACAGATATGATTCAAGATAAACCAAAGTCGTCCCAAGCACCATTGTGTTTTTTTTTCCTTTTTTATCACTTTGTTACATAAGGATTTGAGTTAGTAAAAGGACTGTGTGTGTTTATATGCGTCAGGTCATTGAAGACTGTAAGACTAATGCTATATTGGATTACAAGGGGACAAGAAAAACAGAAATGAAAAATTACACATTTAACTATTTGTAAATATCTAAAAGTCGTATAACCCAAGTAAACACAAGGTAATGGAGTATGTTTTTTTATATGTGTCTAGATTAGTTTTGCATTGCATTTACAAGTTTGGTACATGTTTATCTTTTTTTATTTCATTAATCAAAGGAGTATCATCTAGATGAGTAGGTGATTCCACTTAGTTTACAATGACAATAATAATAACAACAAGAATAATAAGAAGAACAATAACAATACTTTTTTTTTCTTTTTTATTATTAGTGTTATTATTATTATATGGTGCAACACCATTAATAATTTATCTTAGGTTTTCTAATCAACTAATTTGAATAACAAATGAAATAAAACAACCATTTCCACCAAAAAGAGAAGTTAATCTTTAAGTTACATGGTTACTCATGTAATTAAACGAGTTCCCCACAGGAATGGTTATTTTACTCAAGGGAAATCCACCCAAATGAAACACTAACAGCTTTTCATTCTCCACTGCTTGACCCTACACAGCCTTGTGAGGGAACACCCTGTCACAGCTTGAAAAACAACATTGATTTGCTACATTGCTGACCGTCATTGCTGGGTGGATCTCCCTTAAATCTGCCAGTGTCTCTTGGATTGTTTCTGCATCAGCAAGCAAAAGATTTGTCAAGGCTCGTGCAGATTTTTGTGGAGTTGTTTGTCATGCCATCATTCCTGCTGATGGACTAGCTCATGAAATCTTTTGGCAGGGGGCCCGCTGACGTTTGCACCTCACTTGAGAGGCTTACTTGTGTACAAATTCACTTGCATACACAAATACCTTCCTCTGTGTTGTTCTCCCGAGTCCTTTACTTTGCTCTATCTATCTTTAAGAATCACTTACCCTCCTTGTTTTGCATCTCATTTAAATAAGCTATGGGCACTGAACAGAAAATATTGGGGGCTTGTATCGCAGCTTTCTTCAGTTCAACATCTCTCGTCTGATCAGCAGAACAGCATAGCGGCGGAGTCCATTATTAGCTGCTGTACTGTACATGCTGGCTATCTGCCAGGCCCCTCTGGTAAGCCACTCAAAGAGGCCAGCGCCAGCCAAAGCCTGGAGCATTCCCATGCCAAACAAAAACACATCAGTAAAGTCAATATTAGCCTTTTATGCTGCCAACCAGCAGCAGGAAAAACACAGTAAAAGAGGAGCGCATCCCTCAAAGGATAACTTAAGGTCAAATGAAAGCCCTTGGATAGTAAAAAAAAAGTTAATAAAGTGCTCTCAAAGGTCTGTGTCTTAAGTGGGCTGTAACCTATCACACTCCTGCTTCCACTTCCGTCCATTCTTTCTTGGAGGTTAATTGGATAGTGGGACAGCACTTTGTCAGGATGTGAATATGGAATAGGCCATTTTTGAATGGAATGAGCAATTTCCCCTGATAATGACATTCACATATTTCACTGCCAAGAATGAGGAGAGTGCAGATTTTGACAGAAATCCCTGATTTGATATTTTTACTGTGAAAAGACAGCCACCATAATTTGGCTTTCTCTGCTTTATATGTTTTTTCCTGACATTTCATAGAAGTATTCTTCGGTCCACTGACTGTACAGATTACACTGATTGAAGATGGTTGACTTTTTTATTTGATAGAATAATGGGAGCATAAAAGCTTAGTGTTAGTGAATTACATCTTCTGTATGTTAAGCCACAGTCACATTTACAAATAAATCTTAATCTTTGTGAGATTGCCAGAAGCCACGAGGGTTATGATTAACAAAGGTGAATCTGTGAGTCATTGCTCTTCAAATTTGCAAACCTCAGAAATCAGAAAAATCTCGATTTTAAAGTAACATTTTCCAAGGCTGATGGGTCATTTTACCATCTCAAAAAATCTCTAATGCTTTTTATTTAGTTTCTTCTTTTAGATGCACTGTATAGTCCAACCTCTGCAGATTGATAATGTGCTTTTTAAATGAACAATCAGTTCTCTTTCTTTGCCAACTTAACATATTTGAAATCTGAACCTCTTTTAGTGTAGTTTGTTGATCATTCGCTATGTGTTCCTTTGTGCAAACCCCGTTTACTTTTCTTTCTGGGTGCAACATTTAAAATCCTCAAATGGCCCCACACTGAGGAAAAGTATTTTGGAGAATTTGTTGATTCTGCTTGACTCTTTAGCACGCTTCACAGTGGGTCCAACAGCTGTTGGAAACACCAGATGGGCTGAGGCTTCATACTTAGATTGCATGATTTTCTTCTCACTTTTTTTTTTTTAATTCTTTTTGTTTTTTGATGCCTTCTCAGTGCCAAAAGCTTGCTACATCATTTTCTTCCCCCTTCACAGCAGAATATTTTTTTCTGTTTCTGAAGTCAGTGCTGTATTTTTTTCTCACTTTAACACAGCTCTTCATACTCAACATCATTATTCACAATTAAGTCTATACAGTATATGAATCCTTTTCAGACTTTGCTTTGAGAGACTTGTGAGACATGTCGTCTGTGCAAAATCTAATCATGTTTTTCTTTCTTAGGGAAATTATATAAACAGAGCAAGGAAGCATCTGCTAAAAGCAAAGAATACAAAGTATAGGATTTTACCAATGTGAGTACAAAAGGAATAAATATCAAATAAATCAAGTAACCTTTAAATAAATCTCTCCATCAGATCTCAGAAAGCTGTTTCATTAAAAAAAATGTTTTAATAAGTAAAACCCTGCTGGGGGTTTTCTGCAGTCCCTTGCATCCACAATCTTCAAATATTAACGTTTAAATCAGGTGGATTAGATTTTTATGAGGTGAGGATGTGAGCTTACCTCACATAAACCGGCTCAGTGGGCTAGTGGTCTTAAATCACACTAAAGCATAATTAAAAAAAAAAATCTGTGTTTTTATTTTTTCAAAACATCCAGTCATTTTGAAATGTCAGCAGTGCCCCTGTGGTCCATTTTCTGACCTTTTGAAGTGACACGTCCTCCACCTTAAAGCACCAAATTATGATCGGTGGTAGGGACCGTTTCTCCCTTGAGGCCATAGGCAATTACTGTTAAATGTTGACCACTGGTCCTTTGAAGTGTGCTGTGGTCAGTGTGTTTACATGGAGGTCATGTCAAAGAGTGCAAACCATGACATACATTGATTTAAGGCTGTTTAAATAAGTGATATGAAGCTGATTATGCTCAATAATCTTGCAGATTTGGACATGTCACAGGGCAACAGGCAAAAATTTATAAAGATTAAAAGATCACTTAATTGATTTCTGGCCTAGTTTTTGCGTGTCTATGTTGGACATAGACTCAAGGGAATTCTGCAGTTGAAATCAGAGATGAAGCAGCTTAAGAATTCCTGGTTCCAAAGTTTCAGTTTTGTGTGGTTAATGATTGCAGATCTGCAGGTCACAATACACTTCTGTGGCTACTGCATTCCCTGGGAGTGCATCATTGTAATAGATAACCTTTTCCAGCAAGTACTGGCAAGTAAAATGGGTACTTTAACACATAAAATAGTATTTCTAATTGATTATGTCCACAGACTTCCAGCATTTTCTTATTGTTTTTCTGAAGGGAATATGTGGAGACAGTCCTGTCTTGTTCATCTAACATAAATATGTGTACAGCCATGAAACACACACACATACACTGATTGTGACTATTAACCTTACAGGGAGGAGAAGCAGCACGCCTCCCACCCTTTCCTTTATACTGATGTACCCTGACCACAGGCACATAAAGCCCAGGAAGGGAGCAGCTACAAGGACATGCTCCACACGCTTCTTCTGACCATCACAAGAAGTTGCTTTATCACTATCTGTTTGCTCAGGAGGCTGGACTCAGCTGCAGGCAGGAAGCAGGAGGAAGGTTTCAATCAAGATAATGCATGAACATTTTGGATCATGTTCTTAATAATCAACATCAGTGGCTCAAAAAAGGAAAAAACACTGCAGTACTCTCTGTTCCTGTTCCTGTTGGGTCAAGCAACCCAATTTATCCCAGGTTACAGCTCATATACTGCTGAATAAAAATGTACACATCTTGAAGTTCACTTAACAAACACAGGAACTATTTCCTATATGAAATTAACACACCTATTCCTCCCCAGATTGGCAGTTATGATGTGGGATTTTAGCACATAATTAACTCATAATTGGCAAACAATCAAAACTTTAATATGGGTAATATTTGAGAGGCTCCAGGAACAACCTTTAAGATCTCTGTTCAGAAAAGTGTGGTACTAGGAAACTAGGAACATAGTAACAGCAGCTGCACTGTCAATACACACACGTCTTGATCATCAAAATAAATCATCAAAATAAATGTTGCCTTTGAATTCGTCTTGTAAATTAGATGGCATTACAAAGGTGGCAAAACATGAAAATGCATATAAAAAATTGATACAGTCCAAATATAGAAAAGATTGTTTACATATACAAACCCTAAATATACACATTTGGGGCTTTGTTTAAAATTATACCATTCATCATAATGAAATAGTCTTGTTCTTTTCCTGTAAATGTCATGTGTCATCAGGAAACCATGTGATTATTTATTTGACAGTATATAGTGGGGCTTTAAATTAATAAAGACAGTGTTTAAGCTGAGAACATGTCAACTATGAGCAATAGAGTGTAGCTTGATAGCATCTTAAAAATGATTGCACACACATTCTTGAACGGTTCCTCCTACAGTAAAACAAAAAGGTGTCTTTAATGGGAACCACTGGTAAACAGAAGCCTGCGGCTGACTGGAATGATGTGCATGGTGTTTAAGCTGTTTATAGTTAAAGTGATAAATGTGACTTGGTGTCAGCTGTAGGAAAAAGAATTACCCCATTAAAAATTAAACACAAATGCATCAACTACATTTGGGGTAATTTATCACTATGGGCTGACCAGCTATCTAGCCTCACTTAAATTTCCACTTTGCTCAAAATATTGCCTCAGTAACTAAATGAGTGTTGGAAAGGATGTAGTACAGTATATCTTTATTTTCCTTTCTTCCATTAACCCTTCTCTCAGGAATCAGAGAGTTACCATGAGGTAATTTTATATGGACAGATGTAGTGACCTAAGGCCCTGCACTGCATTGGCACCAGTCCAATAAAGTTGCCAAAGCCTCAAACTCTTTTTACTAAACTCCCTAAGAGGCTTGGGAAGTCCCAGTTCTCTGTGACGCCAATTTACTCTGTTTCAACCTCACTCAAAATTTGTGTGCCATGCCACCAGTGGTTTTCATCACTGCTGCAGTAATGCAAAACTCATAAATGCCAGATTGTGTTTGGTCAGTCTGAGTACATGAGGGATGACAGTAGCTCAGTGGTAGTCTTTCAACTTTAAGGTTGCGGGTTTGAGTCCACTAGTCTATGTGTCAATGTGTCTTTGGGCAAGACACTTAATCCCACATTGCTCCAGTGTGAATGAGTATGAAAGACCAAGTGATAGAAAAAAAATATGCTGCATATAGATGCTTTGTGTGAAAGTGTGAGTGAATGGGTGTGAATGCCTAAATGGCAAACACTGTAGTCTAAAGACTAGAAAAGTGCTATATAAGTCTGAACCATGAGTAAAGCTCTTTGTGGGCCAAGCCTCAGCAGAGAGGCATTTTAAACTCTTGTCCTTTGCCTATGATAATTCACAAAAACACAAAAACAGTTAAAAACAGTGATACAATTTCAATAGACTGTGTCAGAGGTGATAATGTGAATAAACATGTAAGAAAGTAAGAGTTATTGTAAAAGATTTTGGTGAATATACTGCAAATGTTCTCTCTCTGTTGAATAATAATGACAATAACCCGTTAGAGATAAAGCACCATAAATATAAATTGTGTAGACAGGCAGAGACATCTGCATCAGATTATAACTTACATATAACTTACGTTCCTATCCATCCCATTCACCATAAGGGATTAAAATGTTCTGTCAAAGACATAAGTACTTTTTGAAAATAACTATTTTATACAGTTATGTACATGTACACTTTTCTTGTATGTCTGTTTTACTATGAGTTTGTTTTCACATATGTGTCAGGCAACAACTGGGACTTTAAGGTCTTGTTCATGTTTTGTTACATTTCTCCCCCTTTTTTGGAGAATAACTTCATCTCAAATCAAACTGTAATATCCCCACTGGCCATTCTGTTCTCTGTCCAAATCAAGCAAACTGCTTGAATCAATAAATCCATTTTTTCTAAAGCCCACATAAAGTTATATTATCCCAGCCTGTGTCCTAAAACACCATCTGTGGAACGGTTTCCTCTAAGGCCATTAACATAAAACATATAAGTAATTACATCAAAGAGATGGAGATAGATAGTGAGAGGTAACTCACAAGAATACATATGTGAATGAATAAGTCAGTGAAGTTTTGTGATTTATTTGTGTGATTTTTACAGAAAATGGCATTTGCCATCACTATTTTCTTGCAGAGTTAGTGAATTTGCAGGACACAAATAATACAAAAAAATCTGTCAACACCGGGGTTTTTGTACCACACAGAGACATACAGGGAAAATGCATGACTGTAAACTGTTCCTACATGAACTTCGATCATCTACTACTACTACTTCAAGGCTGAGAAACACAGATTCAGAATAGTGTTCAGTGTGAGCCATGCGCCATCTAGTGTTAAAAAGTGAGCTAAAAGATATCTTATTTTGAAAGCGGAAGTAAGACTCATTGTGATGATTCATTAATGAATTCATTCATTTACTGGCCTTCAAAATTAAACTCACTGCGGCTCTCCCTCTTTCTCTCACGCGCGCGCATACACATGTACTTTCAACATATGCAGCAACAGTTAACAGTACTGTATGTGATACGTATTATTTTATTGTGAAGGTTTCCAGCGGAACTCGTGGTTTATATTTTGCCGAACTTGACCTGGAGTAAAACCCACGCTTCCTGCTGCTGCATGCGGACTGTAAACATGTCTTACAGTGCGAAGATCGGTCCGTCCATCCTGAGCAGCGACCTGTCATGTCTGGGCAGCGAGTGTGTGCGTATGATGGAGTGCGGGGCAGATTATCTGCACCTCGACGTAATGGACGGGTCAGTACTAGCAACTGGTTAGTTAAAAAAAAAACTAGCATGCTAACGGCTAGCTTAGAAGTTCAGTGCGAGAAAGCTCAAGTTGGCTATAACTAATAAGCTAAGCTAAGTTAGCCTGTCGTAGGTAAAGTGGGAAAGTGCCTGTAAATGAGTTTTTCTGGCTTAAGTGTAGGGATGAATTAACACAAAACATTACCGCGATGAAAAACGTTCAAAAGTTGCTCATTGTGAATTTCCATTATTGGGATAATCGTGAATGGAGAAAGTCAATATTTCACGTGATTCACTTGAATGTGCTGTCATTCCAGTCATTCCAACACTTTATTATTTTATTTTTTATTATTTTATCTCTTTATTTTATTATTCACTTCACTTTTTTTTAATTATGACTCTGCAAAATTATTTTTTTTTTGTAATTTGCAACATTAGTGGCATTGGTTTCCTCTGCAGTTTAATGCTGCCAGAAAACCCACACATATATGGAGATTTGTATTTGTGGACATTTTCTAAAAGCTTATAGATGTGACTCAATATCATGTACATTACAGACTCCACACATTTATGTTATGTTATGTTTTTGAGAAACCATTTTGAGACATACTTTGTAAATTAGGGATGCACGAAATCGGCACAATATCGGTATCGGCAGGTATTGGCTTTAAAATGTATTATCAGATATACACCAGGATCTACTGATATAACTAATGATATATATCTTTGACTTCTATGTTGTTCCCTCTAATATTTATTTTACATTTGTTTGTTTTGCTCAGTGAAGAAAATGTATGTATACATCTGCTGCGATATGAGTATGGAAAATATGATGTTAATTTCACTACAGAAGAGACTAAATGACCTCTGCAGTTCGGTGCAGGGAAAACTGTATATAAATTGGTATCTGTTATCGGCCCAATCCTCCAAAAAGTCCAATATTGTACATACCTATTGTAAATTATTGCAACAATTTCTTGAATTGCAATAACTTTAGTTAAGATGATTGTGACAGGAAATTTTAAGATCAAAACCTGATACTGCTCTCCAAGTCCAAACTAACTGTTTTCTTATACCTCCAAGTGTAGACACTTTTATTGTCCTTTATGTAATGCAAACAGTAATGTCACTTACATGTCTGGTTTTCCTTTTTTAAGGCATTTTGTTCCCAATATCACATTTGGCCATCCCATGGTAGAGTGCCTGAGGAAGTCAGTAGGCCAAGACCCTTTCTTTGGTGAGCAAAAACACACACCACACATGCATGCTTCAGAAACCCAATTACCCAAGTGAATTGGATTATGAATGCTTCTGCTGTTTGGTTGAGTGCAGTATTGTGAATGTCAATGTTGCAGACATGCACATGATGGTGTCACAGCCGGAGAAATGGGTGAAGCCCATGGCTGCAGCAGGGGCCAACCAGTACACATTCCACCTCGAGACAACTACCAACCCTGGAAACCTCATCAAGGAGATCAGAGAGAGTGGCATGAAGGTTAGAAAGACAAAGTACAGAGGCAGAAATCAGTGCAAGCTTCAGAGTGTATGAAGTTAAGTGAGATTAGCTGAGCTGATGCTGGTCCAACTTACTGGATCAAGTATCAGAAAAATAAAAAAAGGAAAGTTCAATAAAAATTGTCCACCCTAAATATGGCATAAATGATTCATGAATCATGGCTGACGTTCTGTACATGGAGTGCACTGCCACAGTTGTGGGACCATGTGGCGTTTACACTGTTGGATTTATGTTTTTTATATAGCTGTTTATAGCCAAGCAGTTAATGCTTCAACACATTTGTGTTATTAACAGCTAAGTTGTTTAAAGACCATGTAATGAAATGCAGTTTCTCCTCTTCACACGTAATGTTAATTTGAAAAGTTAGTGGCTGAGAACGTACAAAAAATATTAACTGTGGAGTAAAGAATTATGGATTAGAACTGAAAAAAAGTTTCCTTCCACTGTTCTGATTAGGATTTTTAGGTGTAAAAATATGTCTCAATGAGGTACCAAAGCCATGCTTAACTGCTGCAGTGACTAAAATGGTGAAAATGTTGCATCACTATATGATTGCTGAGCAGAAGGTTTGATAATGAAGCATTTGCATAAATATCTTGCCCAAAGCATGTGAATATTGCTTCTCCACATGTTTGTTGAACAGGAGGTTTGATACTGTTGCATTTATATTAATATTCTGTACAAACATTGACAAACACGTCCGTGGACTTTGGTCCCCATGAAAGTGTTTATTCGTGCCTGTGTGTATGTGTGTGTATGTTCGAAATATAGTGACATTTTTTGTTGAATTTGGCCAGGTAGTAAGAAATGCATTTTCCCGTGGGTTGACATAGATAGGACTTACTTTACTTTACGTACAATAGGATTCTGATAGTCTTTAATCGAGTAAAAGACGATTAGAATTGTTATTGGTACGTACTTAAGGTTGTGATTTAATTATTGCACACAAAAAAGTGCTCTATAGTAATAGTTGCTTCAAAAGACAGCAACTGTACAGTGGATCATTAGATATCTGTGATAAACCATATATTGGGTAGGTTTTTTCCCTCTTTACTGATTCACATAAGATCATGAGATAATTTGAAAAACTGGTCACAAGTTTGGCTCATGCTAACCTTGTTTACATTTTGTAGGTGGGTTTAGCTATAAAACCTGGAACAACAGTTGAAGAGCTGGCACCTTGGGCTAACCATATCGACATGGCTCTGGTCATGACTGTGGAACCTGGCTTTGGAGGACAGAAGTTTATGGAGGACATGATGCCCAAGGTAAAGACAAACTGTTAAGGAAACGATACAGAAAATTTATGCAGCTTTTTCAAACACTGGATTCGGCAAACTGCTCATTTACATCCATGATTTTTTTTTTTACTGTTTTATCTTCCATGAGATTTGTGGCCGGGCAAAACATAGGACATAGGGCAAAAGGCAGAGTTCATTCTGGTCAGGTCACCCGTCCTTTGCAGGGCCAACATACATAGACAAACAACCATTCGCTTACACACTTACACCTGTGGAAAGTTTAGCATGTTCAGTAACCCTAATCCCTATTTGTCATGTTTTTGGAAGCCAGTGTACCCAGAGAGAACTAATGAAAAGCCCTTGGTCGAACCCCGGGATCCAAACTGGTGACCTTGTTACTGTAAGGCAACAATGCCATCCACTGAACCACCATGTGGCCCAGTTGCATCATTAACATAATAAATATGGAAGAAAGTGGATACCATGATAATAACCATAAAATGTGACATCAAAAGAGTGTATTAGCGGTGCAATTTTTAAAAAGGAAATCTACACAATAATTGCACAATAATTATACACTGGCATTCCATCACATTTGGAGAAAACATAAACAAGTTGACAGGCAAAATAAACTACTGGCTAGTTGTGTTTGAGACACACCATTTTGGGCTTTGATTTTAAACAGTTTTTCTTAAGGATAATAAAGAGTTTAGACACCTAATTTTCTACTGCCAATGTAAGGGCAAAGAGCAGATATCCATTGAATCAAACTAGGGATAGTTCAAAGTGCATAAACATTCAATAAATCAATTAGATGAATGATTATATACTGTGTGTATAATGAATGATTAACAGTTGTTACACACTTAAATTTAAAAGTTTCAGCCTGTGTCATGTAAAGCTTTACTTGGTAGTTTATTTTAAAAAAAAATCAACAGAAAACAAATGAATTCAGGTAGATTTAAACTATATCTCCGTGTTTCTCTTTAGGCCTTTGTAATATCAGGAAATTGTATTGTAGAAATGGTGTCAGACAGGTTTTTGTTTGTGTCCTGTGACCAGGTGACCTGGCTGCGGAATCAGTTCCCCTCATTAGATATTGAAGTAGACGGAGGTGTTGGACCTGATACCATTCACAAATGTGCAGAGGTAATGAATACAAACACTGAAGCCTATTCCAATTATCTCTTGAATACGCTCAGTTCCTTTTTTTAGGTTTTCTTATCTCATGTGTATTGTCATACGTCCTACAGGCAGGAGCCAACATGATTGTGTCGGGCAGCGCTGTGATAGGCAGCGATGATCCTCGCTCCGTCATCGCTCTTCTGCGCACAGCGGTGGCTGAAGCTATCCAGAAACGCTCACTGGACCGCTGAGCTATCCTCTGTGTGGAGATGACCATGGCCCTCACACTCTGGCTAGCTGTCTAAGCAACTCACCTCAGCAGCCAGTGGAACGGACTCAATACAGACATTTCTTGGGTGCCTTTACAAAACAGTTCGATCTAAAGTTTTAAAGTTGGCTTAATTAAGTTAAGACGTCATTTCCAGGCTGGGGCAGAGCTCACTCTGATTTCACATCTGTAAACATTCCTCATCGTTTTGACTCGTAATGTATGTTGTATGTAGAAATTACAGAAATGACATTGCCTGAGGAGAGCTGGGCTTAGCGCAGTTAATCAGGGTTTAACATCCTCTTAAGCCCGGTTTCATGTTATGAAACTTGTTTTGCTCGCTCTTCTTTAGTTTTAAGGAGAGAAGTATTGTACTACTACTATACTTCTAAAATCCATGAGATTTGGTTTTGAAGATTAAAAAAACTCAAGTGATATTGTGATAAGTGCTAAGTCATTGTATTTAATAAATAATCTCAAATTTCTCTTGAGGTTGGCTACCGGTAGTTTTTACTATGTGATTGTGTCCTAAATCTAGTGGACTGGATGTCATAGGCAGATTTTCTATTGATACAATACAGTTTAAGGATACATGTTTAATGAGGTATAAGACAGATAAACACCACTGCCCTTTTTTAATATTCATACTTTTACTCAGTCGGTTATATCCTTTAGTTAAAAAATTGGTTTAAATATCTCCATATTCTGCTAGATATCATTGATTTCAAATGTTTGAAATGTCAGGCCTTACCCACACAGAGACAACTTTCCCTTGACAATTTTTACTTTTTTGTCCTCAAACAGTTTTCAGTAAACACAGCACTGTTTCAAGAAATGTCTCGCGAAACCCCAAAAGAGTCTGAACTTATATATGCCAGGCCTATACAGTGCATCCGGAAAGTATTCACAGCGCTTCACTTTTTCCACATTGTGTTATGTTACAGCCTTATTCCAAAATGGATTCAATTCATTTTTAACCAGGCACCGCTCATCACCAGGCCAATACCATCCCTACAGTGAAGCATGGTGGTGGCAGCATCATGCTGTGGGGATGTTTTTCAGCGGCAGGAACTGGGAGACTAGTCAGGATAGAGGGAAAGATGAATGCAGCAATGTACAGAGACATCCTGGATGAAAACCTGCTCCAGAGCGCTCTTGACCTCAGACTGGGGCGACGGTTCATCTTTCAGCAGGACAACGACCCTAAGCACACAGCCAAGATATCAAAGGACTGGCTTCAGGACAACTCTGTGAATGTCCTTGAGTGGCCCAGCCAGAGCCCAGACTTGAATCCGATTGAACATCTCTGGAGAGATCTGAAAATGGCTGTGCACCGACGCTTCCCATCCAACTTGCTGGAGCTTGAGAGGTGCTGCAAAGAGGAATGGGCAAAACTGCCCAAAGATAGGTGTGCCAAGCTTGTGGCATCATATTCAAAAAGACTTGAGGCTGTAATTGCTGCCAAAGGTGCATCAACAAAGTATTGAGCAAAGGCTGTGAATACTTATGTACATGCGGTTTCTTAGTTTTTTTATTTTTAATAAATTTGCAAAAATCTCAAAAAAAAAATTTTCACGTTGTCATTATGGGGTGTTGTGTGTAGAATTTTTAGGGAAAAAATGAATTGAATCCATTTTGGAATAAAGCTGTAACATAACACAATGTGGAAAAAGTGAAGCGCTGTGAATACTTTCCGGATGCACTGTATGTGGTGCTGCCATGCTGCCACAGAAATGCACCAAAAAGCAGAACATGTGAAGCATGTACATAAAGACTGTACGCTGTGTACAAACTTGCAACACAAGAAGAAAATGACAGTTAAAGAGATGGTGACGAATCCAAGGCCAATAGAGAGGTGGGACTTTGACATCATAATTTCCCCCAAGTTGTGTATTGGTTGTATACATGAAAACTCAAAGGTGGCTTTTAGGATTTTTTTTCACACTGCAACCTGTTTTCCAAAAAATAGCAATTTAGGAATCCCCAAACATCAGTTCCATGTCGATATAAAGTCAATACAACAAAAACCTTAAGTGGACTTTCTTAAACTTGTTCCCATGTGTACAGGCCCTCAGTCTCAGAGATCAGACAGGTTCCAGTATCTCGCAACAAGTTAACAGTCGTAAAAGAACTCCCTAATGAAGTGGTTCTCTCTGCGTTAAGTTAGGCTGTTTGACAGTGAATAAATGTTCCTTCTTGCCAGACTCATCTGGGAGGGGAAGGAATGCTAAAAGTGGCAGCACACAGGAAGTCAGCCAAAAGACGACAGTACTGACAGCAGCTTTACATTTCGTTTTGTGTGAGGACAAACAAGTGGGTAGGATCCAACAAGCTGTTGAAAACTGCCTTTTGAGATTATGTGCCATGATGGCATGATTCACTCACTCACTCATTTTCTACCGCTTTATCCACTGAGGGTCGCGCTGGTGCCTAACTCCAGCTGATATGATGGCATGATTGCATCACATAATTTGTTGCACATTTATTCATGCTGATAACCTCACGTTATACCGCATACAGACTTTCAGTTTGGATTCATATAATATATAAAAACTACTATAATAACTACTTGGAATAACCATGGTATGCAGAATACCATCTCTGAATGCAAAACAACCTTGAAGCTTGAAGTAGATTTGCTACAGCGGCAGAAGGCCTCACTGGGTGCCACACTTATATTACTGTACGTGTTCTCTGTAAAGTGGTCAGAGACTGCACTGTATGTAGGCACTGACTGACCATGAATGCGCTTCACGGTTTGGGAGTCCGGACATTGTCATCATCTGCAGCATTCACTCCATGAATGATTGGTGTTGTTAAGTGTGATTTATAAACATTCCTCTCACTTTGACAACATCACCATCAGCCCAGACATTTGACACAGGGTCCAGGGGACGCCTCCGCTGAATTCAGGAAGTTATGTTGAGCCAGTTTTGTTTAGCCTGTGTCACAGCGCCCTCAGATTTCTGTTGTTGGCTGACAGGAATAAAACCCGACTTGGTGTGTGAGACCGAAGCCTGTATAAAGTCATTGCAGCCAATTTGCCTCCAGGTTACTGTACCTTCTGAGATGCTTTTCTACCCGCCTCAGTTGTAAGGTGATGGTTACAACACTGGAAGTAGAGCTTGTACGTTCCTTTTATTTAATTAAATACATGTGCAAACCATAATATAATTACTAGTGTTTCATATGGAGAACTTGGAATGCCCCTTTAAAATGGTTAAAATGCAATGTAATGTGTGCAGTATAAACTACTAAACAAACTAATAAATGCGTTCAACAAGAGAATTTATGAGCACTCAACAATCATTGTAACACTGACAAAAAAAAGCACGGTCTGAACCAAGCTTTTTTTTTTTTCAGATCTGCAATAGTTTCCTTTTTCATGCACTAGGTGGCGAATTTGGACAAAAACACCCAAGTAGGGAGAGTCAGAGTAAGAAATCATGTAAGGAAATTGTAAGCATATGTTATTAATCTGTAATGATGAACACACATTCTACACAGGTCTAGATTTGAGAGACACTGCAGTTTAATCTATAATGCATTCTTCCTCCTTGGGGTGAACAGCCCTACTACGAGCGCAGCAGAGAACCGCCTGAAGAGGAACAACTGAAAATGGTTTTGCTAAAATAAATAAAACTGACCCAGTCATGTTAGTTAAGTTAGTGAGTTAAGTGCACATACAGCATATGTCTTACAAATGCCTGCATTATTTTATATAAAAATATGCATGAAGTTGCTTTGTTGTTAGACAAATGAATCACATGCAGCAGTGACTCCACTGAGCATATGGCATGGAAGTTAGAGAGCGCGCTATGTTTGGACCAATCACTACAGTAATGTTGAATGTACTTACTAGGACATGGATCCTTCTTCTGAGAACTTACAGTTCGACTAAAGACATGTCTACAGTATGTCTTATCTCTTAGTCTGCTGACAGAATCCCCCATGTCATTGAGAATCACCCATGACACACTTCAAACTGCAAAAGCTGCTCACTCTCAATAATGCAGCATGTCTCGGAGGCAATTCACAGACTATTGAAATATTGATCATTAAAATCTGTATTTTCATATCAGTGTGACATATATACTGCAGATAACCATTTGTGCTCATCGGATCATTGTGTGCACTACGTGTATATACACTGTATCCTGTGGGTTCATACATGTCATGTGAATGTGACACGAGCGTTTGTGCGCGATACATGCATTCGTCTGTCACGAGGAAATCTCTTGTGACCACTCTGGGTCTTAATAGATGACGGCAGACGTTTTGTCTCCCTGTGTCACTGCCGTTTTGCACAGACAGGGAAACAACTCGTGCAGGAGTAGTCAGCACCTCCTCGTGCTCCACACTCCACATGGTCAGGACACTGACTGCTGCTTTTTTGTGTAAAATTTAGGGAGGGGTTTATCCTTAAGTATGTTTGTACACGTATTACCGCATTCAAATGAAAATCCTCAGAAGAAGCCTTTTCTATGTACTTTACGCAAGGGCCACTGCTTTACAGTGGGTTGATGGACAAACAAAGAACAACAACTCTGCCCACAAACTGATGCATAAACAAATGAAGGAGGAGGAAACGGCAGAGAGAGAGAATGGGAGAGTGGAGAAAGTTGTGGAAGGCTTTTTTTTTTTTTTTTTTTTTTACATCCTTTCTGGTATGTGAAGGCCACCGTAGTTTCTTGACATACTTGAGAAAGGTAGGGTTGAGTTGGTGTTAGGTGTCCCAAATTCTTACACACTGGAACTTTAAATTAAAATATATACTACAAAAGGAAATGCAAATTGAGCAGCAGCAACAATCCCTCCATCCATTTTCCACCGCTTTATTGTCCACATGAGGGACGCTGGTGCCAATCCCAGCTGAGATGAGGCAAAACGCGGGGTACACCAAGGACAAGTTTCCAGTCCACTACAGGGCCAACATATAGACACACACTCGCTCACTCACTCGCTCACTCGCTCACTCACTCGCTCACTGTCAGTTTGGAGAGACCTATTAACTGCATGTTTTTGGAGTGTGGAAAGAAGCTGGAGAACACAGAGTACTTGTACAATAATCAAACATCCGTTTCTGACCTTTTCTCACTGATCATGTGTATGAATAGCCCACATCTTTCACAGCCAGTCGCGGGGCATGTACATTAGAAAACAGGGCACACGCAGAGAGAGAGACAGAGAAAGAGGGAGACAGGGAGAAGAAATTGAAAGTCCGGGAAAGATTTTATGCCAAAATTGAGTCAGACAGCCATCATGTTGAGTTTTAAAGCACTGCCTTGAGGGAATGTCTCAGTCCTTGGCAGAGGTGTGTGCAGACTTCAACAGAAAGCCACGTAGTGTAGTGTACACCCACCACAGTTAAAATGGATACATCACCAAACAGCAGGTCCCTCCAGAGGGTGGCCCACTAGACAGGCCGCAAGTGATACTTCACCCACAGGGACACACACACAGCCGCCACAGGGAGCAACTGCACTCAGTTTGAATAGGTGTAAAAATCTACATCTGCAAACTTTACACGAGGGTCTCAGTGAGCATTATAATACCGGTGCTGATAATATTCATGATCATGAGAGATGAATCACTGAATGAGGAACCATGCTGTCAAATATGCATTGGTCTCATCCAAAGATAGTGTTTGAAGTAGCTCTCCCAGAGGAATGTGTTATTTATTTATTTATTTTTAAACATTTCATCTCTTTTTTTGTTTCTCTCTTGCACTTTCTACTGCCATTTATTTTGTTATGTCTATTCCCTTGCTGCACTATTGTTTCTTTCATGATTCACCCTTTCCCATCCCTCGTATCTCTGGTACCATTATATCATAGAATTATATCTTCCTGCATCTCTCCTCGTTCTTAGCACTAAAAGCACTTTGGTGAACTCGCTGCTCCTGCAAAAACTCATTCATAATTACTTGGCATCCCACAGGAGGACACCATGCACAGCACTGATTAGCTCACTGTTGTTACCACCTTTACTTATGCATAAAGGCCTCGTTTGATTGAGTCTCTATAGTGTTCTCAACAATTAAAAACAACTTGTTTAGAATAGCTCTACAAAATATCTCTGAGCTCTTCCTTGCAGCAAGGTGCTAGACAGACAGACAGACAGACAGACAGACAGACAGACAGACAGACAGACAGACACTGTAGGTGTTCAAATACTTGTTTTATAACATTCTATGCATGCATTTTTTCTTGCGCTTCTCTTTTATATTTTTCTAATTAGTCTTTTTACTATGTCTCAGTTTATGTCTTATATTGTTAGTGTCTGTTAAATAATGTTAAATTATACATGTATGTTTTTAGTACCTGTGAATGTAATACTTAAGTGATGTATACTTTTGTAATTTCAATTTTATATTGTTTTTAGGGGGGGGACACACTGTTACATCTGTCCACAGACTATAGATGGAAAATAGCCTAATGTCTAAATCTAGCAAATTAAAAAAACATATCTAACAATGTGCACCGTCCCTGTAACTAAGCCAAAAAATAATTAGATAAACCCGCACGTAGACATCCAAATTATAACAGCTTGCAGGCTGTAGCTCAAAATAAGACAACTGTTCGTTTGCTTGCAAAGCTGCAACGTAGCTGCAGATGACTCTTTTAAATGCCTGTTTAATAAAGCCTCTGGTATCTTTCTTCCATTCACAGAAACTACAGTACATTTTAAGCTATTTGCTCCATTCCCTTAGACAATTCAGTTATCTCAAGATTTAGTAGGGAAGCTCTAACGCAAATGACATTGGCTAAAAATCTGCAGAGGAATACAACTTGCAAGGTCGGTTTCCCAGTAAGGTAGAGTATAGCAATGTAAATTTCTATTGTCTATAAAACAAATACAACAACAAAAGCCTTCAACAATTAATTAGCTGCTCCTCTGATTCTCCAGGCTTTCACAGGCACAAAAAAAGTCTAGAGAGAATAAATACATAAGTCTCGGGGGACGATTGCTACTGTAGCAGCAACCACAGCGTCAGTTCAGTGTGTTTTAGACAGACTTACCATCATACACACAATTCTAGTGCTTATATATTATGGATGGAATGAGAATTTTCCTGTGTAAATTTGTGCATGTTTTAATTCATAATGAATGGTGTGGGACCATTAGTGTTTTTGTTGTTTGGATTTCAGTATGCTTTCCTGCATTTTGTGCTGTGTATGAATTATTTGATTTTCTTGGGAGTTTCACTGATAATTATCAGACAGACCCCCCCCCCCCCCAATAAACAGCTTTATCTAACACTCTTAATACAAATATCGATTCTCTTTTTTTTCCCCAGCAGAATTTACACAATCACACTGGGAGCAATTTGTGGTGCAATTTTCTGCAGTTCAGGAGGTACAGTATGTCTGTTCTTCTACCTTTATTGCTCACTCCTGTATTTCAACCTTTAGGAGAGAAAAAAAAACAGCACCTCTTTGAAAATGTGAATGCTATTTTTTGCTGTTCTGATTCACACTTACATCATCACTGTGCTATGAACAGGGGAATGCAACGAGCTGTGCACAGGCCTTAGCAAACCAGTTACACTACAAGGAGAAATAAACAATTTCTGATTCTGATTTAATACATGCATAATTCCTTTTCAGTTCGCACTTGCATGCTATTGATTTGTATGGGTCTTCATGGATACTCATCTATCCTATATTTGTGATGATGCATCACAGCGGGGAAAACAGAAGACTTAATTCTCTATGATGCTTCCTCTTTCTCTGTTAATTCATAATTTATTTGCCTGATTGCTCCTCTGGATCATACACTATGTAAGCAGGCCTACTATCTGTCCAGGTGGGCCCTCTAGTGAGTGTTATTTAATTTTATGCAAAACATTTCTTTCCTCATAAAGTGTGCACTTGACAAAGTGGAAATCTGGAAAGAGGAAAAAAGTGGGACAGGGAGATGGTGCTCAAAGAGGATTTGAAGTTTTTGCATCCTATGTAGTAGTGATGGCGCTTGCTGACAATAACACCTGTAGTATTCGTTTCCCTAACATCAGTGCGTGCAGCATCAATAGATATGTGAGTCCGGGGGCTTTTTTTTCAGTCAAGATAGATTCTTTTTGTCGAGACCTGACAAAAGCTCATGCAGGGGGAACTGTGCGTGCATCGCAGAATGCAAAAAATGATCTTTAAACACCACAAGCAAACACCTAACTGTGATTTTTGTTGCAGTGAATGCCATTTACCATTCACGTCACCATGATTTATGGAATGGGTGGCAGCATTTGTTCTTGGCTTCACAGAGTATGTGTTAATCAATGTGAGTTAATGTGGATTTGTGGATAGAGGAGTTGGAGATGAACAACATGGACTTGTGGAAGAATGCGGTTGACAGAGAGGGAGGAAAGGTACGCTGGTCAGTTTGCATTGGTTATGAGTTATGAATGATGTGATTTGCTGATGCTAAAAAAAAAAAAAAAAAAAAAAAAAAGGGGGCCCACGTAACCTGCAGGAGATCCTTAGAAGCATCATTTATCTTCTTGATATGCTGACCCAATCCTTCTCTCCCCTCCACTCAAAAGATGCACTTACACAGAGAGACAGAGAGAGAGAGAGTGAGAGAGAGAGAGAGAGAGAGAGAGAGCATGCAGAGTAAATAAACCTTTGCATTGTTGAGAGGCTCAGAGGTTAAAATCCCACGGCGTCTCAACAAGACCCTCCTCACTACAGGACATTAACCTTTGGTTTATGATTATAGGTAGGGGTAGATGATTGGGAAGGGAATTGGTACTGCCGGAATAAATCATGTAAGAAAACTGGATCAATAAATAGTTTTAAACTACCTATCCCCAAATACTGGTGCATTGTTGAAAAGAAATCAGAAAGATGCACTGAATGTATTTATTGCAGTAAACGGACAATAGCAAAGTGCCTTTGTAATGTTCACGATGGCAACTATAAGAACAAAAGGAAAAATAAAAGCAAACCATGGTCATATAAAAATACATCACCGAAAATAAAGCATCACAGGCTAAAATGGAAAAAAAAAATCACCACAAACTATTTTACACCTAAATCTGGAGGCAGCATACAGTCAAAACATGCAGCCCTCATAATGCAGCTACAACTTCCTGGCAGAATATCCTGTGGTGATGTGGTGATGGGTGGTGTTCAAATCATTAAGGAGAGTTTCCTGGATCAAGTCAACAAAGATTAAATTAGTTGAATTTTGTATCAATTATGTCTGGGACAATGTGATTGTATACAGTGAGGCTAAAGAAGCACTTCAGTAGCACCAAGGTGCCCAACCTGCAGCTCTATGGTTATTCCAACAAACAACAAAGCAACAATCAACCAAGTAGTTCCTATTTTGGTTAAAAAAAAAATTAAATCGGCTTCACAGCTGCATTTACTGACAAAGCAAATGCAACAGAAATGCTTACGATACATAATATATGCAAGCATGTTTCCATCCAACAGCTCCACCATTTCACCAGGAAGAAATGGTGGAGCTGTTGGATGGCCCTAAAATGCACAAAATGGTTTACTGTTTATGATGGAGGCAAACTTTACAAGCTGAGATTTACTCAGTTAATGAGGCAACATTCCAATCAACCATCATGACCTTTGATAGACAAACTGGATATACAGTGCATACAATCTGAATTATTATTATTTTGTTTTAGACATATACACGCCCTGGGCTTTTAGCCAGTTTTCTAGTATCTTTTCTTTGTCACATGGACGTGACTAAGACTTCTAGTGAAAATGTTGCCTCATCAACTATTGGCGAGCTTACAATATTTAGTGTGGACTACTTTTTCTGTCATTGCTTGCTGCTTTTACCCAGTACCTTATACCTGATGTTGTCCTATCCCATCATGTAACAGTTGGAATGAAAACAACGCAATTTTGGCAGGAATTCGCACTGTTCAAATCCATAAACATACATATCAAATTACATCCGGACAATCCAGAGCTCTATACCTGACGGATGTTGAAGATGCTTATTTTACATCAGTACATCAGTATAAAATAAAAAAATAAAAAAATTAAAAAAAACTGGGTGGGGGGTTTTTCTTTGACATAAATTTGCTGTAGCTGAATTCACTGCATGCATGACATTTCTGACTCACATGACTAAATAGCACCAGCTTTTCTCCACTTGCAATGATTCACTTGAATTGGACAGGTTAAAAAAATAAAAAAAATAGCAAAGCAAGTTGAAATATCAGAACTCTCAGTACCAGCTGTGTACTTTTGGATTTTAATGACATATGATCTATAAATCTATTTAATGAAGTGCTGCATAAAAGCAAAGCATTAAAAGAACAAATATGACCAGTATATCAAACACAAGTTCCACAACACGCGTTCTTGAGATAGATCAATTTCTAGGTTCTATGAGCATTACTGGCAGTCGAATATAGTAAATAATAAGGGGCTAGGCTTTGTGTTGGCTCAGGAATCAGTTAAAATGGCGGTGGAGGTGTTTGGGCACTGATCTGTCACACAAACATAATGCTCAAAGAGTTTAAAGTTTACAAAACATCAAAATTCCTCCTGCAATACTCATGCAATATACACGTTGACACAACTGAGACAACATCATCAAGTTTTTCAAGAGTTTTTCATGTCCAGTCTGGCAGTGAAAGGGTTAGGCCCAGGTCAGGTAGAGGATTTTTCTCTCACGTCCTGGCTGTTGCATTCCAAGGAAAATGACAGATTTTCAACCCTTCTGCCTTTTTTTGTCAGGGGAACTGAAGAGAGACAGCTTCAGCTGGAGTCCATAATTAGAAAACGACAATTTAACAGTTCAGTCTCAGCTGACGTTGATCAAACATCCTACCTTGGTGTTACATCACATTTCACTAAATAAATGCGACTCAAGCAAAAAAAAACAAAACAAAAAAAATCATTAAGTGAATCCATTGTTGTGACTTGTCTGTTCAACTACTGTACATGTAAAGCCACACCAATTTCCTTTATAGATATACAGTAGATAGACAGTGTTTTGACACTGACCAAACTTGACGATCTGGTATGAAATGCTACAGACTGCAATGCGCAGGACAAATCTAGCATTTATACATCTACCACATTGCCAACACACAGGCTATTGACATAATCTGCTTGGTGCAGTTGCCTGGCAACACCAGCAGCACAGTTTTTAGAGAATTTCAAAACAAAAAGAAAATTTTACAAAGCTATGCAAAGTAGTATAAAACAATAAATAGAAAAATCTCTAAAAGAAACACAAGAGTCAATTTGTTTTCTTTTCACGTGTAGGATACATTTTTTTTTAGAGTGTTTTACCACACATTTACTGTACATTAGTAATCTGAAGTGTGGCTCTGAACAGATCAAGTCTTTTCTTTAAACTAGGATGCATCTTTTAAGCTTCTGAAATCTTTGAAAGACGGGGCAACAGAGTGGTCATACTGTGTAACTTAAAGAAATGTGCACAAATTCAATTTCAGATGTTGACCCCCACTGTGCAATTTTTAAGGGACAATTTCACTGATTTAACATGGGTGTAAAATTGCCCATAAGGCTCATAAACCCACAGCAGGAGGTGAGCAGACATTTTCAAAATCTGCTTCAGACCCAATCAGCATCCTCTCCTCTCTGTAAAACTTCAAATTCTGGCTACAGAGGACAGTGTGGAAATAAGGAGGACTTGGCACTGAAAAAAATCCCATGTGTTGAAGTATGTATGTCCTCAGCAGGAGGGAGGTGTTTATTCATTCTCCATCATTTCTGACCATTCCCTCTCTTTCTGTCTTTTTGGGAGAGGAAGAGGACAGAGAAGAAGAGCAGAGCGGTCTCTCACTAGGGCCAGAGAGTCTGGCAGTGTTTAAGTGGCACACCAGGACCTGTTTCTGTCTGCCAAGTCAAATTCATTGTAGAGGCAGGTGGGCCAACACACATACACACATCTTCACTTAGGACACAGACTTGTGTGTCCTTGCCTTTGTCTCTATGCAGCCTGGAAACCAAGTCATCAGCTATGAAGTCAGTGGGCGCAGAGCATCACTATGGCAACCAACATAGTGGGCCAGGCTGTGGCTGCTCTTGGATCAGTGTGGAGACTTTTTTTTTGGGATCCGCTCAGTGCCAAAGTGCATTATAGAGTTCCTTCTCTTAAATCATCTTCCCAGAACAGTCAATGATCTCATAGGCGCAATTTTCTTCTCTTTCAAAATTTTCTTCTCTTTCAAAAAATAGACACACATTCAGAGTGATAGAAATCAAAATGCAGATTTGAGATTAGGTTTCACAGAAAACAAAAAAAAAAAGAGAGAGTGAAGCTTGTGATACTCTCTTGTCCTTCAATTTGCACTCACACAAGTAACTGTGCAAACATGGCACACACATTTTAGTCCACACACCCAAAGACACACAGTTGTTAACACAAAAACAGGCAGCAATCAGGGTAGGAATTTTTAAACTGATCATCTGATTGACTAATTCAACACAGCAGTGAATGACAGTAAGGTCTGAAGGTGGAGTCCACATCTGCTCTCTGGCATTGTATTGGCTGGAACTGCAGTGTGTGTGAGAAAGGAAGGCGGGAGCCTTGCTTAGTCAACAGAGCCAGGATGCAGGCTGAGTGCGGGAGGGTCCAAACAGGTGGGAGAGTAACTGAGGTGAGGTTCTTTAATCCACAAGAGGGGGGCGCCGTTTTTACCCTCTTGACTCTTGCTATTGTTGCGGCTCTTGAAGCGCACTAGCAGCAAGGCAATAATAAGGATTCCGAAAATGGGAAAGGGGTAAAAGAAGACAAAGTAGAAGAGGGAGTCGTTGGAGCACACCACAGACTTGACGGTTGACTCTGTTGAGAATAAATAAACAAATACTCAAAGTGTATAAACAAATTTCTCACAGGTGTTAAAATATTTGAACCATCCATGGTAAATTCCTGAGGAAAGATGTTACAAAAAATACTTTCAGCATAAAATAGAATTCTTGAACAAACTCTAGCATGTAAAAGGCGCTTGTTGCAGCTCTTAATGATCCTCATTTGGTTGTTGACATTGGTGAAACTGAATTCTTCAGATCCCAACACTCCCTTCAAAGCCGTTAATTACCTTCCTTTAATGCTAAACAGTGGGTGGACATCTCTTCAGACTGTTGTTGTATCTACTGCAAAATAAATGCTGTCACTGGAGAATCCTCTTTATTTGAGGCAGGGCTGACACAGACTATCTAAGGAATTCTTAAATTGACTTTTATTATTCTCTTGTTGACTGTACCATGAGGGCATTTTAGGATTGAGTAATATGCAATAATATAACATGGACCAAAACATTCAAAGGGGCAGCAAAAAAAATGTATCCTGAATTCTGAAGAATTTTTTTTTAATTAGGACTTTACCTTGTTGCAGTACATTGATGATGGTGAACCCAGAGTTGTTGGTGGCTAGGCGGTACCATGCGTTGCGGGGATTGAGTAGCCACTCTTCCACGTGGCAGTAGTACCGTCCTGCGTCCGTTGGCCGAGCCCCTTGAATGGTCAGGGTATACTGGTCCGAAGCCATTCTCGTAAACTGCAGTCGGGAATTTGGCCCAGCTTCCTCTCTGGGGCTGCAGTTTCCATTTCCAAAAACGGAATCGTGGCCAATGGAGAAAACACACTCCCTCTCCCTTTCTTCCTCTCCTAGCTGGTCCTCAGTGTCCTGGTCTTCGGAGTGCTCCACATACCAGGACACAGAGAAGCGGGAGTCTGGGGACGACTGGGAGGGAATGGTACAGCCCAGCCGGATTGAACCAGACTCTTTTACTGTCACATTTGACTCCATCTCCTCTACCTGCAGTCGAATCTCTACAAAGAAAGACAAAGAACAAAATGCGGGAGAAAGGTGGATTAAAACATTTAGTAAGCATTATAAACATTAGAGCCTTGCAAACGTCACAAAAACAAATAAACTGATAATACCTATACCTGTACCTAATAACTGCTTTTATGGTAATATATCAATAATTAATATCCATCTTCTACTACTTTATCCTCCACATGGGGCAGCCAATCCTAGCTGACATAGGGTGAAAGGGTGCACCCTGGACAGATCGCAAGTCCATCACAGAGCCAACATACACAAGACAGAAACAATCATTCAGTTAAACTAATCCCCAATCTGCATGTTTTTGGACTGTGGGAGGAAGCTGGACTACCCGGAGAGAATCTGCACACATTTGAGAAGAACATGAACAGTTTTACTGGTTTTACTTCACTCACTTCATTCATCCATTTCTCTGAAAGACTATTTATTTATACCACAACACTGTGAACCTCATTTGAAGTCAAGTCACATAAGGAATACGATGATGATATACACACATAAAATGACTAAAATCGTACAAAAAAAAAAGACTAAAATAGAAAATATAAGTCAAAATATTGCCTTGATCATCAGCCACGCTCTATTGTGCAAGATGAAGGATTCACATGACTGATGTTATACTTGGATCCATGCAACCCCCTGCCAGGGAGTAAATATTTCACGGACACATGCCTGCTGCAGTTATAACAAACAGTGTTTACACATGTTGACAGACTTATGAGGGGCAACATCTGAGCTTTCACTCGTCTATTTAATGCAACATCTGTAATGTCAACATGACCCAATTTTCCATTTGAGATCAATAAAGTATTTATTTTTCAGATGCTGTTTAAATTTTAAGGTGTTAGTTTGGAAAGTTTAAGTCTAATTTAAGAGAAGAAATTTATTTACTTAGCAGTCTTAAAAGGTACATTAAGTGGGATTCTTTTTGGCTTTTACTGTACACCAAACCTATTCTTCATACAGGTAAGTGCTGTGGCTATGCTGCAAATTGAAAGAGTCTAAAAAGAAAGAGTTGGACGATAAGTGCAATAAAAATGCATGTCAATATTGGAGAGCCTCAGAGATGGAGAGACTGCCTCATCAGCAACAATCAGCTACAGTATTTTTCAATCAAGCAATTTTTAATGCTGCCTTAAAGAACAACAACAAACCACAAAAAATAGGACCACGTTATTCAGACAACAACACAAACCTTTACGCTGTGCAAACAAAAGGCAAAAATAAACAAATCCCACAGTGCTCCCCAATGCTATAACTTGTCTTAGAGCTTCTCAGCAAGGTTAGGTCCTACCCCAAAGGTAGTACGTCTGTCTGTAAAAGTATGTGACAGCACTTCAGGGGCGACCCAGTTCCATTGCAGTAAAAAAGGTGGTAGTGAAGACCTGGCTTAAATGAGCTTGGATGGTCTTCTTTAAAGCAAAATGAGAAACAGAAAGGACAGCAAAAAGGCAGGAGCTGGCACACACCTACCCTCATCTTTCCACACGCAGATGTCTAGACAACTTCCTAGGTGAATGCACTTTCTAATATGCATGATGTTTGTAATGCATATTCTTTTTGTCTTACGGACAAGGTAAAAATTATCCAACCATCCATCCATCGCCTGCCGCTTATCCAAGGTTGGGTCACGGGGTCAGCAGCTTAAGTAGTGAATGCCTGGACTTCCCTCTCCCCAGCCACATTGTTCAGCTCTTCTGGGGGAATCCTGAGGCGTTCCCAGAACAGCCGAGAGCCATAGACTCTCTAGCGAGTCCTGGGTCTCCTCCAGGGCCTCCACCCAGTGGGACGTGTCTGGAACACCTCACCAGGGAGGCGTCCAGGAGGCATCCTAACCAGATGCCCGAGCCACCTCATCCCTGATGACCGAGCTTCTCACCCTATCTCTAAGGGAGTGCCCAGACACCCTGTGGAGGAAACTCATTTTGGCTGCTGGTATCTGTGATCTCATTCTTTCGGTCACTACACATAGCTCCTGACCATAGGTGAGGGTAGGAACGTAGGAACGTAGGAGTGTAGGAACGACTTGCTGCCGCCAATGCAGACCAAGCTCCGGTCATACAGGGACCAAATAGCCCTTATCAAGGGGTCCAGGACCACATACTCCCGGAGCATTCCTCACAGAACTCCCCGAGGGACACGGTCAAACGCCTACTCCAAGTCAACAAAGCACATGTAGATTGGTTCGGCGAACTCCCATGCACCCTGCAGGACCCTGCTGAGATTGTAGAGCTGGTCCACCATTCCACAATCAGGAGGAAAACCACATTGCTCCTCCTATATGTTTAAGAAAAATACATGTAACCTTTGTCATTGCTTAAGAATGAGCTCCTACAGACCAACGTGTTGCTTTTTGATAAAAAAAAAAATAGATCAAAGAATAACAGGAAAACCTGCAAAAACAGCAAAAGGGTATATATCTCATATATATATGTCAACAGCTCCTGTCAGTCATTCTTTCATTTAAAATCTATGACAGGCTTTTATTCTGGTGCTGCCCTCCGATGTGGAATAGTCTCTAAACCCACAGCAAGGTTTGCTTTGAATGAGTCTTTGTTTTTGTGAAGCACTTTGGCTCAATAATTGTTTAATAATGTACAATATACATGAATATGACTTGAATACTACATGACATTAGTGGGCTTTAGCGTCATTAACTGTGGGGACAGTATCAGCTTCAGCATGCATATACACGTAAATACAGGGATTTTCTTTGTCTTAGAACACATTAATATTATTGCGTTGCAGTTGGAGGTGTCATGTTTATTTCAGAATGAAATAAACATGACACAAACTGGCAAAGGAACACTGCTCTCGAAGAGGATGGAAAAAGGTCACCTTCAGCTGATGTGTGGAATAAAATCATTAAAAGACAGGGACAGTTGAGGATGAATGAAATGGATCATGATTTGAATAACGTTCTGTGTCTGAACCAGATTTCACCCTCTGGAATGTCACATGACAGCTGTCGTAACTTCGGCCTGTGTTTGCACCACCTGAGCTCTGCCCAGAGCATGTGTAAGGTCAACAGCTTGCTTACCTGGCTGCCTGACTGCAACCTGTGTGAACCCAGAGGACTCACGGGAGAGTCGATACCAGGCTCCATCCGGGTCACTCAGCCACTCTTCAACCAGGCAGTAGTAGGTCCCAGAATCGCTGCTCTCGGCTCTGTTTAGCGTCAGCACATAGGAACGGGGTGAGAGCCTCTCAGCCTGCACACGGCGTCGCAGTCTCTCCTCATCTGCATATGCTCCATACTCAAATGATCCAGAGCGTTCAATTCTTAGCAGGAGCTCGTCTGCCTCTGAACCCGTAGCACGTCTCACGTACCACAACACAGCATGCTGGGAGTCCTGGCTGGTCTGAGAGGTGATGGTGCAATTGATCCTGACACGACTGTTCTCCGGATACACCTGAGACTGATTGGTCTTTTGCACTCGCAGCTTACTTTCTGCAAAAAGAAAAGCAAGAGGGAGAGCAGGGGTTAAGAGGGAAAGAGAAAGAGCAGTCATTCCTTTGGATGAAGGAAAATGTTGAGCACTGGTGAAAGGTACACAATGCAGTTTCTGTTTCTATGTTTATTTCTGTCATTAACAGGGCAGAAAAAAGTTGGGTGAGACTGGGTGGATACAGCAGGTGACAAAAAAGAAAGGAATGTGAGGTGAAGGAGGGAAGGAGGTGGAAATGTCAGGAAAATCAAAGTTGAGAGGAGTGTAGTTTCGCTGGTGTAAAGGTAGAAATGTAAGATAAGCTGGAGAGCAGACGAGGGTGAAGATGGAGGAATATGTTATTAGGAAAGATACAAGACAAAAGAAGGGAAGCAGGTCTGTCAGTCTGCCTGAAAGAGAGGGAAGGAGATAAAAAAAGATTCGCATTTGTCATGAACAGACAGGAGGAGAGGAGATAAGGAAGAGAGGAGATGGTAGAAGGGTGTGACTGAGATGTCAGGAGGAAAATGAGGCTGCCCCTAGTGCAGTGACACGATTGGTTACAGCCACAGTGGGTAGGATTAGCTGCAGGTACATCGAATGTCACTATGACCAGAACCTGGGGGGGTTTGTTACTGCATAGAGTACACAAAACACTCAAGCACACACCTCAGATAGACCAGAGGATAAGCAGCATAACCTGCTGTACATTCCAACTGATGCTATATGACAAATTGGATCAGCTACTTCATGAGATTATTATTAGGTAAAAATAATAGGCATCAGCTTGAAACAAACCGAGTTTGGTGTTCAAATTAACTTCTTAAGCACATTGTCGAGCCTTTTCCAGTTGAATTTCACAGAATAATTGCAGTCCATCTCTCTATCACCAGCTCCAAACTGCTAAACCATGACAATTGGATTTGTAGCACTTTCTAGAGTAGGCACATGTAGCAGTCCAAGAGTTTTGTGTTGTTTGAGCTAAATTTGGAGAAACAAATTCCCTTAACTAATCTCAGCAGCAGATATGCAAGAGCACAATATGAAATCTTTACAGCTCTTCCCCCAAGAATGAGAAAGTACCAGAAACTACAGTAGCTGTTGGGGGACCAATATCTGCCAGCAATGTCTAAATAGAAAAAATTGTTAAGGCCGGCAAACCATTTTATATTAAGTAATAAACCACAAGTTCAATTTATTGTGATTTGTAACATACTCAAAGTCAAAACTGGAAAATGCCCCAAGCTAATATGAAAAATCTATTCGACCCTTGTTCAAATAATACAAAACACAAATACTGAACAAATTTGCTAAAACTCACTGGTATTATAGCAACACAAAAACAACCAAACAATGTTATGTTTCACATTTACAGAAACAAATCTGACCCCCCCATCAACAACTCAATCTCCTATACGACGTCTTATTCAGTCTTAAATAATTCTTTGCATCTTTATTTCTCACCTTCCTAGGGCAAACTAATCCCTGCTGTAACTGCCTGAGGTCACAACCATCTGCGCAGAAAACCTCGCCCTTGTTCACAGATTGGGCGAGAATGCTCGTGTGTACATTCACTTTGTGCTTTTAGTACTAAATGTACTTACAGTATTAAGTACTTAAAGTATGTACGTATCTGATTGAACTGAAAAGATTGACTAGACTGCCAGACCAGCCTTCTATTCAATGGCATTTCAATATTGCATCATGAATTAGTCACCATCAAACAGTAGTTTCTGCGCTCACAAGAGCCTTGCTAGGAACACCGACAATTTTCCTAACAGGAATTACTGCCAAGCCCCACAGATTCCTGGCAATACATATTTTTTTTTTAGGAGAATTACTTCCAAATACCTTAAGTGGAACAATGCAGGACTAAACTGGCAATTCTGTGCAGCTCCCATTTAAAGTTTGAATCTGCAGCCAGGAGGAAAAATGGGCACCGAAAGCCTGTTGCCATACAGAAGTGTTTACAGAAATGCTTTCAAATCTAAAAAAGGCCAATTATTCAAGCCTTATTAGGCAGCATCATGAGCTAATGGAAGTTTTTTTTAAAGCTAACAACTCACTCAGACAGAGGAAGGGGGGACAAAATAATGGAGGAGTGATGACCAGAAAGGCAGAAGACACTAATTGAAGGTGAAATACGACAGTCTGTCCATTATTATTATCATTTATTAATAAATAGCAATGCAGTATATTATTGGCAAAATATCTGTATTGGATGATATTGGCATTAAAATGCATAATTGGATATCTGCAACTATAATTGTTCATGTTTAATCATTTTGCACAAAGAAAATTTATATCTGTGGGTTAGGGTTATGGTTATGTGATGCGACATGAGTATGCAAAATTTAAATTTATTGCAAGAGAGACAAAATGACCTTTGCAGTTGGGCACAGGGAAATGTATATACTGTATATATACACAATATGTACTGTATATCAGTATTATTTATTGATCCGAGCACTCTGCATACCAGATATCGTCAAAAAGTCCAATATTATATATTATTTATTTTATAACATTTAATATTATTTGTATTAAATATCCTTAGAGTTCATTATTTATCAACTTCTCTCCCTCCATTTCACTAGTTGCTCGATTTCAATATCTGAAAAATTCTAGTACCTTTTTTTTTTTTTTTTTATTACAAGCACGTCAAGAATATCCTTTGTTTAAAAAAGAAATTGAACACAAATGAGTGGTTATGCCAATGACATTCTAGATAAAACATAAATAAAATTTAAAAGAAAGAAATACTGTCCTTCAACTTCACACACCAGCATGACACATCCTGAAATGTGTCCTTTCCCACAGAGAGCAAGCTTTTTTCCTTCAACTGCAGCCATGGTATGGCAGCTACGTCAATGCTCACGCAAGTATTGGTACACAGGCTAAAATATCTATATGGCCAACAGTACGAACAGTACACAGTGTTTTTTTTGTATTTGTAATATTGATGAGGGCCAATTCATTATGTTTTGGGAGGAGAACCAACATGAGGAGAAATATCACCCACGATGTTGCACGTCATGTATGTGCTGTCCCTTATGAATGAGAATAGTCCTTAGGTGTAAATTCTGTCAAGCTGTCAATGCATATTTCTAGTTACACTCACATTTTGTCTCTACTGTAGATCTTTAATGAGCCTCAACAAGGGTGAATATCTATAAAGCATGTAGTTAAGACAAATCCATAATTGCAAGCATGTGTTCCCACTGTTCTGCATCAGTTCATATGTCAATCACACCTTATTTCAGCCACAACAAAGTGCATGTTTTCCATTATACCTGTGGCTGGGGATTACCCGGCTTCAGGCCATACATGACCCACAGGACAATTCAACCTGGCCCATGAGACAGTTCATAAATACAGCAAAGCAACTTGTAAAATCTCAAAACAGTGAATAATTTCCATGATAAAAGCATAAAATAGTCCTTCAAGGTAGTTGCTTCACAGTGTTATCCTTTCAGGTCATGTTTGGATCAAAGAAATGCACACGATGCCATTATGTGCTGTAGCTGACAAGCATCATGGTGACAAGAAAATAAGATGTAGGATTTTCCACTTTCTGAGGAGGAATGGAGAAAGGATAGAACAAAATGATAATCTCAAGTATAATTACTGCCACAAACATGAAGTGCACCCGGATAAACTTTAGGAAAAGTCCTCTCTATTCCAACATGACTGTGCCTCAAAGCAGGGACTATAAAGACACGGTTTGACCAGTTTGGTGTGGAAGAAAATGACTGGCCCACACAAAGCCCTGACCTCAACACCATCAAGCATCGTTGGGATGAACTGGAAAAGAAATGAGCCAGGCCTTTTGTACAACATCAGTGCCTGACCTCATAAATATTCTACAAAATGAATGGGCATAAATTCCCATAGAAACAAATCAAAATCTTCCAGTCTTCCAAGAAGAGTGGAAGCTGTTATACAGTCGCTGCAAAAGGGGGACCAACTCAATATAAAAGTCCTATTTACAGTGTGTATTGGATTGTATTATTGCAGGCCCTGTTGGTGTAATGGTCAGGTGTCTCAATACTTTTGTCCATATAGTGTAGCTATGAGGGGCACATGCACATGTCTTCATAACAATCATGTTTCTGTACACTATATTACCATATTTTACAGTTCTTTCGAGGCTGCGTAGAAGAGTACATGAGTAGTAGTAAGAGTACTGTACATGTACACTTTCAGGACCTTGCTGATCATATCCTGCAAAAACCAGTCTCTTCCTTTTGCTAAAAACACTAGGCATAATTCAGGACTCTCTTGTGAAGGATACCCTGCATCTCAATGAGATTACCTGTACAAATAAAGGTTAAATTTTAAAAAAAAACTTGAATTAAAAACATAAGGTTCTACTCTGTAAAATCTGTAAAAAAAAAATGTATATTTTATGAGGCAGAATGGAAATAGAATGATCTGAGATTCTCCCAGATTTTCGCAGGTCTACTGGAGAAGTGTGTGTTTCAGCATGTGTTTACTGAGCATGTACTGTGTAGTCTACTGTCATTACAGTACACACAAAAGACACACATAAAACTACACACTACATTCACTAATTGGCTCATTGAACCCTTCTCTCACCCATCTCCCATGTGTGCAGTTTGTCTGTTTAATGGCTGCAGGAGATTGCGGGGTTGAGACAAAGCTGTCTTTATTCCTTTTATTTATCAGCAGAGGTGAGTACACAAAGGCTGCAAACAGCTCAGTTTTCATAAGGAAGAAAGATAGCAAAGTGCACCCCAAGCCCCAAAAGCTGCTCTATGCTACGGTTGTTTATGAAGCAGAGGAGATGAAAACCATTTTGAGTCCAGGGGGATGAGGAGTGTACTGCTAAAGATGCCACAGCTGCATGCCAGTGCACACTAACCACATGTTTCTTTTTAAAAAGAAAATGAAAAAAAATTAGGATAACTTCAAAGACGCGGGGAAACTTCCTGCTTGAGTGTTCTGATGAGGAGAGTGGAGCTTGAGGTTGAAAATGAAAGAATGCTATCCTTTATTCTTTTGCAAATACAAAGTTCACTCTCCATCTCTCTTTATTTGTTTATGCTGATCAAACACAAGAGGTGAAATGTCTACTCCACTGTTATTTCCCTTTCACCGACTGTGGTAGTGGTTCTGACCTCTCGTTACCTCTTTCCACCCTTCAGTGTTACTGTGATCATGTCTCCCCTGATCAAATTCTGTCTAATCACCTGATGTTCATGAATATTCAGCAGCCTCAACAGTGGATTAATGAATATTAATGAGGCATAAATGAAGTGTGAACAGTAGACGTGCTGGTGGGGTCTCTGCTAATGTTTTGCTCTTTTTTTAGATGAAAGATATGTATTTAACAGCCATAATTCTTCCACTGAGCTAAAGGAAGGTAGAGTCTGAAATATTGCGTGGATATTTTGCGTGGAGTGTTCACTCTTACTGGGCCCGTTGTGTGAGTATATCGCAATATACGATTTTGTAGATTTTCAGCATTTTGCAATATCATGAAAATATCGCATTGTGACTTAAACATGGTGAAAATAATGTATAGTGGTGTCGCAGGCAATTCCCACCCTGAGTAGCATCGCCAAAAGACAAGAAGAAAGAGAGATTAATAGAAAAGAGGAATGAATAATGTAGCAGAAAAAAATATTTAGGGAAAGGAAGGCAGGAAGGACAGTGAATATTAAGTCATACACACACACACACTCATGTAACACACACCTGCAGGGTTCTTAGCACGCACACACACATAACGTAAACTTGTGTATAAATATGAGCAGAAACTTTTGGGCTGAGGGGCTGATCTGACTTGTGCTCCGTGGTTCTACAACCTGTAAGTTGTAAATAAAGATTTGCCTTGCCACCGCTGTCTAACGTCACATCTGCCTTCATCGTCAGTTATTTCCACCACAACAACAAAAGCAGAGGAGCGGACACACAGTGAGGAATTGAACTTTTAGAGAGGATGAGGGAAAAATAGAGCAGTTTAGGGATAAGGCCGAAAACTGAATAGATACTCAGAAAAATCCTAGTGAGGACTGAGTCAGAGTGGAGGACTGAGAGTTGGTTTGCGGAAAAAAGGGGAGAGAGGGAGGGAACCTGGAAAAAGATGTGAAAGATGTAAAAGACAGAAAGTGAGAACATACTCCAGGGGGGATTTGGGAAAGCAGCAGGCAGTCTCCCCAGTTCTATTCCTTAATAGCTGCCTTTTCATTCTTTAGCATTAGAATTAATGCTGGGATAATCCACAGCCAGGACTCCAAGCATGTCGGGGCCGTGGGCTGTAGACCGACCCTGATCCCCTGCAGAGCAACTCTCTCTCTGGCTTGCTGCTCCTCACCAGCCTCTGCTACACTACACACATAAACACACGCAAAACATGTTACACACAACTTGCCCCTGTGGACGTTTTGCCCCAGGGAGCAGAGTCGAGAGCAGGCTGCTAATCTGAATCAATGAGGGTTGGAGATTTCCTGACTGAAGAGTGGCTCCTCTGCCAAACTGGGAGCCTCATTTCTATGCTAATGACTGTCATGTATCTATGATCCCATTGTGTCAGAGGGATATTACCACTTCCCATCCCTCCCCTTTTTATAATATCATTAAGACCAGCCTAATTATGAGGATTTGTGCACACTAACAGCAGCTCTCAACCATAGACTGCATATTAAAATTGGATGTAGCCTTTCAGATGCAAAACAAACTCATATCTTGAGATTTGCAATTTCCACCAATACCATAAAAGTCACAGATGTCATCTGCAACCAGGTACCTATTGGAAAGCACTAGCTGTCAGTCACAGTGGTGTCCACTCATTCAAGTCATTCATCCACTCAGTGGACTCATTCTCTAATTCCCTCTAAATGAGAACAGACTTTATAAAAGTAACATAATGTGCTAGTTAAAAAGACCTGAACGTAGCAATGGAGGCCATTAAATTCTCAGCTAAAGTACACGTTCCTTCTTTCCTTCCTGCCTGCCTGCCAGTCTGATAGGAAAATGGATGCACAAGAGGGGATAGAAGACATGGGGTCAGAGTAGGGTAACAGTGGGAGATTAATAGACCGAAAGAAGGTGGGAAAGAAGGGAGAGCATAAAGACATCAGACTGAGCTTTGTGCATGTCTCGATGTCTGTGTGGTTTTTAGAGAGGTCTACAATTCAGTATAAAATACATTATGCTCATTAAACCCCCAAACAGTGGGTATTCAGTTAGTGCAGGCTGCAGAATGGCTAACGTGTGTATGTGTGTATTCAGGAGGCAGCACTGCTGAGCTGCTACCACTCTGCTCCTACTATAAGCCCCTGATTTACATGGGGAGCAGCAGCACTGTAGCTAGACCTGAGTTACGACTTCAATTACATCAGCAGCAGGACACACGTGACACACACATATACCCACACCATCAAAAAGTGCTAAAGAGTGATGAAGAGACACAAGAGATGAATCTCATTGTGTCTGCAGACTGGGCCAAAGAAGAGAACAGGTACGAGATTGGACTGGATGGAACTGGACAGAAAAATGTGCCGTGTTCTCACATGGGAGGGGGGGGAGAAGACATGTAGGCCTGACCTTGACTGTCTGAAACAGACGTGATTAATCAAAAACCTTTTATGAAATTATTTTCTGTTTCAGTGCACCTCTCACAGGCTCTTCATTCATCACCCATTATGACCCCGTGTATCCATGTGTGTGCAACCCACAGATTGTGAGCACATTCTGATTATTTGAACGTGCATATAACTGTATATTGGAGCAGCACGTTGTGTGTTGCATACATATTCCTACCAGCCACTTTGTAAATTATACCCGTTCAGCTGCTGGTAAACACAAACGTCTAATCAGTCAGTCGCATGACAGCAATCCAATGTGTTTAGGCATGTACACAAGTTCAAATGATGGATCAAAAAAAAGGTGACCTGGAATGTGGCATGGTTGTTGATCCCAGATGGGACTACTGGCATTTTCATGCACAAATACAATCCATTCAACTGCGGTTTGACCAAATTGGTTCAAGGTGATAGGGAGGTAACAGTAATTTAATCTCTGAACCCAAAACATGTCAATTGTTAAAGCAGATGGGTTACAACTACAGAATACCTCACTGTACACTTTTTAGATTCACATTACATATAGGAAGTGGACAGTGAGTGTACATGTAATCCCATGCAGAGTTCTGTCCAGTGTAATGCAAACCCAAAAACTGGAAATGATATTTGAAGAAATACATAAACATAACCAAGAGAATTATGAGGAGGAGGCTGAAGAAAGGGAATTATAAAATATTCAAAAATCAAAAGCATGAGAAAGAAGCTGGGGGCGTGCATAGTGGGAAACTGTAGCTAACTGAGAGCAAAGGGGGAAGAAGACATTAAAAGAGACTTACGGGGGAAGTGAAAACAAAATGTTGAAAGACAGAGATGAAGTGGCAGGGCAGCGGGCCGAGCTTTAATGAAGACAGACAGCTCCCATCTACAGTATGTCCCAATAAATGAGAATCTCCAATCACTGCAGTGATGCCAACGCTATCAATTACACTTGCGTGGCAACTTAGTATTTCATTGGCATGAAACGCAGGCACAGGTGGCCATGTGGTACTGCCAGCTCACATTAAATGGGAAGATACCCTCAATTACAAACGGACAGAGAAAGTGATGGAGCAGACAACGCAGGACAAGATAAAGTCGGAGAAAGTGAAAGGCGCACAGTACAACCACTAACTCAAAGCACAACCACATGAGAGCAAAACAAGGGGAGAGAATTAGAATAAGCAAAACAAAACAAAAAAAAGAGGCATCTATTCCTACATCACAATGTTTGTTCTCAAAGTAGCCAAGCAAGCGTAGGTGTGTGAGGAGAGATGAGATGAGAAACTCTAAGTGGGACACCCCACCCCCAACCCCCATCATCACCATCATCATTCTAGCTCACCCAATAACCAGGCAATCTTAATATCCTGCTCCTCTTGCCAGATACACGAGCACTAATGTGCACATGCACACACTCAAATGATGAGAAAACCGTATTGAACTCCCCAAACCATCATTAATCTAAACTCCGGTTCCATTAGGGAAGATTCAGCATAATTAGTTTTGGGTGTTTGCAGAGTGTATATCTATGTGTGTGTGTATCAAAGCAATGAAGAGTGTGTTTTTGTGTGTGTGCGCAGTTTGAGTTATGAGTAGATGATATTAGACCGTGTTGTAGAGACTGAGGCTTCCCTGGCGATCTGCCATGCTGAACATGTGTTTGCCATTATTGCATTTCAGAAAAAGACAAAGAGAAAACTCAATCAGGTGAAATCTAATCTTACTGCCATTGAATGTGAAACTGTATACTATTTGTTTATGTTTTTTTTTTTTTTTCATGTGTGTTTGTGGAGATCCTCTATTATTGCGTAACACCCCCAGTGTGTGCTGCATGTTCATGTTTGGACATAAGAATGATGCTGTTTGTCCTCCTGTGGATGGACCTCTGCATTGGACCTCTGCAGGATCCATATAGCAGTCGGTTCATGCCTAACTACTGCTCTGGGTTGCACTTAAAATAAGTATACAGTAAATATACTGTGCATGTGTGTGTGTATGCGCAAATACAGTAGTGGACTCCTCTTGTATGACCCAGGAGACACAGGCAGTGTGCCTCTAATGCAATCTGGTACAGGAAGTAGGTCTGGGCTGGGCTGCAGCCTCACTCATTTGATGAAAGATCATTTTGACCAGCTCACTGGTTCTGTTCCATGCAGCTTTTATCAGCTTTTCTCCTCTGCTGATGTTCAGATTACTACCCACATTATTCAGTTCAGAATTGACAGTTCACTTTCTTAACTTCAAGTATCTGTATCTAAATGTGACCTTTCAAATACCGTATGTGCATAAGTACCCTTTTGCATAGACAACAGAATGTCTGAGACCACTCTGTATTTAAGCACGAGATACGCAAGACAAGATAAGATAATTTAAGTTAGTGCAGGTTGGAATTTATTGATACCCCATTTGGAAAATTCAGAGATGGAAGCTAAATCGGTGTATTTGTGGGCGAGGCTTTGCCACCCGTCCACAGTGCAGGTCAATGACATCACTGATCAGACTGCCGGTGATATTTGGCGACAACAATATTATGTATCTGTTGTAGGACCACATACTAAAGTGACACAGCTCGGATTTGAATATTATAAATGGCGATCAAATTTATGTGAGACACAGCACTAAAAAAAATGTGATCCGAGTCATATTAACTGAAAATATTTGGTATAAGTCACTTCAGCCTGGTAATCCGAACATGATCTTAGATGCATGAATTCTGATGCTTGTTATCGCCCTCTACATTTAAGAGAAACTGCTGTATTGCTGGGTATCGAAGGTAAGGCCTCCCCATATTATGCATAGTAGCATATGCGTGTTCACAGAGGCACGTTACAAGAAACAGTTACAGAGGCATTCATGCAGAACTGCCCCCACATATGTGCTGCTGAGCAGGTGCCTCTGGACGCATGATTTAACGTCTCTCAATTATGTATCTGGTCAGATGCTGTGTTTTCTCACACCTCATTACACAAGAAGAAGACAGTAATAGATAATGCTGGAGTCCCTGAAAAACTCAGGAGGATCTTTAACAAACACCACATCCTGGTACATTTCAAACCCTGCAATACTTTGAGACAGAAACTGGTTCATCCTAAGGACAAAATCCCCAGACACAAACAAAGCAATGTGGTTTATGCAGTGCAATGTAACAAGGAGTGAAGGGCAAAAGACACTCTTTTGAGGATGAGAATGTTCATATTCTGGCCAGGGAATACAGATGGTTTGAAAGAGGAGTGAAGGTCTGTGTTGACCTGAAGAAAGTATCACTCGACAGAGGAGGTGGACTGTCCTGAGCTCTCTTCCTAAAAGGATTAACAGTCACACGCAGAACAAAAGTGAAAACAACACCCACACAATAGAGGTTTCTGTGCAACCCTTCACACTTTGTCTCAGGTGAAACCTAAAACCTGAAACTGGGAGCTTCACAATCTGCATTGTTTAACTTAACGGCTCTCTACACTGGTATCAGCCTCAGAGGTTAAATACCTGGTTTCTCCAAACCAGTTATTCAGAACTGCAGAAGCCTCTTGGATGAAAGGTGAAATGTCTTCAACTTAACTCAAGCAAGTCCAGTTGCCTACAGCTACTTCAGAAGAAAACCTCATTACACACACTCCATTTTCTCTTATGTCTTTGAGGGTGGAGTTCAAATTATGGGCACTCGTTTAGCCAGCAGTGGTTAACAATTAAAGGAATTGGGCTTATAGCTGGAGGGTTGCTGGTTCAAATCCCAGGAAGGACCAAGGGCTTGCAGCCCCTAATTATGTGCCCAGATAAGTGCTGCCCACTGTGCCTGCTCCCAGCTTCTGGGGATGGGCTAAATGCAGAGGTTGCTATTACTAATTGGTGTGTGTAAAAAATTACTAACTCTAACAAATGAATCACAAGTCTAACTGAAGGCCTGGCCATGAAAAACCTCTAGGAAGAGATGAGTACTGCATGAATGGGTCTGACCTGGGCCTTGGCAAATAGTGAGAAAAAAGAAATAACTTACACACAGAATATATAACCAATTTGGTTACTGATTGCTTTTCATTCAGCAAGTGATCACATTCTCATGATTACTGATGGAATTGCCAAGGTAACGGATCAATTTGTGATTTTTGTCAATTTGTCACGCTACTGGAGAAGAGGGTGGAATTGGCACTTATTTACTCTGCTGCAAAATGTCCAAGTGTGGGGGTTTGTGTGTGAGTGTGGATAAACAAAGTCAACTGCAAGGGAGGAAGGTAGGTGAACATTCAGGATGGTAAGTCAGTTTTAAATAACTTCTGAAGGGCCTGTGGACAGAGTGTGGTTCCATGTGAATGACTAGGGTCGAAGCACAGTCATTTTAGTATGTAAAGCACCACCTCCACATTTTCAATAATTTGCAAGTGTGTGTGCATCAGTAACAGTAACAAGAAGAGAGTGTATACTGCTCATGTGACTACATTCTACTAGCTGGGTCTGAAAGTGTTATTGACCAATACTGTCTGCCTCTGAACTTAATAGAGCCTCTTACTTTTCCTCACCTGAAAATGGAAGGGGCTTTGTGGGCAGAAAAAAAAACACTTAAGTCTGCAACTATAATAAATGTAACATAACTTAATGTAATGCATAATGCTGCATCACTACAGATCCTATTAAGACAAGTTCAAAACCTTCTATGCTCTCATTACACCCACACATCTTGCTCACCTTCCTCCTGCAAAAATCCAATAAATCAGGAGCCCAATGGTACTTCAAGTACCATAATGCTTTGCTGGACAACTTTGGAAGTCAAATACTGGGCATTCAAAAAGTATCATACTGTTGGAGCACTACACACTGGGGAAAGTTGAGCTGTACCCACATGTCTGTGCAAGTTCTTGTTTGTGTTCAGCCACTAATTGGGCTTTGCCTGAATATTTTTTTTCTCTGAGTGTGTCTAGCACACAGGGCCAATGAGGGCGGTGTCGACAGATTAATTCATCCGCTGAGGAAAAAGCTTCAAGGACGGACCTCTCACTCTCTTTATCGCACTGTCTCACTCCTTCTGTCTCGGTGCTTCACTTTCTTCATTTCTACCGCTTTTACTCAGTGTTCTCCTCCTGATATCTCCTGCATATTTAGCAATCCTTTTGCTGCTATCCATTAGGAGAATCCACCCTGCCCTGCACACACACACACTGCACAAGCACCCATGTCTGCACATACACTCCAATTAGTGGGTAAACCAGAGACTAAGAGCAATTAGAGCAGGCAGAAATCCTCTAAGCTCTGCGTGTCTGTGTGGGTGTGTGTGACTGTGTTTACCCTTGTCTGTGTCTGTTCCAATTAGATGTGTGTATGCCAGGCAAGCAGCCATGCAACATTACCTGGCTGCAGGACACTGATGCCAAGGAGGTTGGAAGTGCGGTTGGCTACTCTGCTCCAGCTGTTGTCGTAGTTTCTTCTCCACAGAACGGCGCTGCACTGGTACTTGCCCGCCTCATGACGCCCTGCGCGGGTCACTGACAAACGGAAGTTGGTGTTGGAGTGGGAGCGATCGACAGTAGTGCGGGTTCCCAAACCCAGCAACTGGTCACCCCATTGCAGCGTGCCCTCCCGGGTGAAAGTGACCAAATCTTTGAACTCTCCTTGATCCTCCCCAGCACCTTCTGTGCCAGCAGGCATGAATCGCCAGGTGACAGATGTGGGGACGCGGGGGTTGTGCCGAGGCTTGACCAGACACAGGAGGTCAAATGAGTCTCCAAAGGATACAGATGGTGTTCGAGATGAGGCGGACACCATGAAAGAGGACTCTGGGTGGTAGACGAAGAAATGAGTGGATGTTAGGATGACACATACAAATACAAAATAATTGAACGCCATAGCATAAATCTTCTCTGAAAGCTTAAAGATCAGCAAATGAACATTCCGGTTAAGCATATCCACCCCTGCTGAAAAAAAAAAATGTCTGCAGTGTCTTACTTAAAGTGCACAGACTTAGTGGGAAACAGATTTTTACAGATTCAATGAGAAAGCAGTTCTCAAACTTCACAAGCATTTTCCCTCCATCATTATTGCCCTTGACAGCCATTTAGCTTACTATACATATGCACATGTACATATATAATATCCCGTGCTTGTGTTTCAGTGTGAGGATATGTGCTTCTCTCTGAGAGTGTGCCTGAAAATTAATGGTGATGCAACAAAGACAACCCCGGGGAGACATTTCCTCTAAGCGCCGATGTTCGATCTCCGCCCAACTCCTTGCCAAGTCTGAACTCTCCTCATTAAGCTAAAAACATTCACCCAACTCCATATATTATTGCCAAGATACACCTACACTGAAAAGCAGGCGAGATGAAGGATAGAGAGACTAGATAAAGAAAAATCTCCTTTATCTATGGCCCTTTAATAGCACGGATCTGTGGCACCTATTTGGAGGCATTTTCAATGAATGTGAATGACTGAGCTTGAATATGACAGCTATATATAGAATAAAAAAAGAAAGTTGGAGGTGGAAGGGACAAATGTGGCTATAGTCTGATCTGATTTTAGCCAGATCAGATAATTAATTTAATTGAGACTTTGCAGATTTCTCCATTATGTTCTTGTCAACAGCCCCATCACTTTCTCTCCGTCCCTCACTCTCTGTCTGCCTCTGACAGCCATCATCCCCGGTGTCCTTCAGGGTGTGTAATCAATGGCTTTCTGTCCAGACTTGGCTACTGCTAGGACTGCTGCCTTGGGCCATAATTCTCTAACAGACAATAATTCTCTCCTCACTCTCTATCTCTCATCTCCCTTCACCCAGCATCCATCTATCCATGTGCCTCAATGTCTGCCTGGCTCAGTGAGACTAAAGAGGATTTCATGCTGATCCATTTCCCCATACAACTCTATCTTTTTTGTTTTCTGTAAGTAAACATGAATGTGTTTCCTTTATCACACAAATTGTGTGTGGTGGAGAGAGAGGGAGTGTATCTATATACATTGGTGTGCGTATAGCCTTCCTATTTTTCTACTCCAGACATTCTGAGGCCTGTTAAGCCAATCAGCTGTAAAGAGGTATCTACAGAGCACTTTTGTGTTCACCGTTGCAAAGAGAACCAGAGATTACCAGAGGACATCCTTTTCCACCATTACCAGTTCCTGTCAGATCACAGAAGAAATCCAAAAAGGAGAGAGCTATGAACTACATTAAAGTACATTTGTCATATATAACATCTTTAGTTTCAGTCTGTCTGGTTCATTCAAAGGGAAGGTAAGTCTGAAGCTCAAGTCTCAGCTCAGAACGAAACCGGAGCTCCAGTATCTCCTTTTTGTTTATTGGGTGCAAAGATTTTTAGAGTAACTTAAACATGATGAAAAAAAGAAGTGGTAATTTATCTGCATACGCCCACTGATTCTGTGTTTGGAAGCTAAAGTGAGAAAAATGAGGAAGAAAACAAAGCTGGAGCAACAGAAAACAAAAGCACACACTGACCGTCACACAACAATGCACATTAAAAAAAAAAAAAAAAACCTTTGATCAACACACATAGAGGAGAAAAAGAGGAGACATTGAGGAGTATAACTGAGGAAAGGCTTGCAGCTTTGGACTTTTCCCTGATTTGCATAATATGTCCCTTGTTTCTCAAAGTAATGGTTCTGTTGTTGCCCAAACTTAACAAATGGCCACTTAAAAACTGACATCTCTTCACTACTGCACCGCTGTGTATTGCTTTGGGGAGCTAATACGTTGTGTTTGTGTGTACGTGTATGTATATGTGTGTATATTAAGTCCAGTTCTCCTGGCCTGCCAGCTCCTTACTGCTTCGCTCCAGTGATTTCCTCAGCCTGTACTATGGATGTTAAGCTTAATTCAGCTCTGACAGAGGAGACCAACAGACTGTGAAACACATTGCCACTGCATTTCCATTCTAATAATTCTGACTAATCCATATGGTTGTGTGTCTGTGCGTGTATGTGTCTACAAAGAGTGTCATAGTAGCACTTCAGTGAAGAAGAGTTAGTGTGTTAATGTTAATATACTTCCCTGGGGAGTATATGAATAAACCATGGCCTACTGCAATATCTGGAGTGCATGTTCTACCTGCACGATTCATCAATCATAAACAAACCACAAACCTTATGTCTGTCTTTCTCTCATTTGGTGTGAACATCTGCATACACACTGCCTTGTCTTGAGGCTTTCCATACTTTATTTACTTGGTGGTACTTTAATATATACAATAAAGTGTTTAAATTAGGCTGACACAACTTACCAACTGTCTTGACGGTGATCGTCTTGGTGGCCGACTCCTCTCCTATCTTTTCCCAGTTGAGCTCTGGTTCAGAACTGGCCTGAAACCATTCAGTAACCATGCACTGGTACTGACCCTCGTCTCCAGGTAAGGCATTGTACAGCGACAGAGAAAATGTGTTTGCTTGTGCTTTCTCCACACGTATCTCCCCATAAATGGAGCGCTCTCTGTAGGTTGGGCTGTGCAAAACTGTGCCATCCCGATCTACAGAGGCTACCTCCTGGGCCGGTCCAGTCCCCTCCTTGTCTGTCCACTGCCAGACAATTGACAGGGGGGCTGTAGTGGACTGGACTGAGCAGGTCAATTGGATCACATCACCTTCTAGGACCTCTGAGGAGTTACTAGACAATGACACAGTGATGTTGCTCCCTGAGGACGAGAAAAGAAATACAGAGACAACAAGGTGAGCATAAGAATTACACTATATCTGGCACAAGGGGTGTCTTGGTCCCCTGCTAAAACATTGGATCAGAGCTGGGCATTTTTCAACTGATTAGAGATCAGCAATCACCCTAATCATTTACAGCAGCTGCAGGGCTTCCCATAAGCACATCTGTTGGCTTCTTTATAAATAGTGACCAGATCTTCATGTAGCTCAGCTATAGACAATCGCAGAGCTTTATTTAGTGCAGGCTAACAGTTATATTTAATTTATATTACCTATGTTTGATATATTGGTCATATTTTAATACTATGCCTCATTTGGTCTGCTCCAGTTTACTCTGTCTTCACTGCCCCGAGTGATGCAACACACACACACACACACTTAATGCTCAAAGTGGTGACACAGTGGATAAACATCGCTGTAGCTTAACTTTAAAACAATAAAAGTGGTCAGTGTTTGTACAAATGGTCTGATACAAATACAAATGTATCAGACCACCTGTTCCACAAAAATGTAGAGCAGCAATATTTACACCATTTTGATGACACTTTAATTTGTTGTGCAAAAAACACATCACTGGTTTAGTCATAATTAAGCCGGTGACACCTCCACCCACCCTCTCACTCCTTCTCTACCACTGGTACCAGGGGTACCTGCCTCATGGCAGCAGAAAGATGACAGATGAGTCTGCTCTTCTTTCTCTCTAAACATCAGTCAAAAAAAATATTTATTTTTACTGATAGTGACCATCTTTTTTACTGATAGTGACCAAGAGGCACACAAGTATTAGATCTGGAATTGGTATCGACAAATACTAAGTAGCAAAAATATGATATCGGGATCAGAGACCAGATCAGGAAATCTGTTTCTGACGCAGGATGTTTCTCCTGCAGGGAAAGAAAAAGTTTCTCAAAAACTTCTTATGCTGAATCCCAAAGACAACAAAAAAAAAAGATGACACGATACATTGAAACATTTAGAGAGTACATCGAGCCAGAGGCAATAAAGCATATTGTTGAGCATGTTGCCCAGAGTGTAAGGTAATCCTGTGCAAGTGTTGTGAAGGTGTGTTTGCATGCTTGTACTGTGTGCATGTAAGTATGTGTGTAGGATGGTTGACAGGATGGCTTCAGGCACATCACAGCAACAGGCATAGAGAAGCCTCTGGTGAATTGGAGCGTGTGGGTTAAGATTTTCTTTCTCAACTCTGTGTAACTTGATGACCAAGTCCACATGGGCACAGGGAAGAAGACTGAGATCACAGGACTTGTCAGTGGCACTTCAGAGGAAGAAGAGGATAAAAGCTGTTACAGGATCACCCACTCTGTTTTTCTGCTTCATCTTGACTCTCATCATCACTTCAGCTTGCACTAGAGTTGCAGTTGACCAAAAAAGCTCTCTTAATCCTGTGGGACCAACACCCCTGTCTCTGGGGGTGTGCATCAAGATTTCTACTCTTTTATTCCCCTTTCCTTCCCTCGGGTCAAGCTCTACTGCTTCCCTCTCAGCTTACTGGCCCTCTTAATAAGCATGAGCTCTCTGTAAATATGGAATGGACTCCATAACTCTATCACTCTCAAACGAACAAAAGGAAAACCCCTCATTGTTTTTTTTTTTGCTTCATAGATTTTTTTCCCCCACAGCTTAAAAAGAACATAAAGTCATCATTTTCTGATGCTGAGAGGTGAAGAGAGGATTTTTAGACAGTGGACATAGATGCAAACATCCTGAGCTCCCTTAAAAAAGTCAAGTTTCTGGACATCTGTACATCTTTATTTAGATTTTTGGATTTTTACACAATTCCTTTTCCCCTTCTGATGCTCTTGTATCTCTATATAACAGAGTTGCAGTGTAGCATTTAACCTGTCCCTACCTTTTTCACCCCAATCGTAAACTCCTCCATCAACATCGATTTGTAAGAGCTGTTCATCTCTGTTTGCCTTTTGCTGTAACCTTTACCTGTCTCAGACTCATCAACTCTAACCCCTGCTACACCCTCTCGCTCAATTCCCACCATTAGAGTGATCTAGCACATCCTGAAACTGTATGTGCATGGACGTGTGAGAGTAAGCAGACATGGGAGGGCAGTTTGCGCATGAAATAAATGCTGCCTGGCCACTACTGCTGTGTTTCATGGGAGTTCTCCAATAGCCATGGCTATTATCCTGTGTAAACACTATAAACATCTTTTATAGGGCATTAAGGTCTTTTGTCAGAAAAACAAAACCCTCCCATAAAGAGGTTCCCATGAGACTGCCGCAGGTTTGGGGCTGTTGTTTTGGGCTGATTTAGCAGGGGGTGCACAGCGGTCAGGATTAGGTAGGGTTTGAATGAAAATACTCCTCTGTTGTTATCATGCTTAATTATACAGGTAGCAGCTGGCTCCCCAAGCTATTGCAGTCCAGAGAGACATACAGGATTGGGAGGATGACCCAAACTGACGAAGGAATGCAAGAAGAATCTCAGTGACTGATGGGAGGGTTGTTTGATGTGTTTACTGTGAATTTGCATCAATCAGCTACAAGCCTGACACAGAAGCCTGCCTCGGCAAAGGACATTAATTTTTCCTGGGGAACCACTTAGAGAGCCCTGGAGAGCAAAGCCCCATTCTCTGCTCCTATTCTTTTTTCCATGGTTTCATTTCATGGCTGTTAGCTCAGCCTCCTTGAGTCTGGACTCCTCCATTACCCAACTATAGTGGTACCCTCCCTCTTCTCTGCTAAGCCAAGGAAATGGAAAGGACCATAATGCTGCATTACCAATCCTTAGCAATCCACTCAAACAGAAAATACATCAGGAATAAGAGCACCATTATCCTTTTCCCTCTTACTCACAGCTAACAATAGAGGCTGTGCAACTATCTGTTATAGGCCACCTTGTAGAGAGGGAGGTGTAGGAAGAAAAAGAGAGGGCGGCTGGAGAAAAGCACAGCATGTCATCCTCCACTGTCTGTATAAGATAAAATACTTTAGCATGAAAAGCTCATCATTCTTACTGTAAATGACAACAAAGGACAGGACAAGTGAGCCAGTGGCCTCATCAACAGATTATTACTCACTGAGTGACTGGACTGTGATCTGGACGTTGCGAGACCTCTTGCTGCGGTCGATGAAGTCTCCCGTGGGTGTCTTCTCTCGCTCAGTCACCCGGCAAATGTATTTCCCAGAATCTTCAGGGCGCAGGTGCTGAAGCTTGAGAAGGTGTATGTTGGTGCTCTCTTTACGTACAGTCATGTGACCTGCTGCCTCACGGGCAACATAATCGGGGCCCAGGACAGGCACGGCACTGGGGCCCACCACGGCCACCGGTGAGCTGCTGAAGACCCACGACACCGAGAAAAAACGCTCAGGGACATTCTGTGCCTCAATGGTGCAGCGAAGCTCCAGCGGCTCACCGGCAGTGAAGGACCGTCGCTCCGTGCTCACATGGATGCTGAAGTCCCGATCTAAGTGAAAGAGATGGAGATGGATGAACTTTGCACATAACTAAATAACACAGCATTGAAGAAAAGAGGCCACATTTTTATTTTATTCCCAATCAACTTGTTTCCAGTTTCTTAAACATACTGTATATGGAATATAAATTGAATATGAATTGAAATTCATGACAGTGTTTTAATTTCTTAATATCCACAATCTGGTATTCTAAACCTTCATGCTAATAGAGGGAGAGGAGAGTGGTTGGTGAGGGTGGGGGTGAATAGAAACTAGAGAAGGTTGAGGTCACACACTGCATCGCTCTAGTAAAACGCTGATCTTTCATAGATCTCTTCTTGCTCTTAACCCTTGATTTCATCTGTGCAATAAAAAAACATCTAATTAAAATTCTCCTCCGTAATTTTAAAAAAAGAGTCAGGCACTTTTTCTTCTGCCATTTGCAAGATTGAAGAGAGAACAGACAGAGTGCTGATAGCTCCTCCATTCATCCATATGACTTTATACCTGCACATGTGCTGTTGGATTTGCATCCATGAATATGTGTATTTAAAGGTTTGTTTTCAGTTTTATTTGTTGTATCAATTTCTAGATTATGAGCACAGTATGTATCTGAGACAACCCCTTTACCTCTCAGTGAGGTGGTAGCCCTGAGCTGTAATTACAAAGACTTTAAAGAGACTTCCGGAGAAACACAGTCATGGAAAAGTTCAAAACCTGTTGTTAGTATAGAGCTCATTATGCAGGGGGACCTTAAAATGGAGAAGGAGGAAGATACTGTTTTGACATACACAAACACATGATTGTTCACACACACTAAATATTGACATAAAAACACAAGGTGTGTTCTCTTTTGTTGGTACAATCATCATCTATCTATAAATGTGCAACAGTTAGCTTCAATAACTCAATTTTCACATCATAAAAATACTTATATCTTTGAGAAAAAACATTCGCAAAAAAAAAAAAAAAAAATCAATACATTTATTAATAATTCAATAATTTTGCTGCCCTAGTTCACACATTCATCCAGACACTACAGTATGACATTTACATGGCATTAAATGTGCAGGGAATGGAGAAAACCTAAAGAGCTACAACCTGCATTCACAAAATCTAAGCATGAAGCCTGCTGGCCCTGTGATTTACAGGAGGAGTTTAAGTAACAGGATGCAGAAACTCAGGATACAAAACAATACTCTGTGCAATTATCAGATGGAGTTAATGTAAAAGTGGCTGGAAAAACAATGAAACAAATTGAAAAATGACTGCAGAGAATAAGAAGTGTTGTGAGAGTGGAGGCTGAATAAAAAAGAGGGGTGAGAGAAATATTAGAAAGAAATGGGACGATAGTCAAAACAGAGAGTAAAAGGTACATTATGATTCTTTTGCTCCACTGTCTGATGCCAGATTTGGCTGTTTAGCTAGTGATGGGTCTGTCTTGAGACACACTCCATCTTTTACACTAAGAGTCTAATGGAGGAGATGGGAGCATCTTAAATGTCTGTCTCTCTGCATCAAATGTGCACTTGTACATGTGTACACGTCAACTATACAATCTCAGCCCAAAGCTATGCAAGCATGCAATAAATCAAAAATTGAATTCTAGTACACCTGGGTTTAAAAAGTGCTGTATTCCTTTTGTCACGCAACAACTACTCCATCTATTATAGATTAGAGAAAAGACAAAGAGTGTTGAGGATGCTGAGAGGGGAGCTCTCTGGGCCTTTTATCTCCTCCCTGTAGTAGCAGAAGTCATTTGATAAACTTGCTTTACATGTGGGGTTACAACTCTCTATCTCATCCACGCAACGCTATCTGGGGCACCATCAACTTGTATTGGTCCAAAGCCTGATGTTCAGTGAATAAATGCAAAATGATCTCATTTTTAAGTGATTTACTGAGAGGAGACACTTGCCACTGGGCTCTGCCAGGGTAATTGCGCAAATCTCTCAACTGTTTATCACCCATCTCTGTGGCTGTTTCTTGGAAGCATACAAAGGGATTCTTTATGCGTGTGGATACAGCACAATTGAGTGTGATAGGGTCAAGTTGGGTGGGAGGATGTGAGGAAGTGAGGACTCGTAAAGTCGTCTTTGTTTCCGGTCCATTAAGTCAAGCTGTCGACATCTTACTAGATCATTATCATATGAGCCATATTCCTCATCACCCACCTTAACACACTCTTTGTTTCACCCATGCTCTTGCATTATGCAGCCCTTGTTACTTAATAAACCACATGTCACCCTCCCCCTTTCCTCTTCCTCCCTTTGACTTAACTTCCCATTAGACAATATTCTCCTTCAGAGTTTGTTCTACACCACCGCAGCTTCTCCCACCCAAGTACAAACTAGATGGGAGTAATTTATAGTGGGATAGAGGGATTGAAAAACCCATTATTGTCTTTTGATCTCTGGGATACTTGTTGCCTAGTGAACATATATGTAAAAGTCACATGTTTCCCATGTCAAATGCCCACATTGTTATCTATGGAGTCTATGGAGGTTTTGATAAGCCATTTTAGTAAGCTAGTAAGCTTAGTGTCCAATAAATATAAGCAATCAGAGTAAGCTGGCTCACATATATGTGTGAATGCATCCAAAGGATAGGGATGTACAATTCTTTTTCCATCTCTACCATGGACGTAGTCTTCTGGTTTGAAATTGAAGCCCTAGAGGTACGCACCAGTGGGCTGAATGCGGAGCTGAGTCTTGTTGCTCTGCTTGCGGGTCATGGCAAACCAGCTTCCGTCTATGTCCTGAATCCACTCAGCAGCCTGGCAGTAGAGCAGGCCCTGATCCACAGGCTGCAGCTTATGAATGGTCAGCCTGTAGGAAGTAGCACTGGTTTTATCCAGCCGCAGGTCTCCTGCCGCCATCCTCTGCCGATACGATCCACCAGAGCGGAGAACAAAGTCCCTTGACAAGGTGACCAGCTCCTGAGGTGGGGCGGTTGCATCTTCCGGCGATCGAAGGTACCAACCCACTGACAAGTGAGTGTGCTGCACTGTGGTTCGAGAAACCTCACAGGTAAGTTGCAGTGTGTCACCTTCCACCTTGGAAAGAGTAGCGGCTGGAGACGTTACTGTCAAGGAGTCGGCAATGACTGCAAAAATAAAGAAAAGGACAAGAAAGAACATGAGCAATCATAACTTTAAAATGAGGAGACTGTTGATGAAGCATACACATACTATAAAAACCTCATCAAGTACAGTATATATAAAGAAATCATCAAATACCATTCATGTATTCTGTTGTTGTTAAACGTGGAGAACTTGCTATAATGAGACAGACTAATTTGGTTTACACTGTTATGGAACTGCAAATAAACAGGCATTCCACTTTAAGTGGTTCACAATTTAATTCACCCATCATTGCAAGGAGAAAAGTGTTACTGCAACCAGGCCTTTGTTCTAAAGGTGTCTTCTATTTCCTGTATCATGAATGAATCATTTCAAACATGTATTTGATCACATATACGCTATATGCTACATATACAAATTACAAGCTAAATTGCCGGAATAAATTCAGTCAAGGCCTTCAATCTGCAATACAACTGAGAACAGTGGACAGAATTCAAGCCAGATGGCTGCAAACAGGGGAGATGAGAGAGAGAGAGACAGTCAAGTGACAGGATGCAGAAAAGACGTCAAGACGTGAACATTTCAGAGAGCAGTCTGGAAACACTCCAAAGTGTGACAGGAATAAACACCTATGGCTTTAAAAAAGGACTTGTGTTAGATTAAGAGGTATTTTTGGATTTGTGCCAGGGTGCTAAAGAGAGAAAAAGACAAACTAGACCTAAGGTTCCAAAATGCATTTATGACAAACAAAAAGAAGAGAGGTCTTCAGGTTATAAAAAAGGTGTGCCTGTATGCACTGTGTTACAGCGTGTGGCTTCACATAATAGGAAAAGAATGTGTGTTACTGATAATATTAACAGAGTCAGTCAGGACAGTGTGACAGTGAGACTGTATGGATTCTGAAACCAAGGCAGCTACACAGAACTTACCTGTCCTTCATTTGATTATTTATACCTGCACTTTTTCTCCTGTGACATGTCAAAATATCTGATGAAAAAGGCTCATTTATTCATTATATGAAATGAGGCTGAAGACATATGGATCACATGAACACATGCAAGCACATGCTTACATGTGCACTGTGCTGAAGCTGCTTTAAATTACCATGTGACAGCAAGTTCCAGTAAAAAGCCAGAAAATAATGGTGTGTCCCCGTGAGTCTCATGGATCTGTGTTTAAAAAAAAAAGGGACTGTGGAGAAATAACAGAGAAGCAGACATCACTAATGAAACAAACTGGGTGGGGGAGTGTGGTGTGAGGAACAAAAGCAGAAAGATCAGAGAAAAAAGATGGAGGGGGTGGAGAAAAGATGCTTGACATCTGGTTACCAGAGTGTAACGAGACACTCAAAAAAGAAACAATAAAACAGCAGTGGCAGGAAAATCAAGTGAGTAATCAGGTAGGTCAGCCACGGTGACACCCAAATGAG
>JAFBJR010019384.1:2944588-3212560 GCA_016785285.1 Brachirus orientalis | reverse complement strand
CCCACACAAGAATAAACACTTTCTTGAGATATTTTGAACCAAATTTGAAAGTGAGTCATGCAATACCATTTCTAAATTTCCATCACCACACTATTCTGCAGCTACAGTATATTCTTGTTGCTTGGTCACACGATAAAAATTACAAACATGGGAATACCTTTCTGTTTTTTCTATTTTCAACATATTAGGGGACAGCTGGGTGACAATTCTCCATCAATGAATTTAAAAATATTTTACAGACATGAAACATGCTGAAAATGTACATAGAGAGTTATTGCTCTTAAGTAAGGTTTCCTACTATTTGCCATGTGTATAGATAAAAATATTCCATATTGTGAGCTAATGTACATGAATAAGAGGAAAATAAAATAAAATCAGCCTTTTAAAAAACAAAAACTGAACATTATAAGGGTAGGAACATTTTCACATGCAACAAGTTAGACTCTATAGACACTATAATATCCACCTAAAATATACATTAGATGCTCTGAGTGGAAATGCCAACATCTAAATCAAGATCACCTTTATTACTCAAGCATCACTGATGTCTGATTCTGCTTTTCAAGGACCTGTCATTGCCACATCCTCCTCTACTCCTCTATTCTCCAATCCACACTGTGCAGCGGCCTCTCACTGACATACTGTTACCACAACAACACACCTACGCTACAACCTGCCATCGCCATAGCAACCTTCCCACGTGATGCCACTGAAAACACCTAGGAGCTACCATAACAACCGCACCTCCCATTTACACCAAACCAAAATTAAAACTGACTGCTGTACACTCTGTGGACTTCACCTGGGGAACAGAGTGTGAAAACACTGAGCCATTTCCTCCAGCTGTGGAAGAATCCCTTGGCCCACTTTCTTTAGGGATATTCACCACAGAAAATCTTCTCTGCCAATCAGTTTACAACATTAAGATACATCTGGAAGACAGAACCAATCCAACAGTGGCAGAAAATCAGAGGTTGTAAACACACCGAGATCGTCAAATAGCCTCACTGACCTCAATCTGGGAAGGATTACGAACAGCATTAGATGGCATTCTCGGGTACACACAAATATGAGTTTGAGTGTGTGCGTTTTTATACATTATATTGACTTACTTTAATCGTAAATGCTGTATGATGAATCAAAACCATTATTTTTTATTTATTTATTTATTTATTTTTATCATGACCAAAACCAATAAACCAAAAATGGACATCCCGCCATTAAGTGCAGCCAAAACCTGACATAATATAGTCTAAGGACCACAACTGTTATCCAAATGTGGATACAACCCATTAATGAGCTATGAAATGCCACTGCATGTTTCTTGTCAGTTTCTTTTAAGAAAATCTCTTCTTCAGTGTCCTCACTTGCCAGCACACCAAATGTGTATCAGCCCTATCTAATCCTGGACTAATACTGACAGTAGTGCCAAGGAAAGTGTGCTGAACTTGGTGGGCATGTTGAAAATCTGTTACATCTACACATATTTCAACACTGCAAAGAACTGCATGTTTTCACTACACCTTTATGTTGATTACCATAAAATAAAAGACGTGAAAAGTATCCGGAGTATTTAATATACATGTCCTAATTTGTATCACATTCACGATATTACCTGTGAAAATGAGTGTGTGAAAATTTCTTTTCACAGATCATTTTGTATGCAGAGGTTCTCGTGTGGATGTAAAGTAAAACATGTCTTCTTTTGACTGGCACAGAGGCTGTCAGTCCGTTATAAATCTTTAAAACTACTCTCTTCCTGCCTTACCTCATCTGCAATTTTTGCTTTCATCTCTCTAGATTTCCTGATCTTCCCCTTTACACTCGCAGCTCTCTGAAGTAAGTGATGGTTGTCATCTCCCAAGCTGGCCTTTTTAAGTCCAGTCGCACACGGATAGTGGGTGGGGGAGTGGGTGGGGGGGGGGGGGGGGTGAAGTACACAAAAAAGGGAGGAGAGATTTCACAGAGCAGACACAAGTATCGAAAAAGAAGACACCGTATGAAGACTGATCTGTTACATTTTGCATGCACCCAAAATTACATCTCTCTGCAGCGTTAGTGATGGCCATTTAAGTTGCAGGAGCAAAAATGACACAAAAAGAACCCGCCAGGAAATCGGAGCACTGTTTGTTTGGGAGTTCAGTGTTTTCACATGAGTGTTTGTTTGGACACATAATCAAAGGTAGAAACAAACAGCAAAGTTATGATCACTTGACACTTTTTACTCTCTGTTGTGGTCATGTCATGGGAAAAGATGATTACATGAGGAAGTGGCGAGCATATCTGTGCCCTGTGGATGTTATCACGGCTACAAATGTTCTCACTCACAGAGACATAACATGTCTCCCATCACCAACACGGGCAACACATGCATGAACCCACACAGATGCCGTTTCATTATTTTTCTTTGCATTTGTTTGCACGTTCTTGTTTATGTGCCTATTTAAATGCATGAGGACAGCGGGTTTCTGGATTCTGTTCATTTCCCAGAGAGTGTGGTGTTATCGCAGTCTCACTTTGGTCTTTTGTCAAACTTTTGTCTCTGGTTGCTGGTCAATCACCAGGAAGAAGGCAACAAAAGTGTGTAAAAGTAGAAATATCCAACTTATCTATCACATAGTAAATATTGCAACTGAATGATAAGGCAGTGAGCAGAATGAGAGTGAGCGGCTGATCTGAGTAGTTACACTATGTATCCAAAAGGATATAGATTCCAGAACAATGTTTTCTGAACATTTATGTTGATGTGTTACTGAGCGACATCATTAGTGAGATGCTTACAGAGTCAGGAAACACCTCAAAATGGCTGCCAGCTACATGAAAGCTTCTTTTTGTGCCGAAAACTATTACAATAGCAAAAAATAATGAGCAGGAAATGTTCATCGTCGCCAAAAGGAACACTGCCTTTTGGTTCAGAGATCAGACTGAACTGTTAGCTCAAATGATCCAATCGCAGGTGTGGATTTTATGAAATTTGTTGAGTTTTACACTGGAACTGAAGTGATAAGTGCCAGTTTTAAGATAATGCTATAACTGAGTCTTTCAGGCTGAGTAACAGTCATTCTGTGTTTCAGTTTGGGAATCTTTCACAGCTAATGGAAACAGGCTGACGGCACTGGATGAAAACTGTGTCGCGTTGCTGTGTGTAGGAGTATCAATTGCGGCTCATGATTGCGCGTGGCTGATCTAAATTGCTGCACCCGTTTACAATGCAGCCATTTCCAAGAGGAGATTTTGCAATAATTGGCACAGCTGGCATATATCCAATGCTAGACATATTTTGAAAAAAAGAGGAGGCTGCTGTTGTTACAAAACAACTGACAATGTTAGGTTTTTTTTATGCTCGAGTTGGTTTTTCAAGTTTAAACTTTTCTGTCAGTTGTCAGCTGTGAAGTTAACTCTGTGGATGGCCTCATTTAAGACTGATTAAGATAAGATAAGAGCTGTTTTTACCTCACTGGTGTACGTAACTTCCAGCGATGAGATGTTTTTTCCAAAGGTAGTGTGTGGTTAAACATAAATTATGCAATGCAAGGGTGTGTATTGCATTCAAATTCACCTTTAACAGCCTGGTTTTGGACCAGAAGCATCACAACAGTTGGGCAGTGATGTTGTTACACTGATCTAAGAAAGGCCTTAAGTATCCGTGAGTATGACTGTTGCATTACAGTGTGTCCTGGATACTTCTCCTTCAAATGTGTCTGTTCATGTGTTTGTGTGCATCTGGACTGATAAAGAGAGATTTAAAAAAAAAATAAATAAAAAAAAAAAGGGAGGAGTCGAGTCAATCAAAACACTACCCACACTGTCACACTCAATTACATTTAAAACTGAAGAAAAACTTTTTTATTAGAATATATTGTGGCAATGACCCTAAACCACCCCCAAATGTGTGTTTTTTTTTTTATCAGATCTACATTTAGGACGTATTGGGTGCACTTAGACACATACGTGGATCTACCCACATGTGAGCAGATCTCTCAGATTGAATGCCAATACCAGGTCTGAAGAGTTTAACTTGACTAGAGGATCCAAGACCAGAGTAAGATAAACCAGCACACTCCAAAGGCACAAAAGTCAGTCCATATTTTGGCCTATGGTGTTTGACATTCACAACACTACTGCCTGGCAATGCAGATGCTCAGCCACAGCTGAAGTGGTTACAGCTTTCCAGCGTGTAATAGCCTTAAGTGTATGTGTGTGTGTGTGTGTGTGTGTGTGTGCAAAGCAAATGGCCATTTGGCAAAGCTAGTAGGGTAATTATTGTTAATTACTCTGTGAAACTGAGAGCACTGCTGAGAGGAAAGCAGATTGAGTGGGCGCTCCTTAGCTTTACTTCATGCGAGTCCAGCCTCATCATCTTGCAGACGTCACTTTCTGACCCAGGACGCCTGCAGACGGACTGAATCAGGAAGTGATTAAAAACACAAACAAGCAGAAGCGGTGCCTACACCTGTCCTTCTCATACTTACCATCCATTATCTTGCATATTCACTCTTTCATTCTTTTCTCTGCAAAATGTTGGTGAGTCATAAATGACGAGGTTCAACTGAAACAGAGTGAAAGTAAAGTGGGAGGTAGAGGACTGAGGGTGAGGATGAAGACAAAGGAAATGGAAGATGATGAATAACAAAAGAGGCAGAGCTCTTTCTGCGTGGTGCTTGGTGCACCCCACAACCTTTCACACACATCAACTCTTTTTGATTGCAGGAAGTGGAAAATATACTTCAGATAGATTATTATTATCATCCTGGTACCTAGATTGAGACAGTGTACTTGTCAGTCATCCTTCACTACCCTAAAGTAATGCATGTATTAGTGTTAAAAACACAATAGCAAGCACTTCAACAAACCCTGTTGCAAACCAGTATAGCAAACTCTGACAATTACTCTCAGGAGTCTGTACTCCTATTATGTGCAAGATATGTACAAAAAGAAGAAGCAAAAAAAATCATGCTTTGAAGTCACAAAACAGGCATGTGAATCTCCTCTGTTACAGAGAAGAAAGTGCACATGCACGTGATCAAAATAGCCCTGCACCTAATTGTGTAACATTCCGAGCACCACTCCTTCATATTCATATGTACTGTATGTGTTCTCACATATTGAATGTTTTGTACAACTGGTCTTATAGATGTTGGGCAGAAAAATAATGTGTTTTCATGGCAACATTTTGTATGATAATCTCCTTTGAATCTCTGATGGTGTGTCACTACACGGCTGCTACAGCAAGGGTTTTAAAGTACAATACCATGGGCTTTTGTGCTTCTAACTCATGTGTTGTCTTTGAATTGAAGGAAGCTGTGGCCAATATGCGTAAATCACTATAAGGTGCTATGTTGATTATAGCGCCATGTGCAGGGCCCTGCCATGTGGAAGGAAGCAAAAGCTTGACAGATCCCACACACAACTATTGATTGCTTTTTTGGGAGAGGGTCAATTTGCAATATTCAAAATAAATACAACAAATTTAAGTGAATTCTTACAAACAACTGAAAACATCAATATATCACACAAAAAACGTCATGTAATTAATATTTTTCAAACTCTAGTCCATGTTCGAACAAAGATGAAGATAAGGCATTGATGGTACCTTGCAACATGACTCATTAATAAGGATACACAATAAGAAAAATTACAGCATATTAATTGGTTTTTATGGGAATGTTACTGTAAAGTCATTTACTATTACTTGTACATGAAGCAGGTCTTGGTCAAAGTTGCTGATGACTTTGCTGAATACATTCAGGCATAATGAGCAAATGTTAACACATTGATCACATCATATTATACAAATAAAGACTTGCTGTACCTGGAAAATGATCACATACTGTACATGTATGGCTCTTCTTTTAAATATGGCAGTCATCTAAAAAAAAACTTCCTCAAATTTTATTTTCTTTCTGCAGATCAAAGAAGCCTTGTTGTGAACTTGTGTGTTTATTAGAGTGTGGACAATTTAGACTTGGCCCATGTTGCATGTTGACCATTCCCACCTTTCTTTTGATATGTCGGGGATAATAAACTTGAGTTTTCCCCAATTACTGCAATTTGTAAACAGACTGAACAATTGTTCATCAGACTAAAGAATACAATCAAGCCATAATGATTGATCTGATTTTGAGATTCAAAACATTTGGGTGAACATTTAAATTTAAAATGTGCTGATACTTATTTTCTTTTTAAATGAGTCACAAAGAAAAGAATGTCTCATCAAAAAGGCTTTCACGTGAACCCATCTTCTAAAAATGTGAAGAGAGATGAAATTGAAATGAAGAGGGGTAAAAGAAAAGGGTGAGAAATATGAGATCTTGGAGGTGCTGTTATGAAATTTTCAGTTAGGAGCTGTGATATCTCCAGCTACTGGAACATCTCTCTCAGTGGGTGTGTGAGTATACTCTAACTATGTGTCTTGTGCTATAACACCAGGGTCACAATGACTAAAAGGAAAAGGCCTCTTCATTTAATAAAAGGGAAGCAATCTGAAGCAATTTTTCCTCTCTCCTTACACCGAGAGTCCTCTCCAGGCTCTGTCCCATTTTACTCCTCACAGTTTTATCCTCACTCCTCGAGCCCTATCCCCCCCCCCCCCCCCCCCCCCCCTCCTCGAGCCCTATCCCCCCCCCCCGCCCCGCCACCATATTATCTGGTGAGTTTCCTTTTCGTCAGACAAGTTGCTTGTCAGCACCCAATTATCACTTATTCTGTTTTTCTCAGCCTCCTTTGGCTCGTTCTCTTCATGGCACAGGAAGGCAAATTTCCACTGAGTTCTCTTTAACCAGCTTACAGTCTACATGTCAGTCAGGCAGCAACCACATTGATAGTTAAAATGTTGAACGTTTTTATCCTAAGGGGTCATAAAAAGTGAAGAAGGGAGTACCATCTGCTCTACGTGTGTATGTGTGTGTGTGTGCGTGTGTGTTGGTGAGAGAGAGAGAGAGAGAGAGAGAGACAGACAGAAACAGAGGCCCCTGTGGCTAATACAGCTCATTATACCTTACGGTAGAAGAACAGGCCTGTCTCAATCTGGCACAATTTCCCTTTCTCTCATAGGCCAACACACACACACACACACACACACACACAGGCACCCACACAGACACAAAGTCAGTCCTATGAGAACAGCTGCTCTCTGATACACACAAGTCCCTTTTATAAAGCCTGTTCAAGGTGGGAATGCTGTGCCTTCATACCGGCCTACTGTTCTGTAGACAGGGCATAAACCTGTTGTGTTACATGACATGCCTCAGATTCGGGAACATTGATGTGCTTTTCAAAAATCACACACTGTGGCAAAACTACGAACCAGTTTGTTGTGCGTAAAGCAGTGACTCAGGCATACTGGGTCACTAATTATCAACAGTCCTCGAGGGTGCGCTGCTTAATAAAATGATCTTTTTAGAAGATGACATAGAAAGTTAATAACAGAACTTCCTGGCACAGCATGTTTTTAACCAACATGTGCTAGGTTGCAAAATGTTATGAGTTATAAGGCCAATAATGCTATCACGGCAATTCACCATTATTATACTATGTTTCTTTCCAAATTCAGATGTTTACTTTTATTATTTCTAAAAGAAAACTATGATGTTTGATGTTAGTAGAGGATCTTATGTTTGAGTCTACTGTATATAATGTAATATAGATTATAGTACCTTCCTCTAGCATTTTAGAGGAGTTGGCATATATATTACTGCATTATTGAATCCTTAAGGAAATCTAATTCTTCTACTTTAGCTCTTTCACAAACAATTGTGTCCATTGGGTTTATATACCAATGCAAAAGGTTGACTGGTCAGAGATAGTGAGATACTGTAAATGACAAGAAAATCATGAATCAAGAGTCACAATATAAGTAAGCAAGGAAATTAGTAGGGTAACATAGTACCATTCTGTGTAACCACCATCATGAGCATTACAATGTCAAATTTATAGCTTGTATATCCAACCAAAGGCACAATCCACAACTCTATGGAGCATTTTAGCTTATTTCAGCTCATTGCTTTGATTTTTGTGACCAGCAGCAATTTGTTTTGTTTCAGTTTCAGTGCTCTTAAAAGCCTTGTTTCCCACAGCAGCAGACAGCTGTTGTGATAAACCTACTATTTAGTAGGTGGTTGATGCTGTGTGTGCACCCGCAACTAGCTGGTAAACACACAGCATCTATACACTAAAACAGAAATAAAAGGACGGTCAAGATTGAAATTACAGTCACCAAGAAATGGCAAGAAACTTGTCTCTAATTGAATGTTAATCATCAGCTCAATGTCTAATTTGGCAACACTTATTTATATGTCAATGTTGTATTAACATCTCTGAGCTGTCCCCATGCATGTAGGCAAAAAACAGATGACAGGTAAATTCAGGCTGGTTAATGAGAGTAAATACTATCACAACCAAATGAACACTTCTGTTCATCTTATTATTGTATCACATGTCGAAAGAGTTAATGGCAATGTACCAATTTTTACTTTTAGCTCCAAGAAATTAGAAAACAGTCAAATAAGGCCTTACCAATAAATGATCATAAACAGAAATAATGCTAATAGCAATGTAATTAATAGATGGGCTAATATCTCTTTTTCCATGTCAGATACTGATATAACAACTTCTAATATTTACCAATATCAGTATTAGTCTGATATAGTCACTTCACACCTTTTAAACTAGGAAGCTGTTAACACATTTGTGCTAATGTATGTACCACCAAGCCATTTCAAGCAATGTCAAAGACATTATTCAACAGCGTAACAGCTATTCTGATGCCATACAGAAGAAAGTAACATCCAACAGCGTGACTCACATTGTTTACATTTTTACAGTCTATGAAGCATGCAATAAACACTTGGCTTGTATCTGATTTGGCTTTTTTCTCTTTCAGATATCTGATGCAGTGACTTTGACCAGTATTGGACTGATACCGGCACCAAGTATTGTATCAGCTCATCCCTATTAATGTATAGACACATCTAAAGAACCCAATAATCACCAATCACAAGTTTCTCTATTTTGTTTTATTGAAAATATGGGCATGTGTCCTTGTTTTCTGCCCATGGCAGCGCAAGCACAGAGGGAGGGGAAACAAAAGGAGAAAGTGGGAGAGGAAAATAAAAAGAAGATGGGCATTAGTGGGCTTGTTATTGTGGCAGGAGAATGGGGATGTTGAGTTAAAAGGCTGAATGTTTCGATAAGAGAGGGATCCGTGATGAAGAGACGCCTTCCAATATGAGACGCTGTTTACAATAAGGCAATAGAGGAGGATTTAACAGTTACTACGAAGCACACAAACACATGGACACATTCGCAATGACACTACCACTCACTAAGGCCCAGCCTGAGTTAGGGAGTTGGATAGATGGAGAATAAGCAGCAGATTAAGAAGAGTGGTAGTCTAAGGAGAGGTGGGAGTATGAAAGACAAATCTCCCTAAGACTTTTGAGAAGAGCTATGTTCAAAGCTATTGTTGACTAAAATCCTTTAGAGCATCACAGATTTACTCATCATGCCTAAACACATGAAATATGCCTTTCTACCACACTTAACATCACATGTCGTTTTCTATCCCCAAATTTCTCTTTTCATCTTCGCCAGCTTCAGACCCAGTTCCTCTGTTGTTTTCCTTAGTCACACACTGTCTTCAGCACTTTTCTCCCCTAACTGCCCATGTATCCAGATAATAGCAAACACTCAGGAGGAGACAAACACACATAGATAACATCTCTGTGTGTATCTTTGTGTCTTGTCCTTTACTGTTGTCCTGGAGACTGTTAGCACATGTGTCGGGTTTTGCTTCGTCTGCCACCATCGGCAAAAACACACACCCCGGAGTCATTGCCACTTCTACACACACACACACATACACACAAAGACACAGAGGCCACACAATTACTGCTCTACCTGGAGGCACACATGCATGCAAACAAACACACCATGTGCAACCACTCATGCACCCTCCCACTTGTGCACTATAACAGCATTTCTCCGGAATATTATGATTCCAGGTTTACTGGAGGTGCAAGTATTAAAGCTAATAAGATCCACCCTTCCCACCCTACTCTGCACCTCTTTCTGCCTTCATACCCCTTACAGGAGCACCCGCCATCTCCATTCATCCAACACTGCAGCCCCAGATGGTGAAGCACTGTGACCAATTAAAGTCTTCCCCGAGGATAGAATCAGTTATAGCCCCAGCCATCTGACCATGCGAGTGCGTGTGAGCTTGTAAACCTTTCAAACCATACAGTGTTTTATCAGTTTACAGAGCCCTGACTTCTAGCCAGTTTCATATGCCATCTTCCTTATAAAAGGTACACTGGCATATGAGTAAAAGAATACAGTCACATCAAATGCCTTTCTGAATTGTGCATAAATACACAATGTCAAGATCTAAATCATCACCCCACTCAAGCACAGTGCACAAGGAGCCTGGTCAGGTGTGCAAAGCATAAGCAGGGCTGTGTTGCATTGGGTGTATATGAAATTGTCTTTGAGGGGCAGAGGGAAAAAAAGAGCATCATAAAGGGAGGTGGGCAGTGCTCTGTCACCAGGCATCCATCCAGCAGGACAGCAGATGAGGGAGCAACTGTCTGCCTTTGCTGCCAACACTGAAGCGAATCAGGCATATGCCAACCCCTCCCTGTTCATACAGGCATACACATGCAAACCCAACTCTCTGTCCATGTCCCATAATAACCGGCCTGGCATGAGGGCACAGGTGTCAGCATATGTCAGTTGTCTATCCCATAGTCAATTGACAGGAGGGAACCGGTGGTGCGTTTTTTGTATTCCGGATATGTGTTTGTATGTTTGTTTGTAGTAGGCTGTGAGGACAAATTTATATTAAAACCTATCTTTATGAAGACATTTTGACCTTGTAAGGACATTTCGGCTGGTCCTCACAACTTTAAAGAGCTTTTGGGGAGTTAAGACTTGGTTTTAGGGTTAGGGGTAGAATTAGGTTTAGGTTAAGGGTTTGGGTTAGGCATTTAGCTGTGATGGTTAGGGTTGGTGTAAGGGGCTAGGGAATATATTATTTCTGTAAGTGTCCACTGAACAATAGATAAGCAAGCGTGTGTGTCTCAAAAATAATCCTAGCTAAAACTTTAAAACACTTTTGTATGTGTGTGCGCCGTGGTGTGTCCCTGAGATGGTGCCTGAGGGTCTATAGCTTGTTCACAGTGGTGCTGCTTTACCTAAAGAGAGTAGCCTCTCAGGCATAGCACTTTACTCGTCACTTCTACTACAGCAACAACAGCCAGCGGCTGGCTCCACAGCCTACACTTGAAAGTCATTACATAAGATGTTTCAACTTATTCTCGGTTTCCTGATGCAAACAGTGGGTGTGAGGCTTGTCTTGAGAAACTGGTACATGTATCAGCAAACCTCACACCAGTGTTAAAAAAGGGACATGGCAGGGATATAAATATGAAAGTCGTCTCCGGGTCTATAAAGTAAAGCCAGCTCAGAAGCGCCTGAAATATGTAGTCTCTTGAATGTCCATTCATTTTGAATGTATGTACTATAAGTCTATGAGAAAATGACTCTGCTTGATTTCTCGTATCAGTTTTTTCTTGTCTCAACCACTTGTTTTAGGTCCTATACAGCATGTTTAAGTTGAGTTGAACACAAATATTTGCATGTATTAGGATGGACACCATTTGAATGAAAGATAGTACAATCAGAAATGGCTGCAGCTGTAGGTGGAAGTTTTCAGCCAGACCCACCAACATTTTACCAAATATAGTCATTTCTGTTTTGAAAAACCCAACATGGTGATTACCAAAACTCTAATAAGAGATTTTTTTTTTTTTTGAGTTTAGTGTCGTACTACCATGGCATGCAGCTCCTTGATTGGCAGGAGATTGGTATTCAACATCATATCTGCTGTCTCGTGTGTTGATGCCATTGCTGCTATGTGACAATTGGAGTCTGGCAGAGTTTAATCAAGTGCAACATAGCCTGCTGTGTTACACAAACATCTCCATCACTGTCAGCCACTAAGAAAAACTCTCTCTCTCTGTGCCATTACTGTTTCATAAGAGCAGTTGTCTATACCTCCCCCATGCACAGGATAAATCACTAAGAATTTCTGTCTTAAAATCAAACAGCAATTGAATTATCTGCCTGAGGAAATGAGTCAAAATCTGAGCATGTCCTTGTACATATGAAGGGATTCTGATGCATGTGTGAGTATTTGTGTCCATGTCAAAAAGGATAATCACTTGAACCGGGCGAACCGCCTGCCCCTTTGCGGTTCGATAAGGCTTCAGTGCAGCTGCCATCATCAAATAATATAGCAGCCCGAGTCTCCTGAACCACATTTTGGAGTGCTGCAGGCTATAATGCAAGTTCCGCTCTTAACTGACACATTTTAACGACATGGACACAAACACTTATTAGCACATCCATATTTATATGGAATTCATATTCTTTGCTCTGTTACTCTCCCAGAGAAGAGGCAGCAGGCCCGTGAGGTTTTGCGTTAAGCCAAGCTAATCAAATCAGCAAGAGGAACTCTAGCACATCTTCAGCCCATTATATAAACATTAACAAACATAAAATGAGCACACACACATGGTTACTAAACATTTTCTCATTCTCCTTGGCCAATAGTGTGGGCGACAAGCTAAATGCAGAGCATCTTTGACATCATTTATATTTTCAGAAGGGTAACAGTAATACATTTGCAAAGCATGGTATGCTTGAAAGTGTGTCTTTGGGCTACGAGAGCATTTAGTCATACTTAATGGTAAAAGTGAGTTAATTGGCCCAACAGCATTAACAGCTGTAGTTGGAGCAAAGGCAGGGAAGTATACAGCCTCCTCCAAATGTCTACTGGTTCCTAGCCTGTACTCTAGGAAGTGGGTTTGGCTGAGTCCTAAGATATGTCTTTGAATCTAATACCTAATGCTATTTCATCCCAGCAATGTTCCAAAATGTCTTAATGTGAAACACAGGGAAAAACTGTGTTTTTGCTGCCAGGATGCACATTCACACATCATCCTGCTGTCAACACTGGCACTGTCCTTTTTCTTTTTTGTTTCAGTTGTCTGCCAAAACAAAGAAAATTAGATCATGCCTAATCAGGTGTTAAGGCCTTTTTCAATTAAAAATTTTTGCATGACAAGGTAAAATACCTCAATTCCATTAAGGTGTTTTAGTATAAGGGTTCAGCCATTTTCCATGCTGAGTCACTGTCACACTGACATGTTTTAGTGGGACAGCCATCACTCATGTTACCAGTAACTCTTGACATGTCTGCAGTGTCTCTGTCTGACACAATTATTTAAATACATTTATTCATGTACATTCATTTTGACAGGTACATTAGGATTAGGTCTGAAACTATGGACCTGTGAAGACAATAAGCCCCATCACTGTCAGCCTCCTTGACTTACCATACTGGATAAGGTGTATAATCTATCACTCAATATGAATAGCAGGCAGTTAGACAAGACATAGTAAACACCTCAGAGTACGAGAGCATTTCATGTAAACCAGATTTTGTTTAGACTCTTTTGTAACAAGCTAACACATTTGAGAATAAAGTAAAAAATTGCTTCTCCAAAATGCCTTCCCTTTAATTAGATACCTGTTTCATATGTGATTCACTGCCCTAACTTTGAGATCAACAAAGATTTGCAAAGCCTGAGGATTATGAAATTTGAAATACACTTACTTTTTCCACTTATAGCGTCTCATTGTCCTAACTACACAATTGCTCCATGTCCACCTAGAAAAGACCCAAATCAATATTTTATGAAAATGTATGTGTTAAATAAGAATCTAAAAATCTTAAGTATCTACAGACTTTTCCACATAGCATGTACATCTACTACACTGCCTGGTCAAAAAAAAAAAAGTCTCACACACACTTTGTTGGACCGCCTTTAGCTATGATTATGGCACACATTCACTGTGGCACTGTTTCGATAAGCTTCTGCAATGTCACAAGATTTATTTCAGTCCAGTGTTGCGTTTGTTTTTTACCAAGATCTTGTACTGATGATGGGAGAATCAGACCACTGTGCAAAGCCTTCTCCAGCACATCCCAAAGATTCTCAGTGGGGTTAAGGTCTGGACTCTGTGGTGGCCAATCAATGGCATTGTCATCTTGGAATATGCTGTGCCATCAGCGAAGAAAAAAACCCATTGATGGAATAACCTGGTCATTCAGTATGTTCAGGTAGTCAGCTGACCTCATTCTTTGGGCACATACTAGACCTGACCAACTGCAGCAACCCCAGATCATTGCACTGCCCCCACAGGCTTGTACAGTCGGCACTAGGCATGATGGGTTCATCACTTCCGACCACATTTCTTCCTCAAAGACAATGGTTCCCCAATATCCTTCTAGTTTTTAATAATGCATTGGGCAGTTCTTAACCTAATCTTAGTAGTTTCTGCAATCCCCTCAGATGTTTTTCTCTGCTTGATGCATGCCAATGATTTGACCCTTCTCAAACAGACCCACATCTTTCGACATGGTTTTCTAAGAAATGAGAAGATACTCATTGCATTAGTTGGGGTTAAATAACTTGTTGCCAGCTGTAAGATAATCGCCCATGCAGTAATTATTCAATAGGAGACTCTTACCTACTTAGTTAAATCCAGGTGGTGACTTTTTTTGACCAGGTAGTGTAGTACAGCTTGTACTACAGGACTACAGAGTACCAAGCTGTCTGTTGTTCTGTTCAACAACACTGTATTATTCACAGTGCATTAATGTTCTACTAGATTCAGCAGTTGTATTGTCTACCACAGTGATCCACTGGGCTCTTAAAGCCCTCTTCAGTGATGTTCAGTAGAAAGCATATGTTCCAGTGGGAGCACTACAGCACGGTACCTCTCAGACTCAATTATGGGTGCGACATCTGTCCTGACTGACAGTTCACTACACTGTGTGACTGTGTTTGTTTCCTGTGTGTGCGTGTGTATGCATGTGTCTGTGTACGGGGAGTCCAACTGGCAGCCCTGTCCGCGAAAGTGGATGAGATGTGCAAGAAAATGGCAAGCCAGACATAGCGATAAAATCTCTCTCCATCTGGAGTTCTGCCCAGTCCACAGCTTAAAGTTAGGATGTGCACACACACACACACACAGACACACACAAACCCAGCAGAGACAGAATGTAATTGTAAATGAAAGTGAGAGGTGATGTTGAAGCTAAAGAGAGGGGGAGCAGGAAAGGCTAAAAGTGTCACTGCAAGAAGAGATGGGGGAGATGAAATGCCCCAGTCAAAAACAGGCCCCTGTCCCCAATCAATACCACAAGACACAGAGATATAACTTCCCTTGTCTATTTATCAAGACTTTCTGTACTCTACTCGCCTTTTCTTTCGGTAAATCTTATTATATCTCTATTTGTCCACACTGTTCAGCAATTTGTCTTCTATAAAAGAGATTCCAATTTTCCCATTGCCGCCCCATATTAATTCAGTCCCTACTTCCCTCTACACTCTTATGCTATGTGCTTTAATCTCCTGTGATGAAACTCAGCAAACAGCTGTATTGACAAATGTATTGACATATACCTGCATGACCAGCACCAACTGAGAGCCAGTATCTGGACTTGTGGATTGATGAAGGAAGGAGATGGAGCTCAGCAGAATAAGGAAGAAAGGGAGGGGTCTCCATGTCACCCAGAATGTGAGATGACATCTCCCCATTCTCATTAGAGAAGTAGAGAGCTGCAAATTGGTTGAATGCCTTGAGAAAGAAAATCAAAAGAGACACAAACCAGGAACACACAAATTCCCAACACTGAGCTAAGTGCAAGCATGATTCAAGGCCACTGTATATATGTTTAACAGTGTCCAGCCTTGACTAAGCTAAGGAAAATAAACACAGTTCTTTGCCCTCTTCACAAATATATGCTTGAAGATTGCATGTACACAGAAACACACAAACAAACAAAAAAAAGATAAGTGCCTTTTGACTTTGGGTAGGGGCTGCTTTATAGATTGCTAGGTTTGGTAGCAGGTGAAAGGATTCTTTCTCTCCACTTAACATCAGAAAATATAGGGCATAAATATACTGAAAATATACCGAAGCAATACAGTGCTTTACAACAGCTTGTTCAGAAAACAGTATACCCAACCTTTTCTTCTTCCTTAATTGAAAATCTTGGGACTCATCTCTAGCCATTTCCCTTTCTTCTCCTTCTTTCCCAGCGTCCTCAATTTGGGCTGGATAATTGTGTTTAGAAGCTGCATGGCAGTAAGTGACTGCATTAACCTTAGGAGTCACATCAGGCAGAGACTATTTAAAGTGCAGCCCTATAGCAGCAGCTGTGGATAATGCTTTGTGGAGGTGTAACCAATGTCATTAGGAAAAGCTCATCATTTATTGGTCATACACCATTCACTATCACCCGACTACCCATTTACAGTACTGCCACTTCTGTCCATTTTCCCCTCTTGTTCAATATCCCAATCGCAGCCCTTTTCATCCGTCCACCTCTTTTTGTTTCTTCAAAAATTACTCCCTGTTAACGAAGTTTTTCCTAATCACACCTGTGAAGATGCATGCTTCCTAACTTTCAGTTGACCGGCGGTGGCGAATAACAAGAGTGATTTGGTTTTTAAAGTGTATCAAGGCTTTGGGCCTCCAGCTCACTTACTACAGAATTTCAGATGGACAGCAACTTGCCAAATCCGGAGGCTAGAGTCTGTATGTTTGCCAGCACAGTGACTCCTATGGTGCTGTCTATGACAGTGAAGCTATATGGCAGCTTCATAAGTAATGGCAGTGTGATACTCGTCTCTGTCAGGGCTTGCTGTTCTGCTAGCTGTTGGACTCACTCACACACAGGCTGTTGCGTAGGATAAGGACAACCATGATGGCCATGTCAGGCTGTTGTCCTTTTCTTCTACAATCTGATGTGTAGGAGGAACTCGAAGTGCACACACACATACATACGCATGCTCAAACAAGCTAAAAGAAACACTCCCTCAATGCAACAAACTAAGCTTAGTCAGTGTGCAAGTTCAGAGGGTGGAAGTGTGCACAGAAAAACTACAGATGACGCTGACATCAAAGAGCTTCACTCAAAACTCTTGATCACAGAGTGTAGAATAAACAACACAGTGTGATGCAAAGGCATGACAGTGAAGAGTGTGAGAGAAAAAAAAACCTTTAAACAAATTACAAAACAAAATATACATGTTTAGGTGTTTAAGCCTTAAGGCTTTTAAATTAGTGTTATTCAAAACACAGAAAAAGTACAACACAGATACATTTCAGGGGCCTTACTTTGACATATATCACAATGAACAATTGATTTACACCGCTCTTCTTTACCATTAAGAGGAGCTTTGTTAACATAGAAGTATTTTGTGATGTGATTTTGTGCAATTACTCTGAAGCAATTCACAGAAGTGGCAGAAGTTGTTGATTTAAACATATGGGACAATGCCTCAAGATTCTCAGACTGGTCCTCCTGCCTTTTTATGGCAAATATTAGGATGGAAACAAATAACATTTTACTTTTTTTGTATCAAATATACCATCTCTGAACCTCTGTGTCACTGTATATTGGAAATTATCTGTCAATTCGATAAATATCCTAATACAGAGAGTTAAATGTTCACGAGCCTGCTGCCAACTTTAAATAAAACACAAAACCACTGTCAAGGAAATTTGCTTATCAATGAAGCCCTTCAAATTATAATAGAGAATATCTCTGAGAAATATTGGAGCATTTTAGTATGCCGATATTGCGATATATGCAATATTTTCTTAAACCCCTACTGATTAAGTGGACATAGTGCAGTATTTGTTCCATACTGGCAAATTATTCTTTACACATTTCCATTCAATCAGTCTTGTATCAGAGGATATAAAAGACAGACTGTCTGCCTGCTCACGTCCTTAAAAACAGCATCTTGGAAAAAAGCATCTTACACACGTATGACTAGATATTTTTTCCAGGCAATTGACTGCATTCACAGCTGGGGTGTCTAATTCTGTGTGACAGATGATACATGGCGTGAAAAAACAGTGTCATTGTCTCAGGGTGAATGGTGTACAGGTGCGCTGCTGAAACTCCCCCAGCAGCAGGTATTGTGTTTCATGTTAAAACCCTCACCTGCTCTGTGTACTGTAAGGTGATGGGGAGTGGAACACATCCATGTGAGTAAGCCTTAATGCAGCTCAGGGTAAAAATTATTGTGTGGCCTTCTACCCCTACAATTAACCCAGCCATCCCACAGCCAGACACACACCCTCACATCCGTTCTGTCTACTCTTCTAGGTCACATCCTTCCACCCTGAATTGTGTCTATATTACTCTCCTGTTTGCGGTTGTCCTTTGACACAAATATAAATATGCTCAGGGACAGTATCCGCAAAGGACTTTGATACAAAAGAGTGAGAGCAAATTAAGAAAAAAGGGCCAGAGAAGATGAATTGTCACATACCGATTACAAAGTAAAAAAAAAAACAGTAGAATGAGGAAAAGAAAAACAGAAAGAGAGAGAGATGAGGTGGATGATCACAGAGGTCCTAGGAAACTACTGGGGATCACAGTGGGACCCCCAGAAATACAGCAGATAAAAAAGATGAGGGAAAACTTGCTGTGTGCCACTGACCTCCAAAGCAGGGTTAAGAGGTTACAGACAAAGCAAGAGATGACAAAGTCCCTCAACACTTCTTGCATACACTGTCTAGCTCCCACTCACATGCTCGGAACTATAAATACTGTGTGCTATCAGGAGTGCAGTTTTACTGCACCCTACTCCTGAGCCCTGTCCCACATAAAGATCATACAGCTCAAACTACCAAATATGAATGCTCAACTCCATATAATAACACTTATTTAATGAAAAAAAAACAAGCGTATCGATCTGTTAAGTGCACACATTACTGTTTATGTGAGTATTGATCACAGCAGCCTGACCTGAACTTTGATAAATCAGGGTTCACAAAACCACACATACAAAAAGTGATCCAGGACCTAAATATGTGCAACTCAAATGTTAACGCAGAGACACAGTTGGTTTAAACTTTGACCCTGAGAGAAAGGTCAGCCACATACAGTAACAGGCATGAAGTTATGAAGAGAATGGAATCCCAGCCAGTGGCAGCTGTGCCACGGTGTGGGATATGGACATATTGGATTGATGTATTTGAAACTCACACATCACGCCTACACGCCGGGTGTGTTATTGAAACAGCTCAGGTCAAGAAAAGGTGTAAGAAGGAAGTGTGAAAGTGTGAATGAGTTGGTACGGGGGGGCGGGGGGTGGGGGGGAGTGGGGGGGTTGTAGCCCACTCTACATACTGTAGGTAGGTTAAAAATTTTGTTTAAATTTTGAATAACTCAAGACAAGTCCTAGAGTCATACTCAGTCCAGTTTTGATACCCTGCTTGTGAATAATGCTTGGTGTTAGCTCATGCAGGACACGTTAGTCATACAACCCAGTTGTATTCAGCTGACCGGGTCCATCCGTCATGCTCAAGTCACAGCCTTTCTCACACCAAGGCAGATCATTGTGACTACTGCACTCCCTGTTTTGTTAAACATGCTGCCTGGCCAGTCCAGGTAGCATCTGAAGAGTGAAGCCATCAGCACCAATGCTAACCGCAGTTCCTATGTTGCAGTGGTTTAATTAGTGCTCCTAACTGAATTGATATAATGCTTATACAGTATGTAGCATATGCAGATATTAAAATACATTAGAAAATTTACCCCAGCCTTCTATTAGGGCTCTTAATAACCTCCATGTTTTAAAGCACACTAAAACAATTAACTTACCATGTCAAATTCTAAGTAAAACTGTAAGTGGACTAGAGATACAAACAATGCAAGGACATTGCTCCAAAGGGCCACTTGTCATCAAAACCTCCACAGGGTAACTTTAAAGAATGGCCAGCAGGTTCTCCATTATAGCAGGGCTGTATTCATTTAAGCTGCCATACAATAAAGAACAATAAAGAAGCATAAAAAAGAAACATACCCACAGGATCTATTTGGGTGTGTGGAGATGTAATTAGCCATATTTCCTATTCAGTGAATTAAGTGATTGCTGATTGATTGGTAATGACACACTGCTGAATTTATTTGAAGGGCAAACTGTGCCTTAGGTTATATTTTTGTTAGGAACTATAATTGTGGTTCATCTGCAGACACAGGTGTTTTATCTGTGCACTCATTTGCTTTATCTGAGCAACGACAGCTTGTATTTGCATAGAGACTCACCTGTGAGGTTGGTGCGTGCACTGTAGGATCCGAGGTACTGCCCATCTGTGTTGGGTGTGTAACACTCAAACAGACCCTGGTCCTGGGCCTGCACTTTGGTGATGTGGAGCACAGCTGAGTCACGGCTGAGCCTCTCCACAAAGATCTCTTTGCTATTCACCCTCTGGGCATACACAGAGTAGGCATAGTTTTGCTGAGCTGTGCTCACAATGCGGATTTCTCGGTCCTGTGCTGATGCCAGGTACATGGACCACTCAAAGTCCTGCTCTACCCCCTCTTTGTAGCCTGTCACATTGCACCAGATGGTCACATGGGAGCCCTCAGTCCGTATCAGCGGTCCACTCTGCACCGTTACGACTCTCTGAGCCACGGCAACACCAGCTACAGAAAAGAAAGAGAGAGAGATGTGGATGTGAAGGTGGAGAGAGAGAGAGAAGAAACAGAAGGTGGGTTACAAAGCTGCAGTTTAAACACAAACCAGTGGCAGATTTTATACACTCAACATCTCCTGGGGAAAACAGAAACAGCATGACATGCACCTACTAAGGATGAGGTGTGCAACACAAAGCAAACTAACAACTCCAAAAATGTACAGTAAGGCCAAATGTAGACCAAATGAGTACAACATGCAATATTAGACAGTGTTGCTGGATATTGTGATGATGACATGACTTGTAATGAATAAACTACTAGGTACACAATGTTAATGTCTTTCTGCTTCCGGTTTGTTGCTAACATAGGCACAGATAGTGAATAACCAATGCGGGCACTGAATAGAAAATTAAACTGATAATTTTCGTTCCAACAACACAGTTTTACTGAAAAAAAGTGAACACCTTAATGCCCCCTATTCTAAATAAAAACATTCCATATGATCAGAATTGTTGAAATCAATCAATGAATCTGAAAAGAAGTTCAGTCTCAAATAAAAGTCATTTAAATCAAACTACCATGTCTGTCACTGCTAGTATTTTTACAATTACTTTTTTTTTTTTTTTTCAAATTACAGCCACTCATTCTGACAGCCATCACCCTATCGTGTTAACTGTTATTATGTGCACTAACATGTTCGTCCTTCACCACAAGGACAGTAACTGTACTACAGTGAGGGATGGGGCAGCCATCTGTGAGCTCTGACAGAGGTCAGCATGTGCTGCTAAAACACAAGCATATTAATTGTGTCAATGAAACACAATGAATTTGCTTGTATAAAATGCAAAAGAAAGTGTTTCAGGTCAAAATTTCTTCCAGGAAATGAATATGTTTTTATCGGCACTGTCAATTGCCCTCATTTGATCGCTGCTTCAAAACAACAAAACGCAGAAATATTATCAGACTAACAAGATGAATATAGTCACAAACCGAGAAACTCGTGAAGACTGTTCTGCATGTTGCTTTGTAATCTGTACGTGGGCCAATCAACATACAATATAGCAAATTTTGCATCAGCCTCTCGCATTCTTTTCCTCTCTAACTCACTCACACACAGAACATTCACCATTCAGCTAACAGCTACAAACATCCCTCTCATTGCAGCCAGAGACAACAGAGCACTTACACATAGCCCCCCCCACCCACCCAAATCCAGACAGAGTGACAAGAACGCTGTTTCCTGCACAAGCATCAGGGGATTGCAGCTGGGTTTGGGTGCACATACACATGTGTATGTGTGTGTGTGAGAGGGAAAAAAGTCTGTAAGGGGCTGTGTCTCTGGGCACAATGCCTGGCATTAATAATTCACGACAACAGCTTTTTAACTTCAACATCCTCTTTCCTCTCATAGTAAGTTTCTCACACAGGCTTCCACTACACCCTTCATCTTTCATTCACTATTATCAAGTCTCACGTGCTCATGAACTGTGTATGTGTGGCCATGCAGAAATACAGTATGTACCTGCCGAGTGTCAGTATTACAATAAAAGCGATTCTAGATTTAAATTAAAAAAAAAAAAACGCTGTCAATTTTGCACATTGTGTTAAAATATATAGCATTTATATTTCTTTGTTCATCATTTGTCATTTTCTCCCTGAGCTTAAACCATCACATTATTTTTGAATTTCACATTCCACTAATGAGCTGATCAAATCTTAAATCTGTGATTCAGAGTCACTTGTTTTGATTTGTGACTTGGGAATGTGATTTGAAGTCTGTCAAAGGGGCACAACAGAATAAAAACTGATTCCATTCAGCATTTGTTGAGGCTTGATTTCTAAATGACCCACACACAACTAATCAAGATGAACAATACATTCCAGAGTTTCACATGGATGGGTCAGTTTCAAAAAATTGAACAAAAAACATACTTGCAGGAATTTTTGACAAGGCTTAAAAATACACTGAACCAAATACTGATCAATATGTTTTGTTATTTATTGTAATTTTCCCCTTGCATTCCCCTTAATATTTCATGCTGTTCTCCTGAATAATACAGTGATACCTTTACATAAATGTATCAAGACACGGTCAATAACAGTCTAACTGCTTATGCTTGTTTTTAATTTTTTTAACAACTGTTCTTGGAAAAAAGAACCAACTAAAAAAACACTTAAGGAAAAAATACCTACACTATTTTTAGAGAGAAAATAAAAAGATGAAAAGATTCCCAAGATAGATGGTAGCTGTAAAGTAGAAGACTTGGGGGTGGTAGACATAATCATAGAGGTGTAATAACAACACTGCACTACAGACATTTATAATCATGTTCTATGATGCATGAGCTAAACTACCAAGCTGTCACTGCTGCAAAAGCAGCTTGAGGACTGTAAAATCCTTACATCCATATTGTGTCACTATTTATTATTATAAATCTTACAGACTTCTGTTTAATTATAATGAGCTTCATGATATTGGAACCTACTCTACACCTCTCTTCCCCTCTGCACCACACAGTCCATGACCTAACCAAGTTTTCACCGCATTTTCATTTGAAACTGATTTAAATCACCTCTGCTCTAAGCAAACATCAAATACCACAGACTTAAAAAAAAACTGAAACTGCATAAAATATAATCTGGCAGAGCGTGCAGAAGGATCCGAGAAGCAAGCATCTATTCTGACTCAGGTCCCACTTTACTGCTACACTTTGCCGTGATGTCAGTGTGCTCATCTGACGGCGCCCGGTCTTCTTTCCTGCTTCTCATGTTGCAGCTACTCATCTAGAACTGCAGGGAAAAATATTACCCACACATCCCCAAAAATAAAAAAAAACACAGCATTCATGTTACTGCACTAAGAGCTATCCCTGTAGCTCAGCTGTCTCCCCTCATCATTCTGACACAAGATGCCTCCTTAAATCTGATTGCTCTCATTGCTTCCCAACATGTTTCCCTAGTCATCACTCCTGCCCATCGCCCTGACCCCTCCAGTCTTTCTCTCACTCCCTGTCTCTGTGTTTCTGTCTCCATCTCTTTCTCTTTCTGTACATTCCTGTCTATTCTCTTGGCCTTGCGGTTCTCTGCATCCTTTCAGGCAGGATTTAAACAGCTCTGTGAAACTTCAAAGTGCCCATCGCTCTGCAGGCTGTTTAGAAAGGCTGACAATGACAAACCCTGCAGACGTTCTACTGATCGCTCCTTTCCCACCACCCTTCCACACTAATCCTATGCCCGCAATCTCCCCCATTTCTTCACCAAGTGCCCATAACTGCTCAGTAAGGTGTAGGATTTTCTGTTATTAATGCTCATCTTCATCTGTGCATACTGTGGATGATTTACTAGCCCCCCTTATCCTCCTCACTCTCCTCAGCATCCCACTCCTGCGTCTTATCTCTCATCTCTGCTGCCAGTTGCCTCCCACACAGCCTGTTGACTGGACACAGGAACAACATGGGCCCGATGGTCAGATGGTGAATGACCACGGACAAGCTTTCTTGTTGTCCGTGCAGTTCTGACAGCTGGAGTATTGAGAGAAGACAACCAAACACACATGAGCATACATACATGCACACGCATGCATGCACATATAAAGAGAGAAAAAGCTGCAAAGAGGATTATGCTAAGTGGAAGGGGCGTTAAACACTAATCCAATCATTTATGGCCAGTGTCTTATTCTCAGTGGAAACAGCAGCGAGGCCACTTGAATTCACCCCCATTACTCTCATCATCACTCTTCTATGACACATTGTAATTACACACCTTGAAAGGTGTATAATATAAAACTCTGCAGGGGGTCAACAGCAGTGTACAGATATGCTGATGTTGAGATCTGTGCTGTCCACCATTTCTTTCCATTTTGTTTTCATTATTAATTACATACATACGTACACACACTTACCGTACATAAACCCATAAATAACCTTTAATTGCTGCATGTATGAAATTGGGTCCAATTTCAAAACACAGGCCACGAGTCTGTTTGGATTTATGTCAGTAAAACAATCAGAATTTAGTTTTCAGATATTGTTACTATTACTTAACTCTTAACTCTGGCTACTTTTGTGTTATCAACTGTGCTTACAACCCCAGGGTCGTGGGCTCCTTTTTCTTTGTATGCATGAGTCAGCATGTGAGTGTGTGATTGGTTGCAGGTGTGCTTGTTTGATTGAGTGACGTGTGTGAGTGTCAGTCCAAAAACATGCAGATTTGGGGATTAGGCCAATTGGACACTCTAAATTCCCTGTAGGTGTGAATGTGAGAGTGAATGGTTGTTTGTCTCTATGTGGCCCTGTGATGGACAGGCGACCTGTCCAGGGTGTGACCCTGCCTCTCGCCCTATGTCAGCTAGAGTTAGGCACCAGCGCCCCCCCGCAACCCTCAGTGGAGGATAAAGCGGTATAAAATGAGTGAGAGACTAAGTGAGTGTGTGTCTAGATAGATCCTGAAAGCTGATTGGTCCTGCACAGGAGGTTCCAGTATAAGAGGCCTGATCATCCCAGCTGCAGTGGACTACCCTTGAACCACTCTCAGTCAGACATTTTGTACTTGTTTTTAATAAACCTTTAAAATTGTTTCTTTAGTGTGTTTCAGGTGGTTTCTTGGGAGTTGGAAGAGGGAGTCTCCACACTCTTGTTGAGATAAGGTTTCCCCTAGGCCTGGACGTAACAGCTGGGTATCAATCTTCCTCTGTATCAGCATTATATGAGGGCAGAAACAGAATAAATATGAGAACAAAAATTTGTAATTTTATTTTATTTATTTATTTTTTGCAATAGATAATCAATTTGGTATCAAAAAAGTATTGTTCAGAAATCAGTCTCAATGTGACAATAAAATTTTACATTTTGTTGAGACTTTTTTGGCACAGTACTTGGATTTAGACCAAATATGCTAGTACTGCTCACTTCGTACCTGAAAACTTTTCTGCAAAAACTTTGCAGGGAAAGTTGACGAGCAGGGGAAGAACTATAGCAACTGTAGCCAGTGAGAGATGAATTACTTATGAACCAACTTGGACCAAGTCAATGTCCCATGTCGCCAAAAGAAGTTCAGACTCATCATACAGATCTGAAAACTTGAAGATGTTCAGACAGCACGGTAGCAGTGAGGCAAGGAAAGAACTGCATGGTGAGCAAAGAGGAAAAAGAGGAAAAGGGAAGAGGCTAAAGAGAAAATGACAGCTGCCTCCAGGGTGCTGAACACCACAGAAATGCACAGAACTAAGTGAAAGTATATGTGCTGAACTCATATGTATAGATTGCAAAGACATTTTCAAATGTCTACACATCTCAAAGCAAGTTAACCTTTCTTACAAATCACTCGGCCTCTTTCTCCCTCTCGGCCCCAAAACACATTTGACCCTGTTTACATCATTACCAGAGTGAGCAAGAGTGCGAGAGAGACAGAGAGATTCCAAGATGAGGGAAAAGTGGAGCGAGGGAGATGAAAGCATGAAGTGAGACGCTTACATTTAAAGGATATGTTCCCATTCAAGCTGCAACAAAATAAAACCTGTGGATTCATTATAGTGCGACTGCCAAGGTCATAATTGTTTTTTTATTTACACTATGTGCATCATTTACACTTTTACATCAGTGAATTAGTGCCTGTGCTGATCGGATAATATTAAACAAGCAACATAATAATCACACATTTTGACTGAATGCGAATATTTGGCTTCTAACGGTCCATTGCACTGGATATTGATGTCATCCTAAAAATGCATGTCATTGTACCAATTAGTGCAACTGTAGTGAAGAGAAAGCCAAAGCTCATTTTGTTGTAAGTGTGTGTACTTCTGAGGTCCAAAAAACACAGACAAACCCATATTTGTGAGGACAATTTGTAGGGATCCACAGTGCTGGGGCCGATAACAGAATCCCTGCGCCTCACTGCAGAGGTCATTTAGTCTGTTCTGTAGTGAAATTTAACATTTTGCCTACTCATATTATAGCAGATGTAGATATACATTTTCTTTATTGAGTAAAATAATAAAAAATTATAAAAAAAAAAATTATAGTTGTAGAGGGCGCAAGCACAGAAGTCAATGAGGTAGTGGCCTAATTAGCCTATTGTTGTAGTCATTTGTCATATTGGCAGATCATGGTGTGTTTGCCAGTATCTGATAATACATTTTAAAGCCAATATCTCCGGATACTGATATCACGTGGGTAATATCATGCAACCCTAACATTTTGACCTTATGTGGACATTTTATTTCAGGGTTAAGACCTGATTTTACGGTTAGGGTTGAATTTGGTTTAGGTTTGAGTAAGGATTAGATAGGCACTTGGTTATGAGGTTTAAGGTTTAAGGTTTTTGTATAGACGTTTAGCACGAGTTAACTTAACACAGTTACAGTATATATTTATTTTCTATGCAAATGTTTAATTCCTCTGCACATTTTTGAACTCCTGCACATTTTTCATTCCTCTGTACATTAAATTTCATGCAAATGTTCAATTTCACCACATATATTTAATTTCTTTGATTTCTCTGTACAAATTTAAATTTACATTTATCTCGGGTCAATTTCAGCGTATGGTTACTGTGTTCTAGGTTAACTCTAATGTATGTTCAATGTATGTTACTGCTACTGGATGCTCGAATTTCCTTCAGGATCAATAAAGTATCTATCTGGTTAGGGTAAGGGGCTAGAAAAAGACAGAGAAACAGCAACAAGACAGGCCAGAAAGCAGCTCTAACAGCTGACACACACTTCCAACAACTGCCCATGACACCCACGCAGGTTTAATCAGAGGAGCATTCATGGAGTAAGTCGAAAGATGAAGCTGACATACAGCATGCAGGCACTGTTCAGGGTACAGACACAAGGACTGCGAAATGAGTACAGTTTACACAGAGGGACACATTTTCATCAGCCAGCAAAGCTGAGAATGACCCCACGCATCAAATTTTTAGGTTTCAATGAAAACACAAAGTTGGCCAGAAGGCAGAGAGCAGAGCAAACATAAATAAACAGTCACATACATGTATAGAAATACTGTACATGCATTCCCCATCAGACTCACGTGTGACCTGGATTCCAAATGGTTTAAGTGGTTTACAGTTTCTCTTTTGAACACTTTTGACACAACTGCACCAGAGATTAAATTGTCTGACATGTTTAGGAAAGTAGCTTATTCACATTACTGCCAGGTAAACATAATGTGGGAGCAAGTAGTTGGTTAGTTTATCCCTTAGCAGACTGGAAATGGGGGAACAACTAGCCAGGCTGTGTCTGTCAGTAAATCCACCCATAAGCATCTTGGAATACTCGGTGACTAAATCTAGTTTGCATAATCTCAAATAAAACTAAATAAAATCAACAGGTTTTTTTTATTTTTTTTTAAAAAAGGATCTTTCTTCATGGTCACAGCAACAATTTAAGAGTTACTATACGATTTAAAAGTTACTATTATCAGAAGAAAAAATAGGCTTGTTACAGCTGAATGTAACAACTTCCATCCTTTCTAAGCTACCCGGCTGCGCACTCTGGCCTTGTAATCAGAACCAGATTCTAAGAAAAGGATTTTACAATGCAGCACATGAATTTTGTGCTTTCAAGCCTCAGCAGTCAAGTCGAACCTAAAATCTCAATTCTAAGGGCCCCTGCTTTGTGCCACACCTGGGTCATGTTGTGCTCCCGCTCTCGACATGCTAAGTAGTTCTAATTTATGGGCCCCCGGGCTACAACAGTCATGACCCCACCTGTGCTGTTGCTCATAACAGCTGGTGAGACCAGGATCTAAGCAATGGGGGGTTTCCAGGGCAAATGCAACCTTCCTTGCCACTGTGTTACTGTACACAGAAGGAGTCTATGGCCTCTGTGCTATAAATATAAGCGTAGAGGCAATGTAACTGTGTAGAAATGTGACTAGTCTACATGGGCTGATTCATATTTTCTCCTTTCCATTTCCGATGCCTGTAGTATTTGTCAATAAAGTCAACAACATAGAGCAGATAATAATCTACTATTCTCCAGTGAACAGCTGCCTCCTCGTCCTCCCTCCTACACACTCAGTTACTTTGCCTTCCTGCTGGACCACCATGTAAAACAGCTTTTTTATTGTTTCATTATGAGTGATGATCTCCAACAGCAATTTCTTCTCATCCTTTTAGGTAACACTTTCATAAAACATTTTTTTCCTTAATCCACAGCACTGATGCCTGATAAATTGTTTCACCCCTCATCATCTTTGCATTTTTCAAATGCTGAAAGCTCCGTCCCTCAACACAAGGAGGTGAACATGATTACTTTTAAGCTTTGTCGGAGAATCGTTACATGACTCTAGTGCTGTGCAGTTTGCAGCAATAGACAACAAAGATTACTATAGCATTGCAGCTACAGCAACACGTTGGCAGATATAATGTAAAGCGTGAACATTACAGCTGGGCAGAAACATCATTCTTGCCTTTGGTCAGAGTCATAACTTACTGAAAATTAAATGGGGCTTGTTCATCTACTTTAAAGGAGCACAATAACTTGAAACTTGACTCCATAATTTGTATATGAAATGTTTTGTTACGTTATTTATTTGAATCCTCTTCACTTCAAGATACCATCAAATGAACAGATTTGTCTGGGAATAAAAGAAATGAATGTTGTGTAGGAGTTAAGAAAAGCTTGCAATAGAAGGTTACATTCCTTCTCCCGTCTGCTCTCTCGTGAAAGCTCCACCCTCAAAAAAACCAAAACAAGGACAGCCTGGCTACAAGCAAAGAGAAGGAGACACACTGTGAGGACAGCTTCACAGTTGATGACAACATGATGTCTGATTCACTTGTAAGAAAACACTAAATACTGTATTATCATAATGAATCATGCAGATAGTGACAAATAGCCAATCGATCTGTTTGGTTCATAAGGTCCAACTGAAATACCTTATTGCGTTTATTACAATATTGTGAGAACTACAGACAGATGATGTTTTTTCTCCAGACACATTTATTAATTGATTATAATAAGGACAGGAAGATAATTTTTAACAAATAAGGTGTATAAGTGTTTCAGAAACCAAGTAAGGATTTTTTTGTCTATGCCACTTAATTTATATATACACTTTACATTAACTACATATGTTAAAGTTCTCATTCTTTCATTTGATTATGGTTGTTTTTTATATATATAGTATTGTATGTTAATGCTCCACCAAGTTTTAAATCCATTATGCACTGAATTTTAAATTTTAAACATTATAGCAACAATCAAATCACAACTGCAATGATTACAGAAAAAATCATTACAAAAATCATTGCAGGTATTTTTACCAAAAATGTTCCGCCCAACTGTGTATAAGGTAATCATCCCCTCAGTTTTTTTAAACAATATTGCTGTCAATTTGATTTTAAATGCACCTTCGTAGATCACTGAAATAAAGATAATGAAATAAAGGGCCTTCTTTAAACAATTCTATGCTTCTTGTATAATTTTGATAGCATAAATCCTGGAATCTATCTAAGTAATTTGTGATGACTATAGACAAGATGGCTGTTTGCATAGTGCCACAACAGTATGCAGTCTTGCCAAATGAACACAAAGTGACAGATGGACAGTTGGTGTGTATGTGATAAATGTCTGGATCTGGGTACCAGTTAAAACTGACAATTAATTTTTAACTAAGGTTAAGGCCTTTATACAATCAAGTATCTTTGTCAGTTGTGGGGGAGACTTTAAAACAAGGGTTAAAAGACAAAGTCATCAAAATGGGTCTTCCAAATCAGTTTATGCACGCACACACAAATACACACACACACACATTTCAAAATTTGTAGTGAGAACACCTCATAGATATAATGCATTCCCTAGCCCCTTACCCTAACACTACTCTAACGGTAAAAACCAGGTCTCGACCCTCAAAAAGCCCTTTTATGGAGTGATAGAATGTGAGAACCAGCCAACATGTCCTCGCTTTCCCAAAATGTCATCATTCCCTTAGGTTTATATGATTTTGGTCCTCACTAAGATCCCCATACAAGAACACACACAAACACACACACCTCCAGTGCATTAAGCATATTCATCCACTCCCTTTGGCAGACCCATTAACTGTATATGGACACCTGCTCCCCCACTAACCTCATCAGCCCCTTCCCCCAATCCTCTGCTATCTATCCCCCATGCCTCCTCCAAACAGACACATCCCCCACTCTGTGTGAGTGACAAAGGATTGGTCTCATATCTGACGCAAACAAAACTTTCACCCAAACAAGACAAACAAAAACAATAAAGCTCAGCCGTATCTTGTCATGAGCTACAGTGCTTTTTGAGTTAGTTATTGTAAAAAAAAAAAAAAAGTGAACACTCCACTATCTCTTGTCATAATGCATCTCGTGCTCGGGTACAATTAAGCCCGACAGCTGTATCTATTTTATATACAGTAGTAAGAGTCTGTGTGAGTGACAGCTTACTGTCATTTACCACGTTTGCACATTAAGCTGCAGATTGGAACGGAAACTAATTAACTATTAATTAGTCTACTTCAAATAGAATTATTTCCATTCCATTGTCAGTTATTTTGCCTTTAAGGCAGTAAAAAAAAAATACTTGCATTAATTGATATGCAGTTTGTCACACAAACATACGCATCTCTATGGTTATGGGTGTAAAAAGAGAAACAGGAACACTAAGAAAACATAATGGCAAAGTGTGTGAATGTTCTAAATCATCATGTGCGTGTGTGGCATTTATTCCTACGCTCGTGTATTTTTGAACATTAACACCACCAAAGAGTAGATCATCAGCAGTGTGCAGGTTGGGAGCAGTCACCATAGTTACAGCACCTGGTGTGTATCCCAACAATGTGGGATCTCGTCGAGTGGAGGGATGAGCAGAGAGCAAATAGAGTGTGGCTGCACTGAAGGACAACAGCTCTGAGCTCTGTGGGCTCTCTCTCTCTCTCTATAGCTATGTCCCAAAGAACTTACCAGTTATTTCATCAATTCTTCTGCTGGTGAAAAAAACCACCCAGCAAATTCTTCATGGCCAGGCAAACGTCGGCCGCACTCGAAGGAGTCCATGAATCAAATTAAAATGGAACGGCCTAACTCACTACGCTATGATACATTTTGGCATCCGGTGGATGAACACACATCCTGGATGATGCCCGTGGATTTGGACAGAGCTTGTGTGCACATGTGTATGTAGGAGTTAAGTGGAGTCCTCTTACTCATGATCATCATCATCATCATCATCATCCCTCCCAGCACAGACCCACAGAGTTGCAGGGAATAGACAAAAAAGCGTGAGGGTGGAAGGGGGTTGTTGTTTTGTCTTTTAATTGACCGAGGAAGGCGTTCATAACAACTCTGGTGTAAATATTGCCGTTAAATGCAGATTTCTCCTCCGACACTGTAATGGAAGAGACAGTATCTGCTTTGAATCACTTGAGGGCAGTTTCTTCATAGTGTTCTTTGAAAAGGAGGTGGGTTGGACATTGTATTGTTTAGAAACGAGTGGGGGAGGAAGGTCAGGGGCTATCCACTGGAGAAGGACGAGTAAAAGGAGGAGGAGGCGGAGGTAGCTGGAGTACTCTTAAGTGTGGCAGAGAGCCATCAACCCAACTTAACACTCAGTACATTTACACGACATTAGGAAGAAAAAAAACTGACTAATTGCGTTAGTCCGACTTAAACCTTGACTTTAAAAACACATGTCCGACTGAAAATGTACCAAATGGAATTTCTCAAAGTTCACACCCAGATAATGCAGTTAGGAGTAAAATCACAAAAGCATCTATATCCTCAATAAGACCCAAACTGGCCTAGGTGCTGTGCACATGGTCCATAGTTCCCGACCTTGGACATGGACTCGAAATATGCACATAGAAGAAAAAAAGAAGAACGGTTACCAACTAGCCAACAGTTTAAGTTGTTTTGGTCTGTGACATAACAGGTTAACAGTTACCGCCTAAAAGCAACAGGCTAAAAGGAGGCATATCGCCACCTAGTGTAGCGGAGCCGGACATACTTCATTCAATAAATCGATTCCCCACTAGCTCTACACTGGGACAAGGACAGTAGTCCAATCAAAAGGTGTAGACGAGCTTCAGCAGTAGCTAAAGTGTGCATGTAAACATACAGGCTTAAATTCAGTTTACTTAGTGAACTGCTAAAGGGCTGTTTTTGTGTTGTTATCATAAAACTGTTTCAGGTGTGGAAAGATGCAGCACAATCCTGGCAAAGAGCTGTGACTTGGGACAGTCCCGACAGTTAAGCAGAGGTGCCTCTGCTCAGTCTCCAGGTACAGCCACTTTACTGATTCACTGTGGCAGGCAGGATGTCTCCCTCAAGAACTCTGTTACACTTCACACAGATACTCATTTCCACATGAGAACCAGAGAGAGGCTACAGCTCAGATCTGGGTCACGGGGGAGGATCATCACTTACAAAAAAAGTACAGAAACTGCATGAGTAAAGTAACTTCATGACTAACTTTGGTTTTTAATTTACAGCTCAGATAGCAATAAAGTTCACTTGCTTCAATCTCAAATGATTCACTCTTCGGGGGAACTCAACTGGGGGGGGTTAAAACATTTTATTCTGAAACAAAAAGTTTCACCTTCAGGGACAGACAGAGGGGGAACAGGATAACAACAAACAGTCGGGATGTAGTAAAACTGCTGTGTCAGTTGGGTGTGAGTTTCTGTAGCTGACTGTGATGTCTGTATTAAAGGGCAATTACTTGCACTGTTGGTAGTTACACACACACATTCGTTACCAGCAATAGTCTTGCCCTCAAGCACATAACACACCCAGCTAGCACAGCGACACCATCCCTGGTTTAGTCCTATCGATCCATGACTAATAAGAAGCTGCAGTCTTCACTTAGAGCAGAACACTGACCTACAAATGTCCTGTGTTGTTTTGAATCTCAACTTTAAGGAACATTTACTGGAAACTTACCACAGTGTTTGTGATAAATGGCCAAACTGACAGTCTTCCTTCTGCTTTACTGTTTTTCCTGTCAGTTGAGTCAACAATGATATTGGGAAAAATGCACATAAGGCATCTTGTCATGAGTAAACACAAACATGCACCAAACTTTTCCGTAGCATAAACAAATACGGAACTGCTACGCAAACTGGGGCACAGTGAGTAATCAGATTTCCACCTCACTGTCTGGACATTGCTCTCTGTTCCATGTCATCTGAGGCTTACAAGTACATGGCACGCATTCCCACCGTAGCACCAGCTGACTCAAACATGGAGAAGATGCATGGCCTGACCCCACACAAATGAAAACCCCCTGCCATTCTGAGGTGGGGGCTTCCAGCTGTCATTCTTGCTCAGGACAGAGAGGGGAGGGGCTGGGATGGGCATCAGGGAGTGTCACAGCAAACTCTGAATACCAACATATACGTCGGAGAAGACCTCAACTTTCCCATGACCATTAGAGGTTTTTAAGAGAACAGAAATAATGATGACATTTGTAGACTAATCCTATGTCCTCTCACACGGTCAATCAAATCTGTGAGGCTATAAGTGCTGCCATTTCTACTTTGTGCAAATGTTTTTGGGTTGGGGGGGTGAGGTGGCTCAGCAGTTATGTCTAAAATGGAAATGAGCTCTTTATGCTGTTTGATTGGGGCAATTATGTAGGGCTTGCTTTAAAATCTATCTGCTGATAAAGTCTGACAGCATTACCACAGCTCTTTCTCTTTGCTTTTCTCTCAGCATTCTCTTTCCAATCAACAGTAATGTAATGAGCCAGGATAACAGGTTATTGTTTCACTTTCTGTTACAACATGAAACAACTGATCAGAAAACTTGAAGAAATATAGTAATGAAATAGATTTTTTTTTTAAAATCTCCCTAAAACAAAGGGAAGAAAGCAGCTAACCACATAGGGGAGTGAAAAGATGGTGGATGAAGAATGGACCGTGGGTTTTTTTTATCATTATGAAGTCTTTTTTTGCACTCGCCTTCTTTTAAAGGTCCACTGCTTTGGTGTGTTAGCTGAACAGCAGACTGATTTGAAATATGACATGTAAACACGAAACCCAGTGAATCGTTATGAAAAACTAAAAGATATAAAAATATTACAATGTAACAGCAGGGTTTAGTAAGTTACAGACATTTATATACAGCATTAATGGTTTATAGCAAGAAAAAATCACTGCCGTCACTGTCGTAACTCTATATTCTGCTTAAATGAAAAATGCTGCCAATCCTACCAATCACTGCCACCAAACCTCTCATCAGCATTTGTGCAAATCCATCCATCATATGCTCACATATTGTATCGACAGAGTGAAGAGAGCACCTGTCTTTCCATGTTGGCAAAGCCAATTGAGTCATATTAAAACATCAAGCTGTGACAGACTCATGAGTAAGTGCGAGTGGCAGAAATTTGCATCTTAACAAGACATAAGCTTTTTTTCTTCTGTATGATGTGAAGCTGCTCTGAGACCAGCTGATAAACAGGACTGGTGGCAGCTCATCGAAACCTGGGTGACTGCCGGTTTCTCTCATGTCAGCAGAGTAAATGGAACCAACTCAGGCATTTCACAGTTAAACCAACCCGCCTCACACATATTACACTTTCGATTTAGTTATATAAACTGGGATGTCTTAAGTATTTTATGCTGCCTCCCCAGTTTCAAGCACTCACGTACACCAATAGAAATATAAACCAGAAAAGTAAATAGTGGTACACCACACCAAATACATGACATATTTCTTACTCTTAATAGGATAGAAGAACGCCATCCAATCTTATGAATATTTGTTCCTGCAGGCAACTCTTTATATCATATACCCCAGTGCCACAAATAATCATGAACACTCACACTAGGTTCTCAGCACCATAAATCACAGCTGATATAAGATTTGCCTAAGTGGCACCTCTGACTTTAACAATGACAGATACAGTCACCACCTGACAAAGCTTTCATCCTCCTCTTTATCATAATTTTTTGTAACAGACAAATTCAAGTGCTGCAAGCTAACACACACACTGTAAAATTAGACATACAGTACCATGGATTATGTTGTGAATGTGATGTGGAATACGATAGCATACTCGCACACAATGTTAATGCATATTCATTTTCAATCAAATTGCAGACTTTTAAATCTAGGAGGATGCAACATATAGTAGCTTATACTCCAGGCAAGTTAAATTTATGTCGACAATAAAGCTGGCAAGGCATCATATCAGTATTAAGAAATATCACCTCTCGTGTGATTCATGCAAACGATCCACACAGTCATGCACATGAAACAAAAGGTACTCTTTCCTAACACCTAAAATGTCCTTCACCTCAAACTGCTTCCCATGTAACCATGATTCATGATTATTATGTAATATGGAGAGAAACCTCTGTTTTCCAGCCTGCGCTGTGGATACAATCTGTAGTGTTCCCGTGTGCATTCACCTCTACTCCACAATGAATGATACATGTCAGGTTTTCACTGGAAATCATTTGCAGCCTCCATTTGAGAGAAAGTCATTTCTTAAGCAGTGAATGGAGGATGTGAAGAGAGACAAAGGCTGGTAATCCTCTTGGCAAAGTGGGGGCCCCCAGTGGGCCAACTTCCACTCCCACCTCCCAGTAGAACCAACAGCCTGGACTCCCAATACAGGACCAAAAAAGCCATCTGGTGTTTGTTTGGGACAGTTGACACACGGGCAGAGTGTACCTGGTGTGTGTGTGTGTGTGGGTGTGTGGGTATGTGTCAGCAATCATGACTCGAACTTCTATTCGTCACTGATTGTCACCGGGTGGGTGTGTTTGAACACACCTGGACTGATGACTTCACAGTAAAAATGCACATCAAAGCAGCACATGGTGTCTTCACACACACTGGATGACTTCATACCCTGAGGTGCTGCGGGTGTGTGATTTAAGTGTGTCTGTAATAAGTGTATGTGTGTGCATGTTTTTGCAACCTGGTTAGGACCTTTTCTGTTAAAAACAATGACACTATTCCTCCAGTAGCCCTGGATTCTGAAGCAGCAGCTCATTTGTGTTGCTCTGGTAAGATAAGATGGTCAGAGGTAAGATGTGAACTGTGGTAAGGATAAGGTTAGAGTTACAGTTTTGGCAAGGCTGTCCAAAATCAATGCAATTCAGTCTAGAGCCCTAACAAGAATAGCTGTTTGTGTGTGTTTGTAATCATACTTGTTGCCTCTTTGGGTCTGCTATTATCACTGACTTTTTCAGGACCAGTGGTCATCATGGCAACCAAAAACTGGTCCCAGTAAGGAAGAATTCAATTTCTGAGGTTCTGCTTGGAGTTAGGATCACTATAAGATTAAAGTTTTAGTTAGGTTAAGGTTGGGCATTAACTGGTTATGGTTATGATTAAGGAAACGGTTTTGTTAAGGCTGTCCTAACAAGAATAGCTGCGTAACCCCCCCCCCAATCTTCACGTGTTTGTTTATATTGTATACATGTGTATTTATACTTTATACTTGAGGACAATACCACGATACCAAAAGGCAGCTCTTCAATACAGGAGGTCAGACTGTATAGAATTAATCTGTGACTCAAGTCCAAATATCACATTAACCTAGTTCAACACACACACACACACACACATCTGTTCACATGCATCTGTTACTATTGCAGCGATTATCGATGTAGTCAACATCCACCTGACTCATGATGACTGCTATTTGCTCTCCCGACCGACGAGCCAGTTCGATTCCACACACATGTTCCGTGACTGACACACAGCTGACGCAGACGCGCCTCTCCAATGTGACAGGGAACAACAGAACCACACACGGATTCAGACTGACAGCTTTCTTAGGAGACTTACCAAGCAGCGCACAGGCGAGCAGGAGCGCGCCGGTTGCCATTGTGTATGTATGTATGTATGTTGTGTGTTGATCCGCAGATTCACTTCCAGCAGCTATTTCCCTTCAGAGAAGCAGGAGGTCGGTGTCTGGCTCGGTTTGACAATGTGGGAAAACCACTGCTCCTGAATCGGAATGAAGAGGAATCCCAGGGTCCTCGGAGTCACATCCGCAGCCGGTGAGTCCCGGCGGTTTTCCAGTGTCCGGCTCACCTTTCTCCCGTGTCCTCCTCCTGGTGAAAAAACACAGTCTTTGAGCTTTCACCCTCACCTAGCTGCTTTTATCGCTGACGACGCGTGCGTACGCCAGGCGCCTGGGCGACCCAACCCACTCCCACTCCCGGTTTACGCATCCGAGAATACGGAGGCGATTCCCACTCGGTTTTAAGTCCAGAGAGACCTACGCTTGTTCATTCAGCAACAAGGCGTGATCTGAAAAGTCCTGGCGCTGTAGAGTCACACTGGAATCGGTCCTCGCCAACTATCCTTCCCCTTCACCGATGGCAGAGCAAATCGGAGTCCAAGCAGCAGCTGTATCGGCAGCGACAGGAGTCTCCGCGGTTTCCTCCACGGCAAATCCCGGAGAGTGTGATCATCAGTCCTCTTCCACTATCTCTCTGTAGAAAAACCTAGTGGGCGGGCACTTTAGGTGGAGCACACGGGGCTTTGTGCGCCGACACAATAAATCCAATTAATCATTAAAAACGTGTTTTAACTCTAAACACTGCTTCCTTTTTTTAGTCTCCTATCAACACACTTGAGCCAATGTGTCCTGATTTATGGCACACAAACATACCCCAAAAAGAAAGGTGAGGTTACTTTCACTCAAGAGTTCAAACACCACAGATTAATATCAGGTAGTTGGATCTGGTCCCACAAAGAAACGAGCCCGGCTACTTCCAACGCCACTTCCTGGTTCCTGCCTGGCAAATCATTTGTTTTGTCCCGGCGGTTTGAAAACTTCTCGGTGTGCTGTCTGTCTGCCTCCTGCCCCCACCCACCCAGCAAATGCCACGCCCCGGCCGTGGGGGACACCGCGACCACCATCCCCCAGAGACCAAATCTGCATTTCTGAATTTAAATGATCTAGGCATGCACAAGACAGCTGTGGCTTTCATAAAGATTAAGTCAATGTTTTGTTTACCATAAAATATGTGTAAATTAAAAGTGCAATAGTTTCTAGCTCTTTTCCCATAGGTCTAGATCTAAAAGTTAAATATTGTTTTCACTGCATCAGAATGAACTGGTGGCATGCAATGAAGGAAATCACCAAGCAATATTCATCATACGATTTTAAGTCTCTTTAGGTTCTTCACACTTGGGACTTCACACTTGATTTCGTTATAGTTCACATTGCTACATTTATCTATTTCCTTCAAGGTTTGACAAGTGCCTTTTTTACTCACTGTAAAAAAAAAATCTAAATAAAATGGATACAAAAGAATCAAGGAGAAAAAGAATCTTAGAGATGATAGATATAATATTTACACACATTTTTACTACTGGTCCATTCACACAGAATTAGTATTACCTGGGACAGTGTTTCCCAATCTTGGTCCTCAGGGCCTACTGTACTGCATGTTTTAGATCTTGCCCTGCTCCAACACACTTGATTCAAATGGTTAGCTTATCATCAAGCTGTGCATAAACCTAAAAACGACCCATTTATTTAAAGCAGGTGTGTTGGAGCAGGGCAACATCTAAAACAAGTAGGGCAGTGGGCCCTGAGGACCAGAATTTGGAAAAGTCGCTTTAATCTTTACTGACACCACCCTGTAATGATCACACAGGACGCATTCAGACAGGACTAAAATCACTGAGAAGCTCTGGTAATAATACCTTTACCAAACCTCCCCATGTAAAACTAATCCCGTCCGAATAGGGCTTAAGCCTAGCTCCACACAACTCTATCTGTATTTGTATAGCAGTGTTTAGATCCCGTGTCGCATCGTGACATTTTGGCACTGCACACAGGAAGTGATTCATTTCATGCCAGGACAGATGGAGATAACAACGTTAAGCAAGTAAAACGAGATGGCAGCAAACTGGCTGGATTATGACCGAAAACACAGAGAAGCAGCCACAAACAGTTTCAGACATGAATTCCACTACTCAACAAAGTTGTGCAGCAGTTTGACGGGATAAAGGCTTCTTGCCCCGACCAACCTCTGTGCTGCTAATGTACACACAGATACCCCCTCACGTCTGATAGTTTTGCTCGACAGAGCCCATTTCTCAGGTGAAGGATGCAGCATACATTGTTAAATTGTTCCTGTTCCAAAAGATCAACCAGATGTAGAATAATAACATCAACAACAACAATCACCAAAAGTTACACACTGCAGCTTTAAACAAGCCTTCAAATATACCACTTTATCTAAGCTTCCTGTTTTGCAGCAGTGAAACTTGAGTCTGAATAGAAACATTTCATTGCATAGCATATAGAGTGCATATCGGCAGAGAAACTGTGAATGTCATTCTTTTCATTAATGATGTTTACTTATCTCATGCTGATCACAACAGTCTCGTTCTCATTCATAATTTACCCAGTAGTCAAATTGAAATTTTACATCAATCCCACCTCCTGTTTTTCTTCTTCTCCACACTACCATGTGCACTTCTGGCAATAATTAGGTGCCACTCTGTTTGGGAACTGTCAGTCATGTCAGCACACTTTACAGTTCACCTTCCAGACATTACAAGTTGAACACTCCATCCTTCTACTTTGATTTAGATAAGCATTGCTTTGAAAAAGGCACAGATTTATTGATTCTGCTACATTATTAGGAGGTTCTCAGAATAGACATGGGTGAATGGGGTGTTAGCAGGATAATAGAAAATAGCACATGCTATTATACTACTGCTTTGGTTAGAAGCTTTGTGAGGAACACTGCTTTTGGGACAGAAATATAGACTCCACAATGTGCCAACTAGTGAAACCTGAAGTTCTCTCATATGTAAAAGGTACATATATAAATGAGCAGGTCTTTGCATAGGTAAATGAAACATAATTGCAATAGCGATTTTTTCCATCAACATGGAATTTTGAGTTCTGAAGACTGCCTGATTGCAACATGAATGCTGTTTTGTTTTGTTTTGTTTTTGTTGTTTTTCCCAAGGAGTAGTAGAAATGATTTTCCTCCCTTGGCTGTGTTTGTAAATTGCAGCATAGATAAAACTACCTAAACAGCTGCTGAAATTATTGTTTTAACTGAAGCATCAAAAGAAATATTTACCAAATACTATTAGTTTGTCATGTGTATACATTGCATCAGAATTATGGTTAAACAAACACTAATGGGGTTAAAATTAAACATTTTCCCTTCCTTCTTAAGACCATGCATGCAAACTCTTGGCTGCCAAGAAAAATGTATGCCAAAATGGGATTAGACACTCATAAATTATGTGGTCTATTGGCTCAGCTCCTTTATATATGTAAGACCAACACTGCTGAATTAATATACAACTAAGCTGGCTAGGTAGGCCATGTGCATTACACCTGGTCTACATATTGCAGCACCTAAAATTAGCTCAGTTCTCCTCTGGCTGCTTATTTCATGGCCAAGTTGTAGCACAGTTATCACAGGCAGGCAGCTATAAGGCTGCTGTAACAGTTTTTGAGTCCAGCAGCATCATGTTAGGATGGAAGATGAGGTCCCCTTTGACTCATCAGGATGATTTTGGCAACTATCCACAAGAATGTTTGCTTAGAGAATAAGCAGTGTTTTTTTTTTTTGAGAAATGTTTGCAAGTACAGAGGATACTGGGGATCATAATAGGTCTCCATGGAAACTGAGGAGTCTGCATTGTGTGCACCTCATAACAGGGTCCAGCTCCCGTCTCCCAGATAAGTCTTGATTGCCTCAGCCTTCTTATGAGTGTCCTTCATAACATTTGAGCACTGCTCAACCGTTTGTTTAAATAATAAATAATGTGAATAATTTAATATCCCTACAGCGTTATATGTTGAGATGGTGTCAGCCGAAAAAGTCAGTATGGAGAGTTTTATTCAGTTATTTCATCATACAAACATTTTCAAATTATGACCCCAAAAGTACATGAATGATTTATCGGATTTTTCTTTTCACTCCTTTTCTCTGGTCTCATGTAACTTATCAGCATTATGTACAGGGATGTGTAGATGCAATTAACACTTCTTAATATAGACATGGATGCGTACATTCACACAAAGGTGCCCATAGAGAGGTGTCACTTCAAATCACAGAAACCTACATTTTAAAACATAATCATCATGTATCTCAGTCATGGACACTCATGTGCCCTGGGCGCGTTGATAAATCTTGAATTCAAACTGGGGTGCTTATTGATGTTATGAGCCTTGTTATATAAATGGTGTCTGAAATTATAAATAACTAAACAAAAGCTCTTTGTTTTTGATGGATCCAAAAGGCAAGTCAAAGGAACCTTTGAAACTACTTCTGGTCCTTTTTACTCCAAGAGACTTCTTTAAGAGGAGTGAGAAATAACAGAGGCAGAGCAAGGCAGAAAGGGATGGGAAATAATCCAGATGGGTGAACATGAAGGGAAGATAAACAAAAAAAGTGGAGCCCATCTTTGTTTTGTTGTAATATGTGGCTCCCGAGAAATGAACATGAGTATTATTGAGGTTATAATGGAAACCACATTTGGCAAACCAAAAAAATTGGAAAGATTAACAATAAAAACGAACAATACTCCAGACAATACATGTGTTGAATGCACTGATTCCATGCTACTGTTGATGGACCACAGAAGCATGGACAATATAGAGAAACAGGCACCAACTTTACACAGTACTGTAGATTTTTTCAATGCAGCTTTTGACCGGCTACAGACAGAAGACAAAAACCCTGCAACTGTGTAGATTCAAATGTACAACTCTTCATTCCAATAGTAAATGTGAGACAAAGCAGCACAGTCATTTTTTAACACTACTGTTCCCATTAGCGCAGAAGATTACACACTGCAATATCAGATAACTTGTGATTATTTATACACCGCTGGGGGTGTTGCAGTAAAAGATATAATTTTTGCCTTTTATGTCAGTTCCGTGCTCAGGTTTTTTTTTTTTGTTTTTTTTAAATAAATAAATTAAAACAAAATTAAAAACTCAAGCTTAGTTATCCATACTTTCAAAATTATGCCCACAACTGCATTCATGTCAACAGTTACAAGGCTTTACTTTACAAGGCTGCCAGGAGCATAAGTCACTACATTTTCTTGCAGATAAATTATTAATCACAGCGGCTTTTAATGTAGAGTATTAATATGAAATCACTGTCAAGTCGCCATTTTTTTTTGCCTCATATCTGTCGGTGTCTCCTCCTCTATGTGGGCTCTGATGGCCTTTTTCACCCTCTTACTTAATCATTTCTATGCAACATATAACTTAGACTTAATGTCTTTGTCTTTTTCCTGTCCGCTCTAAAGCTCCATGTGCCACATATTGATAATAGCTGATGATAAAAGTAATTGTATCTGAATGAATTATAATTATTTTACATGTGTGCACTGTAAGTTTCTATATCGTTCATGTATTGTGAAAGATGTTAATTTGCATCAGATATCAGTTCACATGCACATATTCCTGAACAAAGGCTTTAAGTGAAACACGGGTTAGAATTGAGTGATAGTAACAATTAGTTCCCTTCTACAATTACAGGTGGTTTAATATATGTTTATTTAAATGCCCTTTATTTTGTAGTTAGGATGCTAAAATAAGCTTGTACCACAACATGTCACTTTCATTATCTCACCCCGACAGGTGGTTTCAAGAAATACCCTGATGTATTTAATTGTAAATGATTACTCTCACTGAATGTGGCAATTACAGGCTTTTAAATGAAGTGAACAGATAGATGAGCATTTCAGTCAGGGCAAGTTTACTTTAGGTATCATTACACTGTGTTACACCAGGTTTTCATAAATACACATTGCCAGCAGCAGACGGGCGCGACCACACTGAACAGAACATGTCAGGTACAGTTAAGACAGCTCTTGGTAGCAGCGTGAGTAAAAATTCGAATGTGTCATGACAAAGTACAGCTGTGTTCTTTAATTGTAACCAAGAGAACACATTTTCTTGGATCTGCATGAAATATAATCTTAGTTAGGCTCAGGTATCACATTCAATTCAATGTGCAAACACAGCTAAAAGTCTTACATTATTTATTTATGTTATTTATTTAAGTTTAGTGGACATACACACACACGTAGCCTCTTATTGACCATTCATTTGGGCAGTGTTACGGTAACAAAGCATTATCCCAACCCTTCACCAGTTAATGCCTGATCCTAACCCTAACCTAACAACAATTTAAATCTCAGCCCTGTGTTCTTTGAAAAGGAGGTTATGCCTTATTAATACCAGGTGTTGGTCCCCATGAGGACTACAGGTCCTGGCAGGTCAGTGTTTATGCCAGAAAAGGTCCAAAAGATGTAACAAATATGAGTACATACACACATACACACCCACACCCACACACACACACACACATGCATTTAATCATCAGCCCTCGCAGGTACAGGCTTGTCCTTTATGCTGTTAGGTAACAACAGCAAAGCAGATGGTATCAACTCCAGGCTGTGAAACAACATTTGCTTTTCATGGTCACACTTAAGTAGAGCTTTTGCTTTGTAGAACAAGGTGACACCCTCCCTGACCACGGACCCATTTAAAACTGATGTGTCTCATGGATGAAAGATGAAGTGTGTGGGCAGAAAAAGGATTTGAGGTACAATTAATGCACCACCAGATCACATCACTGAATTCAAACATCACAATCTACTATGTGAGTAACGTCTTGTTGCTGCCAACTAGGTTAGTTATTTCTTTCATTGACCAGGCATCTGTTCACAACTTCTTTAAACTTTGTTCACCTAAGGCCCTAACCTTTGAAAACAACAACATTTGTCAGGTCATGAACCTATAAGCTTATGTCTGCAACAACACTGAGAAAAAATAGTGGCATCTTCTCTGACAGTGAAATCTGAGACGGGACTACGGAGAGGGACACAGTCTCCGAGACACAATTATTAAATCCTTTTAAAGGTCACACTGAGGTATTGATGGCACCAACAATAAGTCACACAGTAAATTTGGTGGTCAGTGAGTAAATCAGATGAAAGTTTATAAGTTTCTAGGAGCCACTGCAACATTAACGGCAATGTCGCCCTTTTTAAAATTGTTTTCATGTTCTTCCTGTAATGAGAGATTCGTGGCTCCAGTATAGTAAAAAGAATCCATCTGTCCTCTGTTTATGCTTGTTTAAAATGGAGTGTAACAAGTAAAATCGACAATACAACATCCTTTTATTTTGGTTACAATCAAAGCAATCTGTACTTTAATGCTTAATAAAACCAGATGATAGTAGAGAGTAACAGATTAAGATTTTTGAGCTGGTTGTGTGTGTTTCTTGGCAGACATAAAGCCCAGAGCTTCTAATGATTGGGTTTGTTCGATCTCATCGCTGCTGCCTGCCAAGAAGAACAAACATGAGCTGCATGCCTACCTCAGGCTGAGTCATGCACTTCATTCTCCTGAACAAATACACTCACATATTCCTCTGTGTGGACATATTCACAGAGACACACATCCACACACAGTTTAGGACACAGATACTGTTCACCTGCTATGAAAAACCCATCCTTTTTTGCAAATGCTGTTGTATCTCGTGCATAAACACAGTGCAAAACACTTTCCCTAACATGCCTTTGAGCCTGCTGCTTTTTCCTCTCTTTTCGCTTTTTCCACCTGCATTCATCACTGACGTACACATGTGCATGTCATGTCCTAAAATTCATAAACGCAAGCACACAGTGTCCCCCTCTGGTGGCAAAATATCAACATGTAACCAACATGCGTGGACCTGCAGACAGCCATGCACGCACACAAATAGGAGCTCATGTAAGCAGGTGTTGACTGTGCAGAAAAATCTGATTTTACCCAAGCAAACTTTGCCAAACCCCAAAATCCTTCATACTGTGAGCACACCACTTGTGTGAATTATAAATCATAATGTACACGCAAACCCTGATCCTTCTTATAAAGTGTAAAGCAGAAGCAATTAGTATGGATCCATATTGATATATATATATATATTTTTGGGAGTCACTCTCAACCTTTGCAATTGAAAGCTGTTTTTTATAGTTATACTACATAAACTTGCTTTACTGTAATGATAGTAAGGATTTTATGAGGAGAGAAGATATAATCATTTTATATCAGTGGGCAATTTAGAATCAACAACATTAAATTACATGATATTAGTTCAGCCATATTAAACATGTCAGGAAGTCAAATTATTATATAAATCCAACTGTTCTGGCAGATTTGACTTAGATACCATAAGGGGAAGATTTAAAGGTTCAATGTGTAACATTTCCTTTGTATTGTTGTTTTGTGTGTTCATTGAGTGTATTACCCATATGGATGTTTCTCTTAGTACATAATCACTTTAAAAAAGGTAAACAGTTTGGTGTTTGTAGCCTTTTACTTTAGGCAAGTAGCATGCATTACAGAGGACAAGATGTTTCAACAGCAGCCCAAATAGACAAACCAGCCTGTGCATAACTTTACATTTTTGGTAAATAAAAGCCACTGTAGTTCCCTGATGCACTTGGGAAAAGGAGTAATGAATGGAGGAATCTTCCACTTGTTACAGTCTGCAGTCTCACCATTAGATGTCACTAATTCTTACACCCTGGACACAAGAGTGGATTAAGACATTAAAATATCATTTTACTCTGTAGCTTTTGGGAATCAGGAACTGGGGGGAAAAGAGAACAAAAAACAATTGGAACAATGAAAAAACACGATTGGGAACAGCTGCAATGATCCAGTCTCTGCCTAGCTGACCAGCCAGCTTCCTGCAAATCAAAACCAAAACAGGGCTGAACAGGAAATACAAGGGATAACAAAACAAAACAGGAAGTGAACAATACAAATTCAGACGTGGAACACAACACAACACAGCACATCACAGCAAGTGTGTAAGATCCTGGCTGGGAAGGCATACTGTACATGGAATGCCACAGCCAAAAAGGCTGGAGTAATGTATAGGAACATCTGTGCCAAGTATGGACTGGAGGTCCCAGGATCAAGATGGATCCAACTGTAGTCTGAGTGGTGATAAGAACACTAGGAGCTAGATCTCTGTCCAGAACCCTCAGGTTTCCCAGCTTGAAAGAGACAACACTGAATATATAATATATACTGTATATATTCTTTCTTTTTCCAACTTAATTTATGAACTTCCCTTCCCTAGTTGTGGGTCATCGTATTGCACATTTTCAGGATATGTATCAGTTGATTGAAATATTCTTGTTTAATGCAGAAAGGTAAAAGGTGAATATTTCTAAATCATAGATGTGGGGCAAAAAAACAAACAAAGCACCTTCCACTCAACCTCAATCAACCCCCCTCCCCCACGAAAATCCACAAATTAATTTTCTCTGTAGTTTGTTCCTCCTCTGAAGGTGTTAATTTCAGTCATATGTACAGGTTCAGTCATGTTTTCTCTGCAGCTCTGATAACACACAGTCTCCAGCACAGTGTGAGGTCAGCTCTGGGATAAAGAAGCTACACACCAACAGAAATGACCAATTACTACACACTGCATCATGACGCCTGATGGACCTGCTGTGGCATAGCGATGCTGAGGATGAAAGGCTTGTTGTAAGTTATTTCACAGTTAAACCTGCATCTAAGCCCCCAGCAGCTTGCTTTAGGAAAGCTACCGGTACAGTTGCAATGAGCAGATGCCACCGATAAAGTGTTGTCATTTCATAGCTCATACGGTGCTAAATTGATTAGACTCTACATGGTTCACTGAAAGGACAGCACCTGCTGTTAAGTGACTGTAAATCAGCATCTAATATAAGCTTCAATCTAGACTTTCACTCAGAAGACGCAAGGATGTGCAGGATGTACAGTTTAGGTTTGGCAGAGGGTAGCCTTTCATGTAAGCTATGTTGGCCCTTGGCAGCAGATTTGGCAATTTATGCCATATAGAGATTAATAAATGCTAAGAATAAAGATTTGTCAGAAATAGAAACACAGTCTCTTTGGTGAGTTGTAACCTCTAAATACCCGAACAGCTTATAAAAAAAGAAAAGAAAGCAGAAAAAAAAAAATAAAGCATGTGATTTTACATGTCTGATTGCAGTGCTGCTAAATTTTCTGCCCTATTTGAATCAGTGTGGATTTTTAGGAGGAAAAAGAGAGGAAAAGAGTGATTTTAAAATAGTTTCCACAATGATGTGAATAGAATAGAATAGAATAGAATAGAATAGAATAGAATAGAATAGAATAGAATAGAATTCATTGTCCAGTTTGAAAAGGTCACCATTAGGTAGATGATTCTTGTAGTGTTGGGCCATTATTGCTTTCATACCATCAATATCCAGCTAACACACAGCTAACAGGGTCATTTTCAAAGTCAAGTCAGGTGGGATTGGCTCCAGCAACCCCACCACCCTCATGTGGAGGATAAAGCAGTAGACAATGAGTGCGTGAGTGAGAGGTTGCATGAATGAAATAAAAACAGAGCAGCTTCATATGTACTTTATGCAGTGAGAGATACATGAATAAATAAATAAATAAATAAAAGAAAAAATCATTAAGTATCATGGGATCTCTATGACTTTTTTTCTGGTATAGAAAAAAATGATACAGCCACATAGACATGGACCAGATCATCCCCCTGACTTAAAGGCCTACTGTGTCACTGTATGGTGTTCTGATGGTTTGTGACAGGTCTGGCTGCCTCAGAGTCACTTCAACCAGCAAACTAGAAAGACAGAAACTGAAAAGCCACAGAGAGCGAGAGAGACAGAGTCAGAGACAAAGACCAAGAATCTCAGCTGCCTTTCTCTCCTTATACTTGTATCTGATATGAGAAAAGGATGGAAGCGATACAGTATGTCTCACATAAAATGCACTAATAGGCCTCATGCATTCAAAATAACAGATTTATGTCAGTTGCTAGTGTTTCATTTACGCTACAAAGTTTAAGGCAGTTCAGAAACTCACATAATGTTGTCACTCTCAATTAGTTGGTTACCATGGTAGCCACTTAAATATGTAAGATTTGAAAGGGGATGGTGGTCATAGTCCCTGTTATAGATGAACTGAGGATGTACACTTTCAGTATCAATACTGTGTACAGATGCTAAAGTGTGTATCTCATTAGAAAACAAGAGGACAGATCTTTAATTTCCAGATCACCAAAATGAATTTCTAGTTGAAAATGTAGACAGAGAGGAACTGGTTATGGGTTTAGGGTTGTAGTTAGATTAGGTTTAGGGTTCAGGTTAGCTCAGTGTCCTAAGAAGAATACCTCTGCAAACCTGGGTGTGTGTGCCATACAAACATGTGTTGTAAATGTGCCAGCTCCTCACTTGAACTGTACAATGTCTGTCAGCTAATTAGCAACATGAATTAGCGCAACAGCAGTTGGGAGAGCTCCTCGCATGCAGAGATAGTCTGATGGGAGCTGATGGGCGCAGCGGAGCGTCATCGCTGGTGACTAAAGGGGAGGGGGCATCTAAACCACTGCTATAATGAAGAAGTGGCATCCCTGTACAGTAGCAAGCTCAGCCATCAAAAGTGGCGTGAATACATTTCTCGCGCAGTGCAGAAGAACTGTCAGACCTACACATGTCAGTATGGAGTACAAACACTAGTGCCAGTGAAAACACAATTATCTCCCACCAGTAGGACTTGGTGGTATCCTGGTGGCATCTCACAGCTGGCTATATGTGCAGAACTAAACCAAAGAAAACACCAAATGCTAAACTGGCTTCGTTTGTATGATGGGTATGTCTTTCTCAAGCTGTTCTTCATCTTTGTCTGTGTTGTTTGTTTGGGAATACAGGTTCACAATGGCTGCAACAAAGGCTGATTTGAAAACCTTAATTGTCATTGCACACTCAAGCTGTACAACAACACTGGACGCTATCCTGCCGGTGCAACATTTGCTATACAAACATTAAATGCCTGCAATAATAAAAACTAACTTTAAATAAATAACAAACAAACTGAACTGAATGTAAATGTTTTTAGTCATTGTGGTTCAGGTTATATTTCACTTGCTAATGGTGACAGTTTAATGTGAACACTGAGCAGAACATGAGCAGAACATCTGCAAGGCTGAGATAAAGAGAGCGATATGTAGGGTAAAAACTAAAAATAATAAGTGGCATAGCTGATAATGAGATAAAAGCATAACAGTGTAGACATGCTCCAAATTGTTTAGAAAATGATGCAAAGACACTACACCACGAAATGCTGCATTTTCCTATTCACATAAGCACAACACACTCAATAACATCCATCTTGGTTTTAGTCCCATTTTATACAGTGCCTAAAATGCTGTGTAGTTAAAGTCACTCTCACTGTGACATTTCTCCCCTCTCTATCTTTCAGAAAAACATGTTGGAGGAGAAACACTGATGGGCAAAGAGCTGTGAGCAAAGCCTCGAGTGCCAGTAGCTGATGTATTGGCTGATTAGAAGCTTGCATGGCCTCTATTGATGGAGCTTGCTGATAGCTGCAGAGCCATACAGTATTTGTTGTCCTGCTCTGAGATACCAGTAAATTAATGTTGTGGGAACTGCTGATATTTTCTGGTGCTCTCATCCCTCTGCTAAGAGGCCTCTTCTCTGCAGCAACTCCGTCACTATCAAAATCAGATAATGTCAAATTGTACAGACAGTTTTGAAAGAGCTTAACAGTTGTTGGCTTTATATATATATATATATATATATATATTCTCTCTCAGGTAAGAGAAACAACAGCAACTGCAGCCAGAAACTATGGTAGAAAATAGTGGCTCAGTGGTTAGTGCTATTGCTTAGCACTGTTAAGTCACAGCAAGAAGATTCTGGATTTGATTCCTGGTCCAGGATCTTTCTGTGTGGAGTTTGCATGTTCTCCAATTTTCTCCCACTATCAAAAGCATGTATTAATGTTTGTAGCTTTGTACCTTCGGTCAGGTTAGGTCCATTGTCGCAGTGGCTTTGATCAACCCTCTGTCTGAAATCTTGTTGTGCAATTCCCCTTGTATAAAGATTCTTCTTTTTCTTAAAAAAGACTTGGTCTTGCTGACATCTCAGTCTTCATACTACTTCTGTTTCCTTGGTGACAGTGGATACATTGCCCTTGACATCACAACGTCTGTAAGCCAAACCGATGCATGGTAACTCCCACCATATTAGTAGCATATACAGTATATATTCAGTTATTCATATTGGGCACATGTTGCTGTCACTGACATTTCTTTGATATAAATGCATAATGATTTTTAGAAGGGAGGGGCGGATTTCTGAATGATTCTGGCATGAATGATGACAGTTGGGATGAATATCAGTACCTGCAAAGGCTCATGCTACAGGAAGGAAACAGTCGGTAAAAGCTCCTGTACTCCTATGAAATAGCATTCATTCAATAACAATCAATGTGTTTTTTGTTTTTTTTTATTGTTTTAACAGCTCTAGAAACTGTGTTACATTTAATATCAAATTCGAAAAATCAATTCTTGTTTGTCAGTGAGATTGAAGTCATGTGGAGAAGAAGAGAATGAAACAATGACAGGATTGGTTAAATCCACTGTGTTCAATGAAGAGTCAGATTAATTATTTTTATTTATATATTTACCACCAATTTGAAACAAAAATGCTAGATTGCTTTTTGCTTGACCCACAAAGTAGTTCGCACTGCTGCTGCAATTAAATCTGAACATGTCGCCGTCCTCTCTATTTTTTTGTCAGGGGAGACACAGGAAACGACAACTATGATTAAAGATGGCAGCGGCAGCATATTTACATATTTACATGAAAGTATAGTATACTGTTCCTATTGCTACATTACAATATCAGTGCAGTTAATCCATGCAGATCCGGTATGTGAGAGTACAGATGTGTGTGTCTGTGTACCCGGTTGTGGGGACATAAATCTGTTTACAAAGTCACATTTTGGGGAATTGTCTTCCTTATGGGGACAAAAAGCAAGTCCCCATAATGTAAATTACTCTATTTTTTGAGGTGAAGACATGTTCAGGGTTAGTTAGGCTGAGGTTAGGGTTAGGTTAAGGTTAGGGTCAGGGTTAGGAAATAAATATGAGTCAATGCAAAGTCCTTTGAAGTATTGAAAGTTGTGTGTGTGTGAGGGAGAGGGGGGGGGGGGGGGAAGTATTGAAAGTTGTGTGGGGGGGGGGGGGGGGGGGGGGGGGAACAGAGGCTCCAAGTTTGTTGAGAGCTCCCCTGACAGGAAGCTGAACTGGCTATTACTTCATATTGCACCATTTAAGCTGTTTTTAATTTGGACTCTCCAGTTCCTTGTACCAGCCAGCACTGTCTCTGGGGATAACAATCAAGCTTCAACAAGAAAAAAAGCAGACAGCTCCTAACAGTTTAGAGAGTTGTATACAATTTGTGAGTCTATAACCACACTGTATATTTATGTGTTGAGATGGGTTTGGATAAATGAAGTGAATCTCTCTGTGCTTGCATGAAGACACCACTCATGCTCAGTTTTGTTATTTCCCAAATGCTGCTATGCCAGGTGACAATGTGCAGTCTGTGGTGTCACCATAACACTGACAATATCTCCTCGCCTCCTTCTGTGTGCCTCCTTCTACTTTTGTGGGACATTTTTCTCCCTCTATTCCCTGACATGTACAGACTTACAATCGCTCACCTATGACAAGTAACCTACTGTGAAAAAGTCAAAGAGGACAAAGACTGGACACTGCAGTGACAGGCTATGAGGGACTCTCACTCACCGCCCTGATGACTGCACGTGGCCTTTCAAATGTCTCTGTCCTTGAGGCCAACAATAGCTCCCTCTAGTGCTGTCAGATGATAAGACAGATGTGCACAGAAGGGAAGAGTGATGAGGGAGCAGAGAGGAAACAATAGAGAAGAACCATGCAGTTGGTGGTTAAGGCAAGAAACAGACAGCATTGCTGTCAGGTCTGTGTTCTCTTCATGTGAGAACAGGGAATATCAGAGGCAAGATGGAGCCGGGAGGATGTAGAGAAGAGTTCAGGGTATAAACAAAGAGAGTCAGTGAGCAGAGGTGAGAGGAGGCAAAAAAGTACTTCAGAGAAGACTTTCACATTTCATGAGAGGTATTACATAATTTGTGCGGATCGTACTTTGAGTGTCTCTCTCTCCCCTCATGCAATTCCTACTCCTGCCAGGACACATTATCCTCTTGCTAAGAGGGTGTCACAGAGCAAACCTTTGATATCCTGTGCTGCACTTTTTGCATTCCTTTTTCGTATTCAGAATGTGTGTGTTTAGTAATGTGTATTGTTTAATGTTAAATGCACACAAATGCCAAAGATACAGTAAGAAACATAGGGTGCACAGTAGGTGTGCACCCATAGGTTTGGAATATGAGAGTGAATGGTTGTCTTTCTCTATGTGGCCCTACGATGGACTGGTGACCTGTCCAGGGTGTACCCTGCCTCTCGCCCTATGTCAGCTGGGATTAGGCACCAGTGCTCCTCACGACCTTCATGTGGAGGATAAAGCAGTAGAAGATAAGTGAGTGAGTCGTGCCAAATCACAACGTACATTATCTCATGGCACTGAGTAAGTAAGGATGACCTTTACAATCTTATTATTACAATTATTATAGAGTTGGTTATAGAACTATTTGGTGTGAGAGGAAGCATGAGGAACAGAGGAGAGGTAGGAGAGAGAGAAAGGGATGAGAGAGGAGAAAGGGATGAATAAAAGCTTTATTGAGGCTATGATACCATTAAAACAGAAATGCCAGTGTCCTGGCACTGGGATAGTTCCCTAATTGAATAATGCTTTTAATTGTACCAGTGACTGACGTGTTGGCATGTTGTAAACCTCAGATACTTTAGCTGACATGAAGCACCTGAAGCTTTAACTGTTGAACTGACACTGAAATTCCTGATTTACCATTTCTCTGCAACAAACTTTGTAGTTGTATTTGTGTATGCACTTAAAACAATGTTTATCCTTCTGGAGTTCAAGGAGCTGAAATAGCTAGAGTTAATGCATGTGCACTTCTTAAAATTCTTGTCTATTCATGGTACATGAATCACAGGGCAACAAAGTGATGTCAAACGTGATCTGGAATGAGATCAGAGTACGACAGATAACCAACTCCAAGCACCCAGCCACATACTGGCAAACTGAGAACCAAACTGTCTACAAACAGAATATTTTTTCAGAAGAATGAAACCCAACCTTTCTCTGTACACTGTGTGTAACACTATCATCGTTAAGTGAAGAATCCATGATATGCCTGAATTGTAAGTCAAAGTTCAAAAAAGACAAGGTTGTTGATTGGCTGCCTTGATTGTGCATGCTGCATTGTCCTCACTAGTTTTTGCTGCAGAGTCACAAGCATTGATTTGCCTCCCAAATGTGATGATTCTTTGTTTGCCTTGTCAGGCATTGCCATGGAAACACATGGGAGTGGAATTACAGTAAAATTAAATGGAGCTGGTTGTGAAGGGCTGCTATGACTCAAAACCAGAAGGCACTGGGACTGCTACAGTACATCATTTCTGGGCCCGAGATAACAACAGCCTGCATGAATGTTGCTCTGTGAACTTTTATTTTCTCACATATTTCAGAAAATCATCACGAGTTTTATCACAAGTTGTTTATGACATGTCTTCTTCTGTATGGGAGGATTCTGGTGTCGAGACCCCTTTCTTCAAAAGTAAAAGCAAGAAATACATTCTGTTCTTCTCTCTTACACAGATGGGGTATTAAACATTAATTGGGGTGATGGAGGGACAAATGGAAAGACAGTGAAGAGAGAGAGGAAGATATATTTTACTGCTTTAGTTTTGATTACTCACCAGTAATTACCAATTGTGGTGCTGGATTGTCTTTTTTCTAAAATGTGGCAGCTGTAACCCCTTGGAATTCCTTTTTAAGGGTTAGGGTTAGTCTAATGTACTAAAATAAAGAAAAACCTACATACATGTATATACTGTAAACGTTAACCTGCATTCAGTGAAATGTGTATAGTCTCGTCGCAAATTCACTTCCTGTGCACGACAGTAACATTTCTGTATCATGTTCCCATTTCAACAGTGTCACAGACGACACAGTCACCCCACAATCGCAACCCTGAACTAAATGAAACCACAGACCACTTCCTGGTTTATTCGTCTATGTCTCACTTACTGCCTAATACTTCACATCTTGCATGGTCAGCTGCTCCCATAGACATGCCGAGCTTTAACTGCTTCCCATCACAGACATCCTAACTAGCTGTCTAGTATGTCAGCAGATAAAATGGTGAACAGCTTAGCTCGACATTCATTGCAAACAAGATGTATGAGGCTGTTGTTTATGCATATAAATGTTAAGCTGCAAAATGAAAAGTGCTATAGTTTAATTTTAATGGTTGAATCAAATTTATTACTACATAAAGGCAATAATTATTTCTCAGCAATTTAAACAGTTTTTATGGCACATTATCAAAAGATTTATTTAAAGATGAATTATCACTGTATAACAAATGAATAAAAAATATGTCCAGTGCAAGATTTTAAATTATAAAACATGAATGCATATATGGCATATAAATATATTCCATTTTAAATCTTCGGCTCTTCTGCTGTATACTCTCGTCTCCACTTCTGGCCTGCGAAGTTCAATCAGCTGCTCTGGGTTTACTATTCAGAGGATGTTCCTCCGCCCACAGAGACTGGCCTGACTTCTTTCCTCCTGTGACCTTGGTCCTACATATCTGCAGCACCAGTAGGAATATTACCAACAGTAAGCAGATGACTAAAGGTACAAGAATCCAAATCCAAGTATCTGACCTGCACTTTGGCTCAGAGACAGGTTCTCCTACAAAGAAAGCACAGACGTGCATCACTTCCACATATTCACATATGGATACATTTACATCAACCTCCAATCACATTAAATGGTGTTTACCTTCTGGAAAAACATTTACAGTCATATATCCTGACTTCTCCACTGCAACCTTCCTCCATCCATGGGACAGAGATGGGAGCCACTCTTCTACCTCACAGGAATACCGGCCACTATTTTCAGGAACTGGTTTCATGACTGTAAGGCTGAATTGGTTGGGTAGTGTGTGACCAAATCTTAGGTGGTCGCCTTTGCCAAACCTGTATTGTAGCGTACCGTTCCGGTAAGCTACGAATATGGGGTTTTGTTTTGTTTCTGAATCCTTCTGCCAAAGCCATGTGACCTGGAATACAGACTCACTGCTGGACTGGTTGCTGATGTGACAGGGGATGGTGAAGTCCTGGGATCTGCTCACATTTAGCTCCACTTCGTCCATTCCAACATACAGATTTTTTTCTATAATAGGTAAGACAATTTTGATTTAACAGAAGGATTCTTTTCAAAATAAGACTCCATGTTATATTCCTAAGTACAAAGACAGACAAAGGAGATGTCATGAAAAGGAGACAAAGTGGGGATTAATAGTCTTTAAAAGGGGCAGAAATAAAGTGTGTCTGTATCTGTAATGACCAATAGACTTTTAAAAGATGAATAAATGGAGATGGCACAAAGTAAGGCACAAAACCCTATCACCAACAATACAGGTAGGGCAAACATGCCAGCCTGATCGGAGGATTTCAGTAACAACTTGGTGTTGTTGGTAATAAAACTGTGATGCAATTTGCAAGTTTGTAAAAAAAGTACAACATTTTGAGAATAGCTAAGTTAACCTACACTAAATTTTCTATACAAACGCTAAAGTGGTGCTTTATGTATCTTCTTACCTGCCTAGTAATGAATACATATCCCTTGCAAATACACAATGTTTACACCTATAAAGTGATCTTACCAACGACATTGACAGCTAGTGTGATAGGACCAGCCGTTTCAGATGCTTTTTGCAGCCAGTGACCATCACGATCCAACTGGTATTGATCCACCTGGCACTTGAAGGTCCCACTATCCGCCTCATCTGCCCTTTGAATTTTGAGATAGAAGCTGCTCTTAGTGGGTCTGTGGAGACGAAGCCGCCCTTGCAGGCCCCTGAGGGCCTGGTTCTCTGGGTACCTCAGCAGACCAGTGTGATCAAGCTCTACGATGGGGACATTTGTGACGGGATAACTGTTTCCAGAGTACAGCCAAGCAACTTTGTAGAAGAAAGAAGAACTGGATGCACCTGAGATGATGTTACACTTGAGTTCTACCTCATCTCCCTCTGTAGATATCAACTGCTGATGCTCTTCCACATCTAAATGAAGATCATTGACTGGAGAGTGAGAGGATAGAGCAGAGAGAGAAGAAACCTGAGAGCTTTACTGTATTATAAAGTGTTTAAAAATGGTATGACCAACTGTGGTATTCGATAATTAGATTTATATGGTAAAAGCTACAGTAGGCAGAAACACTGAAAACACAGTTGATTGTTGAGTTTTATTTGAAGGTTAGTAAAATACTTTTGAGACATTGAGGAAAAAACAGCTCTCTGTCCTGAGCTCATACCTTTAGATGAGCACCAATATAGTGACTTCTTTCATATGTGACAGATGAGCCAGGGCAATCTCTAACTCTGAAACTCACTGCAGATGTTGGTGGATTTTGTTGCATTACTTGTCCAACTCTCTTTTTAGATTCTTTGCTCTATTTTAGCTTTCGTTTTTTGTTAGCAAGTTTTTGTCAGTGCCTCCACCACCAGAAAGCACCTATGCAGAGAAGGTGGAGTGGAACAGACAATTGCAGCTTTCCCTCTCCCTTTTTGATTGGTCAGTTTCCTGTCACCCTATGAACTATTCTGTGATCTGATTTACCAAAACTACAATAACAGATTTAATTGTGACATTGTAGTCACAGCTTGGAAACAGTGCAAACATGTTGTCTTCTCTTACCTGTTTTACATTATGTTGAAAGGTCATTATGGAGTTTTTGATAAATACATCTAAATAAATTGATTTGAACAAATCCTGCCTACTGTGCTATTAACATAATCTAGAGGATATTTCTGTGAGCAAATTGTAAACAAACTTACCTGGCTCAATAAGTTTTACCTCCGTGATTTGGGACACTGGCGAGAGCTGATACCAATTTCCACGGGGATCCTGCAGCCATTCCACCACCTCACATATGTATGAGCCATTGTCTGAGACCTGAGCCTGCCGAATTGTCAGCTCAAAACTAGGGCCTTTAGTGCGCCTCATGCTGATTCGTTGTCTACTACTCAGCTCTACCTGGGTCCCAAATGTTATTAAGGCATCACGGTCTGAGCTTATAATTGTCTTATTTTCTGCCTGGTGCTGGTGCAACCAGGTGACAGCATAGCGAGAAAACCTAAGGGTCTCTGAAGTAACTGAGCACTTTATTTCTATATCAGTGTTGATGTTTCTTGTCAGGGTACGGGGAGACGTAATAATGAGTTTGGTCACTAGGAGAGAGAGAGAGAGAGAGAGAGAGATAAACAAATGGTGATAAACAAAGGGAGGTACACTGCAGCTTTGAGCCAGAATTGCTCTACACATTACATATATAAATGATACCTGGGTTCTGCACCATCACAGCCACTTGGTTGGATGCAGGCAACTTCTTGTGCACATTCTTAACAAAGACCGATGCCCTGCATTGGTATCTTCCTGCCTCCCTGTGGCTTGCACCGTTGATAAGCAGATAGTGGGAGACTTCATTCAGTTGGTTTTCTGCTTTCACCTGGTAGCCCTGCGGATCTCCAGACCAGCTGATGCCACCATCAGAGTATAGTGTCAGGATGTTATCTACAGTCGAGGCATCACGCTGCAGAGTCCAAATCAGTGTTAATGGCACGCGAGGCCCCTTGATTCGGCACAACAGCTCAACATTTTCTCCCACAGTCACTCTGGAGTTGCGACTTATCAGACGCACGTTTACTGATGACTCTGTTGAGTTAGAATGAAGAAGTTGGTGATCACACTGTCATCATGAGTCTTTGAGGGGTTGTGATAACAAAGGGATGTGGGTAAATGTTAAAGTACTCATACTGTATGTATTGCACTGGAACACATTTTACCATGTATCGTTTGTTTGCATATAATTGTGACTGTTATGATGATACTTAACATTTTTTGTAATGACTGTTCTGTGTTTAATGTGCAACTTGTGATTGTGTGATCTTGATGTGCATGCATGTGGTCAGGTATGCAGTATGACAGCATCTTATCTTATCTTATCACTCCATTTATCCAAATAATTTCTTCATTTTTTTTTAAAAAGGGTTTGGTTAATATCTCTATAGATATAGTGAAAATTTGCTATCCATCAAAGTAAGTACCTCTCTCATTATACAAAACTAAAAGCTAAAGTTTAACCATTATTGACAAAATCAGTTTTCCTTTTTTCATGCAACCAATGCATATTAACAAAACTGCTTACAAGGCCAATCTATCAGCTAACAAGTTTAATTTTCGGATTATGGGGCAATGACACAGTTTTCAAAAGACAATTTGTTAAATGGAATTTTCTCTTGTTTGTCTTGTATAATTCATACCATGTAGACAGATAAACAGAGACATATCTTACCTATAGCAGTCACTATCACAGTGGTAGTTTGTGACTGACTGTAGATCTTTCTATCGGTTTTCCATTCAGACACGGTGCATTGGTAACCACCTGAATCAGTGGGTGTGACCTCGTCAAGCTCTAAAGTGAAGGTGTCAGTTGCTGGACGTGTTGCTCTTACTCTGCGACTGAGGAACTCCCCCTCTATCTCTGTAACACCCTCCTGACTTAGACTAACGATGTTCTTGAATAGGGCTGTTGCTGAGGATGCTGACTTATGATGCCAGGTGACAGAGAGCTGACCTTTAACCCCATCCACTTTGCAGGTGAGCTTCAGCCTCTCACCTTCGTTAATATTCATGGAGGGTTGCATTTCAACTGAGAGTCCGCTTTCTGTAACAAAAACAAGACTAGTGATATTACAGTGTTTGAGAAAATAATAATTGAAAACATATGATAAGCTGAATTAATTGATTAAAGGTCAGTTTGTAAGAATTTGTGATGTCCAATAGTATACAGAGACTACACAGAGCAACAAATGGTGAACTCCTCTGCTCACCCTTCCCTTTCCAAAGTGCATCAGGGAACTACAGTGGCCTTCGTATAACAGAAAAGATATAGCTAATTTAATTTTCAGTTTTTGATCTCCCCTTTTCTCTTTTTTCTGTTAATGCATCAGTTGTAGGCACAGCTGGGGTTTTTTTTGACAGTAATATACCACTTTAAAATATAAAAAGTGCACTTGAGCTTTTTTGTCCATTCAGGCTGCTGTAGCAACATGGCAATAAAGTCCTAAAATCCTTATAATAGGCATATTGAAATGAAATAATTTTTATTTTAAAGTAATTCTACTTGTACATTTCGGAATAAAATGTCCCCCTAAATATTACACAGTTAAATTACAAAGAATTTGAGAGTCAGTCAGAATGGGTTTACTGGAATGGGTCTAACCTGTGGCTGAGATGCTGATTAGCTGGGGGCTAGATTTCTGGATTGCTCCTTGTATAAAGGCACCATCCGGGCCTCTTTCCCGGGGCCATGCCTGGCAGAAATATTCTCCCTGGTCCTCTGTTCTGACAGGATGCAGTATGAGACGGTAATGTCTGTCCTCGATTCGGGCAGCCCTGAGCTCTCCTTCTTTCGCTCGGCCACTGTATTCAGGCCCCACAGACAGAACACCTGTAGGCCCAATGCGTGCCAGCTCGACACTTCCCTGGAGCCAGGCTACAGAGAGGAACCTTTCCTCTAGATTTGGTGTATCTACGTTGCAGGACAGCGACAACTCCTGCCCCTCCTGCAGAGTTGTAGGCTGTGCTGAGATTCTCACCACCAGAGAAGATGTGTCTGGCATCACTTCTGCTCAGAGAAAAAAAAAAACATAATAAGCACAATGAGACAGATTTTGCACTCAGATGCTCACATCCTCTGAACAAACCACAATGGCTGTGAAGAGGAAAAGAAGAAACAATTCTCTCATGTTGTGCTATTAATGACTGTATGGCTTCTCACCTCTGGCTTTGACATTCAGAGTTGTTTTCTCTGCCTCCTTCTGTGTGATAACGTACCAGGAATTATCAGGATCTTGGATCCACTCCTTAGCCTGGCAGTAGATCCTACCTTGGTCTGACGTCTCCAGCTGAGCCATTGTTAGCTTATACGTGGCCTCTCCACTCTTATCTAACCTTATGAGTCCAGCATGGTAACGCTCTTCAAACCCCTGTCCTGGGCTCAGTGTGAAATCTCTGTCCAAAGAAATGATAGGCGTGGTGTCTTTCTCGCCATCTTTATGTAGATACCAGGCGAAAGACAGATGGGTGTGCTGGATGGTGTTGCTGGAGGCTTGGCACGTTAAAGTGAGAGCATCACCCTCATTATAGCTCAGCAATGTGGAGACAGATGATGAAACACTTAAGGAGTTGTCAATCACTGTGGCACCATATTAGAAAAAGAGACATCTTACAGTACACTGATGCAGTTTCATTTAAAAGGTGAATAAAATTAAATCTATTCAAAAGTTGAACCGGTAACACCTTACCTTTAACTGTTGTCTTAGCATTGTATGTTCCATCATAACGAGATTCTGAGTTGATTACAAAACATTCATAGTCCCCTTCATCACCTTTCTGTAGGCTTTGTAGCTCAAAGACAACAGAGTTTGGAGACAGATGTTTCAGAGTAATTTCCTTGCTCATCACCCGCTGGATATACATGGCATATGCAAAGCTTTCGTCATGAGTACTGATGATGTTGATTGAAAATGTGGGTTTGGCAGGCTTCGTGATACGGAATTCAAATTCTTTCTGAGCATCAGTGCTAGTAAAGCCGCTCACGTTGCAGGAGATGGACAGTGGAGCACCCAGCACGCGATACAGAGGCCCAGCCTGTATTTCAGTGTGCACTTTGGCTTTTCCTGTGTAAAATGCAGGAAAAAAAAAAAGCAATTCTAAATTCTTCTTTCTGATGTCTAACATTTGTCTCATTATGATATGGAGATGTGAGACAAAAGTACAATATACATTCTTTAAGTGTTCTTCATATTTCAAGATATTCATTATATTAATGAGAAGAATTTTATATCGGTTATCAAAAAGATTGAGACTTTATTAAAAAAAAATACTTTGCAAAGTCTAAAAGAATATCATATATTAATCAGTGATTATAAGTTTTAGCTAAAAGCTCTTTTATTTTAAAAGCATGCAGTGCCAAAGGGTCTTGACAACTTTAAATGCATCAGCTGCAGTTTATCTTTAATATTATTTAATATATGTGCATATTCATGAATTAGTTACAAAAAAAAATCCCCTTTTTGGGCATGTAACTATCTATATCAAGTATATTAAATCATACCTGCATTTTCACTAGAATACAACTACATGAATTTATTTACCTACTTACCACTGTGCAGAAGTAAACCCAGACAGAACAGTAAACTGCTCTCGTGAATTAAGAGCATACAGCACCTCATCCTGAACTGGCTTAAGAAGTAACACAGTGTCCACACCACAGGAGAACTCTGCATCACGAGTGGAAATCTGTCTTTGTGTTCATAAGGGAGGTTCAAATGCTTTATGTTTCCGTTTGTACAGTAAGAGGAAGTCTTAAAGGTTTCCTGCATATGCTACAGTTTCAACATTCTGTAACAACATGGAAAACTTTTTTCATTGTTGGTTAAAAATGTGGTCTCAAAAATGTGCACTAACATGCACAGGTGGTTTGTGGCGGACTACGCTGAACAAAACAGACTCGCACCTAATATCTAATATGGTTCATTAAAATTCACGATAGGGCACTTTATGGCATTTTTCACATTTTTCAGGCCAAGGACCCTCACACTGATGGGGAGGTGGAGCAGGGGCCCACACTGCATATTGTATAAAATAGATTTTATACTGAACTAGGCCTAGTGTCATGGGTAAATGTACTTTTTTTTATTGTGCACTGAATTCTAAGCTATTCAGATAATAAACAGGTTTATATATTTATGTTTTTATTTTAAACATGTGCAGTAAAGTTTGTGGTAAAGTGAGTAGGGTGGCCCTGCCACTGCCATTTATTTGTTTGTGAAACGCTCTGCCCATTTCTGACTAATTCAGTTGAACAGCTGAATACACTGTTATTTATATAAGCTGTTAGTCTTCTGGTGGTTTTTCTTACCTTAATGTCATGCTTTAATGTTTGTTTTATTTATGTTTTTAAGTGATTAATGTAATTGTGTTATTTTGTCTAATGTCACTCTGTACATTTATTGTTAAAGCACAATGTTTTCATATTTTTACTGGACTTTGGTATACTTCCATGTTTAATGTATGTTTTTGTATTATCTAGTTATCCTGCCACTTTAAGCACTTTGTGACTGTTTTGCCAGTGAAAAGTGCTATACAAGCAAATTTCAATTACTCCTTTCATCTTTCAATTGCATGATAATCATGCACACAAGCTAATTGACATTTAACAATAAATGCGGAAACCAAAATGAGTGATGGCCTATTTGTGCCGCTGCCATGCACTGTGATTCAAAAATGTGTTGAAGCAATAGTGCCACTTGGTGGAGAAGACAAAAATCTACAGGGCATCTCTGGTGCACTTATGTGTGTGTGTCGTGTTCATGTCTCTGCTTCTTTCAGTCAGGAAGAGGAAAAAATATTTATAATAAATTATATTAACAAACTTTATTGGGAAATTAGAAATATGACAGGCATTTTAATATTTTTGCAGGGGAAATTTAAAATTTATAGTTCAACCTTGGCTTGTTGCATTCACAAATTATAACACGGCCAAAAAAATAAATAAACAAAAAAAAAAACAAACACAAACACAAAAAAACAAACACACATTGGTCTAATATTTAATAATTTAAATTTTTTTAAGCACTGAGAAGAAACTGAATGAGAAAGAAACTGAATGTAATTCCATGATTGCATATAATTTAGTAATATACAGTATATATGATTCAAACATGTAATGTAATGATATAAGCAATATCATCAAAATATAAATGGTTAAAGTTACAAATTACTTCTACAACAACTTTGTGTTAGTATGAGTAGTAGTAGCACCTCACTGGAAATGAAAGAAGTACAAAAAGCTGACATTAATCATGAGAAGCAGCTGTTTTGGTGATAGTGGTGCTATAATGACAGAGTGATGAAGTGAGATCTCCTTGGTTCCAATTAGATAATAATTCAGTAAGTGAGTGTTTTTGGTAGTTGTGGCCATTTCATGAAATCTAGCGAAGGAAACCCCACATCTGTAGTCCCGAATAAAACGATGGGTAACTTAGGGGAACTTCGCTTGACACAAGAAGAGGAAGTGTATAAAGCATTGCTGCATATGCACGTTCCTCGCAGAACAGAAATAGGAAGTATGAAGGGGGCAGGAAAAAACAAATCCTCATCTCACAGCGACATATAAACTGTGAGCATAAACCACAGGGGGATTATATTCGCTGTCGTCTTAGCAGGTGCACCTAAAAGGGCTGCATGCTGGTCCTCTGAGTAGAGCAAGTTTCTGGTGAATGTCTGAGAAGATGACTGACTCACTGGAGCGGACTACAGACTGCCCCTTGACTTTTCTTAGAGACGGCTCCAGGCCAGATGAGGAGAGCGAGAACCTGACAGAAGAGAATGAGTTATGCTGGGAAGATGGAGGTCTACCAAGTGAGCTACAGAGAGGTTTGGAGTCTCTGCGAGTCAATGAAGATCTAACTGATGTGATACTGAGTGTTCAAGGACATGACTTCCCTTGCCATAGAGCCATTCTTGCTGCTGCCAGTCACTACTTCAGGTAAAACAATCCAACACGGCCTTTTTTTTTTCATTGTGATAAGACTGCTAGTTGTACTAAATTGATATGGTCGTATAAATGTTCTTTTTTAGGGCAATGTTTTGCAGTGGTCTGAAGGAAAGTCGTGAGGAGTATGTCCAAATAAAGGGGTTGGACAGTGAGACAATGCGTTTTCTTCTAGACTACACCTACACCAGCCGAGCCCTCCTCACACAATCAAATGTCCAGAGAATCCTGGAGGCTGCCAGTCAATTTCAGGTAAAATGTCAACTGCAAAAAAATTAAGTCTTGATCATAATATCAGGAGCAAATATTGACTTTTAGCATTACCTTTGGGCTGTTAGTAAAGAACACAACATTAAAGTTGTATCATATTACCTAATCCTACAACAACAAGATTAAATGAAAAACTAATATTAGCATAACATAAATCAAACTAAATAAAAATATTTAGTTTGATATGTTTAATCTGAAAGGTTTTTATCTGCGGAATACTGTATATATTATTATATTTGTAATTTATGCACCACTACTATTTTATTTAATGTGTAGCTGATCGACCACTCAATCTTTAAAAGTCATTGGAGAGATTACAGAAAATTTTAGACTGTCAGAGTGCATGCTTGACACATCTCAACTGATAACTGGGCCAACATCCAGAGACACACAATCATTTACACTCACATTCACACTTATGGGCAATTTAGAGCTTCTAGTGGACTTAAATGCGTTTGTTTGGGAGGAGGCTAAAGTATGTCCGCATAGGAGAGCTTCTGGCCAAAAACTGGGATTTGAACCAGGAATCTTCTTGCTGTGACTTTGGAATTTTGCATGAACACGTTTACAAATTTCTATCAGACACATACTGTAATGAACAGCAGTTAAAGGAATTAAAAAAATAAGGAACATATTTATTTAGATCACAGATTATATGGTGGTGTTGTCATGGTGGTCATGCTGTTGTGAAGAACCGCATCTAAAATGCTGCACTTGGACAGTTATTTCCTCTAGTATGGAAAATAGACATCTCACTTTTGTAAGAGACATGTCACACAAAGAGAGAAGTGAAAGTTGCAAGTTGTTTACACTTAGGATCAGATTTCTATACATAGGCTCAATTTAACTACACAGCTGTGACACATAACACCAGAGGCGGATTGTTTTTGTGCTTCTAATTTTGTGAAGCACAGTTTTTTGATGTTGAAGATAAAAAAGTTGAAGCACCTTTAATAGGCGCCTCACTTCCTTAATAGATTTTGCTGTTTTAGGGCCAAATGTGGTTTAGGACTGAGATTAGAATTATAATTAAGTTGTAGAATAAGGTGAAATATAGTGCAACTTTTAATTCAGTGTTTCCCTTTGGGGCCACATGGTTGTTGTAGTGGTTAGCACTCTTGCCTTTGCAACAAGAGGTACCTTAATACATTAACTTCAATAATAATACCTCAATACAGTTTGATTGTTCTCCCCGTGTGTGTTGGAGGTTTCTCAGGGTTCTCTGACTTCCTCCCACAGTCCAAAACCATGCAGATTTGGGAATTAGGCCAATTTGGAAACTCTAAATTGCGTGAATGGGTGCTTGTCTCAATGTTGCCCTGCAATGGACTGGCAACCTGTCTAGGGTGTACCCCACCATTCTCCCTATGTCAGCTGGGATTAGGCACCAGTGAGTGTTTCCCATACAATTTTTTCTGCAGTGGTGCTATTGTGCACTGAGGACACCATGATGATTTTTATCGTAATCTGGTACTTACTTGTGCAGGTTATGAGTGATAGTCATTGTTGGCATGTTGAAAGAATGAGTGTGAAATTCTAGCAATGGTGTATCACCAAGGGTATGTAGGAGGAACACTAAAACTCTAAACTAGTTTTAACCTGCATTATCATCTTTATATTAAGAAACATTTGAAATATCAGAGTGTGTACTTAAGCTTTACCTAAAAATGTAATTGTGATTCCTGTGCGTGCATTCTAGTTCCCACGTGTTGTAGATACATGCGCTGACTATCTTGGCAAGTGTCTGCACCTAGAGAACTGCATCGGTATCCTGAACCTGGCTGAAAGTCACGCTTTGTCACGACTGAAGACCAGGGCTCAGGACTACATCACCTCTCAGTTCTCCCAGGTGGTTCAGCAGCAGGATTTCCTGGAGCTGCCAGCAGAATCACTGGAGAGAGTTTTACAGAGTGACAACCTCGATGTGAAGCGTGAAGAGTGTGTTTTTGAGGCACTCATGCACTGGGTCGGAGCCCGGCAGGATGAACGCTTTCCCTTACTGGCCAAGCTACTCTCACATGTGCGGCTTCCATTACTAAATCCAGCATATTTTGTGGAAAAAGTGGAGTCGGATAACTTGATACGTCACTGCAGTGAGGCTTTTCCTCTGTTGCAAGAGGCCCGCAGCTATCACCTCTCTGGCAGGGAGGTAAGTACAGTGTAATATTTGTCTTGGTAGTATTAGTGGTCAAAATTTATTGCACTAACCTCCACTAAAAATCCCTTTTTGTGTGTACTCAATTGACTTTGTGATTAAAACACATCCAACCTGTTTGTAGGTGGTCTCTGAACGTACTAAACCCCGCGTGGGGCACTTTCTGTCAGAGGTATTCCTGATAATTGGAGGCTGCACTAAAGATGAACGCTTTATTTCCACTGTCACCTGTTTGGACCCCCTGAGACGCAGCAGACTGGAGGTTGCAAAGCTGCCAATCACAGAGATGGAGAATGAATCACAAAACCGAAAATGGGTGGAGTTTGCTTGCATCACCTTCCACAATGAACTGTATATATCTGGTGAGAAAACCGACACCTTTATTTATTTTTTTAAAATATCATTTCCTGTGAAGTGTAACCTCTGCAGTGCTGATGGAAGCGAGACTTCAGAGACTGACTGTGGTTGCTTTAATTGTTGAACAAAAGCTAATACAGAGAAAGTTCAGGCATTGAATAGGTACATCTTTAATCAGAATGATAGCTGCTGTGCCCCACAGAGCACAGATACCGTAGTTACAGCAGTTCAACAATGACCACGCTTTATACTGATATCTTTGGTAGTTTAGTTTCTTCTTTTTCATTAATCATCTTGCTTTGTACAGTTTGGACACCATCAACATGATGAAAACTATAAAATAAAAACAAAGGTATGAGGGTACATCTCTGACTCTCAGAGATGTCCAAAGTTCACTTGTTTTATATTAACAAAAATTTGAAATTAAACAACATAAATGAACAACATAAATATATTGTCCGTCCAATGTGATATAATTATATAATAAACTATAACAGTTACTGTGTGTGCCTTTTGAACCAAGTGGAGAAATTACTGTACTTTTGTGACAAGAAACGTGATGCTTTCTCTGCCACCATTATTCCGTAACCCACAACATGACATGACCAGGACACCGTAAACAAAACTTTTGAAACTGAAGAAATTTACATCAGCATTTATCCCCTTTAAACATCATATTTATCACATTCTAACCGCCTTCCAATGTTGCACTCAATTCCACAACCATGAATCCGCTACGAACTCATATGAAACCAATACCTATTAAAGTAAACCTGTCTATTTAGTTACAGATTCTGTCATTTATAAGGGTTCAGTGACTAGAATATAGTGTCTGCACTGTGGAGGAACTTTCTATAATGCATCTATTGTTCCAGGAGGTAAGGAGACACAGCATGATGTTTGGAAATACAACAGTGCCCTGGACAAGTGGATCCAAATTGAGCCCCTGTCAACTGGACGATGGAGGCACAAAATGGCAGTTCATGGGGGGAAGGTTTATGCATTAGGTGGATTTGATGGCGTTCAGAGACTTGCAAGTGTAGAGGCCTATGATCCCTTTCACAATCGCTGGACCCAGGTAAACAGTGCTTTAGTCAAGTCAAGCAGCAGCTCCAGTATCAGTAAAAGTAACAGCATTTATTTAAAAAAAAAAAAAATTATGCTCAATTTAGGGACAATGAGATTTGGACAATTTCTTCATCTGTTAAATTTAGCCTCCAAAAAAACTGCCCCACAACCAAACAGCAGACAGAGCAAACAGACAATTAGAGATACATACAGATGTGCTGTATGAATTCTAGTCTTTCTCACAATTGAATGAACATTATGCAATACACTTTTTTAATCTGATGCTCATACAATGCTCATACGTTTTTACCCTCTACATTACTTTTGTATATTTATTTAAATATACATCCCACATTCTTAAACCCTTTTCACAGGTGACACCTCTCAAAGTGGGTGTGAGCTCGTTTGCTGCTGCAACCTTTGACAGATGGATCTATGTGATTGGTGGAGGGCCAAATGGAAAGCTGGCGACTGATAAGGTTCAGTGCTGGGAACCTGGGACAGACTGGTGGGAGCTGCGGACGCCTATACCCATTGAAACCAAATGCACCAACGCTGTTACATTCAAGAACTGCATCTATATAGTTGGTAAGTCTTAGTTTAAAGTATTTCATCTGAGGTATTTCTTGTACATTTAATCTCAAACCTTTTTACTGCAGATATTTTGACTGGTCAGAGTGTAGGAAAAGCCCAGATGTTCCTGATAACATTAATTATATCCCAGTAATTAATATCTTAAATCTGCGATTGTGTGCAGTGAAGGCCTATATTACTACTCCATTCAATACTGAGATAAGTATTTTAACCTGACTACTGTCAAAATTATTTGTACCTACAGTTTTACAATAACTCGATTGAGATGTTTTATAGCAGTATCACTACTTTTACTTTAATTTTAGAGGATCTGTGTGTATGAATCTGAATTTCTCTGTGATGTGAAATGTGCATACAACTGTTCGTATTGTATTAGTCACAATTATAAATTCTCAATTCTGCTTGCTCCCAGGTGGAGCGATGCATGCCATGTACTGCTACTCCCCTCTGTCTGACTCATGGTCCCTTGTGACTAGTCTGGGAGAGAGAGCAAGCTGTGCCATCGCTGTCTGTAACAATAAACTTTTCATCACTGGAGGCCGGGATAACAAAAACCAAGTCATCTCTACAGTGATGTGCTGGGATGTTGCCCGTGAGGTGCTGACAGAGGAATGTGTTTTACCTATGGGTGTGTCACACCATGGCAGTGTGACGCTGATGAAATCCTACACACACATACACAGAATAACAGCACAAGAGAGCCAGTGACTCAGGTTTATGCAAATATGCTCAAATAAATCAATGTTTTAACTTGCAAATTATACATTTTTATGGTTACAGGAAATGATGCTGGCCTTTGTTCTTTCTAGTCTGCCTTAAATAAAAAAAACCTGAACATTGTTGATTCATGCAGCAATAATAAAAAAGAATTATTAAAATATAGCAGTCCTGTTTCAATAATATGATTACATTTATTTAAAGTTGAATATTGCATCAACTGTTTAAAGTTCTTTTAGTTTGTAAACATTAACGCATTATTTGGCCTAGACGTTTATATGACTTATAAATGTTAATAAAAACACGCCAAGCAATGACTTCACACAAAATGTGACAATGCAATAAATATATACGTAGAAAATGGCCACATGTGTGACCAAATTAAATGCAGAGTAGAGGAATGCCTGACTGCGTTACTTCTATAAATTACATTTGGTTAATTCAAATGTCCTGTGATAAGAAATTTATTCAGCTAATACAAAAATGTGTTCATCCTGTCAGCTTAGGGTGACCAGGCCCTAACAAACTAATTGTGGGACAAAGAGTATGTTCAAGTGGGACAATGTGGGCCAATTCAACAATAACACAGAATGTTGTCATAATGTCAGTCTGTCAAGAAATATAAAATAGTCTCTTGGCTCCTAACACCTCTGTGCTTTTAGCTGATTTAGCGGATACATACAGTAAATTATGCAGGTTGCAGACAAGACTTTTATTTAACATGGGAAGTATTAATAACATTGATTTCACTAGACTGCAACTTCAAGTCCCACCAAAATACAGTAAATAAGAAATATTTAGAAAAATCTACTGAATCGTATAGTGTACCAAAGCAGGCATCATTCATTTAAAAGTATTTTTCAAATATCCAAACTCAAATTCAGCTGCACATCAAACATATAAGACACAAAATTATGATTTCAGTTTGGAACCAAATAAAATCTAAATAAAACTGGTCAATAACTACACAAAAGCAGCCAGTGACATTACCAAGCTCATTACCAATCGTCAATGCTTTCCTCTCACACTCATTGGACGCACCGTTCAAAGGTGGGCCGGTTTTGAAATTTAAAACCAATCACAATGCGGGACAGTAATTCAATAGGTGGAACAAGGGATGAGAGTTAAAAATGCTGTGCACCCGATCACCCTATGTCAGCACTAGCGTGCGTGATTTAATCAGAAAATAAAAAAACTTAATGCAATATTTGGAGACGCTTCTGGGATATTTTAAAATAAAGTATATTAAATTAGTAGTAGCGGTTTGGGTTGCTGTTTTTATTAAAAGTTTAATGTGCCTGTATGTGCAGACAACTGTATATATTTTAAACAAGGCAGACATGGGTTGCACAGTCATTTACAAACTCTAGTTCGCTGTTTCCTGCTGTAATCGTTTTGACGTGTGGGAACGTGTGTTAGGCCGGGTTTTATTGTGAAGGTCTAGTTTCCATGATACCGGAAACTCGACCTACCGTGTAGTTTCTGAATGAAAGACTTTCACTATCAGAACGTTTGAGAACGGTAAACTCACCTGTTGCCGCCGCAGGCATTGTAGTGAGTTTTGTTCTAAAAATTTTAAGGGGAACTATCATGACCTTTTCTATTCTGTATTTTGGGAACGAAAACATCTTCGACCAAAAAAAGTGACCGTATAAGTTACACGGCGGCCGTTTACCTGTGAGTTAAATGCTTTAGTGAAAATGGTTCGTTACTTCCTGGCCTGGTGTGTCGTTACGTCCTGCGTAGGTGAGTTGTTTGTCACTGTTGGGATTTATTTCCGTCTTAATTGTTATAGTTAACGCCTTGCTACACGTGTGGACATGAAAACGAGAAAACAGCCGACTTGCAGGTTTAATTAATGACCTTTGGAGTTGGCTTTGTGTTTATATGTATATATATATATATATATATATGGAATTGAGTTCAATTTCTTTTTTTAGAGAGACACGCCTTCTTGACATGTTATACTTTTAACGAAATTCCAATGTTTGATAAGGATTGTTGGCAGAAATTGAACATACTACTCATGCAAAGGTGTGTACAAGTATATAATGGCTGCTTTTTTTCACTCTAGTTTGTATACTGTTAGATCGCCTTGTATTAAAATATGTTGCCTTGTATTAAAATATATTAAATTATCACCTTGAGCTTACAACAACTGATGCACTCTCTCTTGGGGGGGGGGGTTAGAGTTACCTCATTCATAATCATGTTACCTGAGCCCTGTGTGATAGGTGGTCTGCAGTGGAAGGCAGATTGACCCCCTGTCTTTGTTTAAGAGTGGTTTCTGTTGCTGGATGTGAATGGCCTCCTTGATCTGTTTCTTTTGTACCCTGAGCAGTCATTTAGACTACAAACACAATGTTGTTTCCAATAATGCTGTATCTGCTTTATGGATAGCTGATGTTTTTGCCTTCAAGCCCACAAGGTAACTCATTAACAAATAAGTCCTTTCAGAAAACCGAAAAGTTTTCATTATAGCACTTTTTTTTTTACATAGGAGTTCATACATGTTTGTTTTCATACATAGGCTGATCATAAAGTAGGCTGGAGGGAGTTGCTCTGTGTCTTTGTGGTTCTAGAAAAAGATTATTATCATGTGCCAGGAGGAATTTGCGAGTGGCAGCGGAGTATGTCATGGTGGTGCAGGACATGTACAGTCAGGTCCATAAATACTGGGACATCAACACAATTGTAACCTTTTTGGCTCTATACACCACCACAATAGATTTGATAATAAAAATGAACAAGATGTGCTTTAACTGCAGACTTTCAGCTTTAATTGGAGGGTATTTACATCCAAATCAGGTGAACGGTGTAGGAATTACAACACTTTGTATATGCGCCTCTCACTTTTTATGGGATGAAACCCAGCATCTGGTGATGTCTATGCTTTCCAGACTTCAGGCTGCAGTTGACTGCAAAGGATTTGCAACCAAGTATTAGAAATAGAAAGTTTGATTTATGATGTTAATTTGTCCCATTACTTTTGGTCCCTTAAAAAAGTGGGAGGCACATATACAAACTATTGTAATCCTACACCATTCACCTTCTTTGGATGTAAATACCCTCAAATTAAAGCTGAAAGTCTGCAGTTAAAGCGCATCTTATGTAGATCTCCAAAATTGTGTCGGTGTCCCACTATTTATGGTAGTGAGATGTGCAGCTGGAGTGATAGGTGGGTTCAAGGTGAAGGCATGATTACATCAGGGATCAGCTGTGAGCCCCTTCTTGTTTTGTGATGGTGATGACAGGTTGACAGATGAGGTCAGGCAGGAGCCTCTGTGGACTGTTGTTTGCAGATGATATTGTAATCTGTAGTGACAGTAGGGTACAGGTGGATGAGAGTGTGCAGAGAAGAGGAATGAAGGTTAGAAGGAGCAACACAAAACACCTACGTATGTGTCAATAACTGTGAGACAAGTGGTACAGGGAAAATGCAAGGAGTAGAGGGAGTGAAAGTGGATGAGTTTAAGTAATGCGTACAAGAGAGGTAAAGAGAGTGCAGGCAGGAATAAGCTATTATTTTATACTGTATATTTGTAGTAAATTATAACTTTAAATGACAGAGGCCTGTATTGTGTTTGCAAATCTGTCAAAGCTTAAATGCACATTTTCTCATATTATCCTGCATGAATCCACACCCTCTTATTCTGTGTGTCTATAGTTTCTGGACATCCTCCAACATATGGACTCCTTGGGCAGACATTCCACTTGACACCAGGCATCACTGGACAACCTGATGAAATTCTGTGGAAACACAATGGAAACAAAGTGGTGGAGTTTGATGGCAAGGAGGAGCAGGTGTATGACAGACATCAAAACAGAGTCACTCTCGACTGGGTCACTGCAGAACTAGATATCACAGACCTCAGATATGAAGATAGTGGAGAATATGAATTGGAAGCATACACGGACAAACAGCTGCAACAACATCACTATAAATTACAGGTCATAGGTAAGTTTTTCACTAACATACCTGTATATGCAGTGTATAGTTTTGTGAGTACCTGCATTCTGCGGCATGATTTATCTGTATTGCTATAGTAAGAAACAGTCATTGTAATAAAGAAAATATGCCTTATGCAAGAACCACTAATATAGACAGATGTGTTAGTAAGATATTTACTGCAAATAACCACTTTATAAAGAGTTTCCACATATTTAGATTATGTTTCAGCCACAAATGAAAGTCTCAGTCTATCCTGTATCATGCTGTGTTGCACCTGAGTAATCTCATTTATTGTAGGCTGTATTTATTCTTTGACATTTCACAGACTTACAAGTTCCTCAGAAAGTTCACTGAGAAGTCTACAGTGCTTGAATTTAATAATATAATATGACATAATATGCAAGTCCTTGTGGACATTTAAATGGCAGAACCAGTGTTTTACTTGTGAGACTATACTTACTACTCATTTAATGACATGCTTTTACGTTGTTTACATTGTTGTATGTTACATCTGTGTATTTCTTCCACCTCTGCCGGTGTCCAAGTAAACCAAACCAGCATTATCTCTTAATATGTCAACCATTAAAAGCATTCCGTCTTATTTTTTCCTTTTTAATTAAATGGTATTTATGATGGTCATCAATTAAGGGACTTTGGTCAAAATATCAGCCAGTCATAGTCATTTTCCTCTAATCATGGCTGTATTCTTTTAAATATTTTAGCCTAGTCATAACCATACTGTAACAAATGTTTGTTATTATGACGTGTCCCTTAGTTTATTTAGAAATTGTAATTTTGTTTATTACACAAGAGCACAATTCATTACTATACCATTGCAAAGGTAATTATTTCATTAATTAATGTTAGATGTAAACAAAGTACTTTATGCCCCTAGTGTCCTCTACTGTGTTTAGTGGTGTTGATGCATGACTGTTATGTTTGTGATTGTAATTTAATTATACATTTGTATAGGCAAGGTTCCCAAGCCCACCATTTCCTGTGACTTGAACAATGGCAGCACTAATACACATGCAACCCAGGCAACGCTAACATGCTCCATAAATCCCACACCCACTCAGTCCATAATGCAGTATATGTGGATCTCGCGTGGAATTATGCTGCAGGGCCCAAAGTTAATAATAAATGTGGAGGATAAACATGCTGATGAAATACACACTTGCATGGTGAGCAACCCTCTGACAAATGAAACAGCTACATTCACATCAAAGAGCTGCAACTCTGGTAAGTGCTTGTCATTTCAAGATTATTCATTTCAGGAATTGATTTCTTTCATAGAATGTATACACCAAATGTTTTAGTTTCATTAAAATACACAGCACTGAATTTGAAGCAGACTTTGATCTTTCAGACTTTGCAGATCTTTTTTTTTTAATGCTGACTGAGAATCAAACACACAAATTTGCCTCACATCAGTAAACAATAATGATGGTAACAGAATAAATGTATATGTAAACACTTTACACAATGGATTTGTCCCACAGTAGGATAATGCAATAACTACAGAACTGTGTTCAAAAACATACATTGTTGTCTCAGTGTTAAAGTACTGCATGTGTATTTTTTTGAATGTATGTAATGCGGAGTTGCTATTACTGTGACTTTTGTGACTTTTTTGATAAAGGTCCATCTGCAGCTCTGGTTTCCACACTTGTCATCATCATTATTGTGGTGATGGCTGTGGCTTTGGCTATAGTGTTCTGCAGACTAAAGAGAAAAGGTACAGTAAAACTTACTGATGCTTTAATAAAACTAAGTGTAACCGTTGATTGAATGCATCACATAGCTTCATGTGGAGCATTACATAGATGTTGAGGTGCAGAGGTTCTAAAAATAAGCCACTGCTGCTACCACATTACAATGTATTAACCAAGAGCTTAATGGCTTATTTCCTCTCTCCAGCTTGTTTTGCTAAAAACAACCAAGATGTGGAGCAGCAGTTTCCAGCAGGTACATTAGAAGGTATGATATTGTTTGTTTTTAATAGTCAGTTCAAGATGTGGGGCTACCACAAACAGTACAAGGTGTAAATGCAAAGAAAAAAAGTCAGAAATTGAAAAGTGAATACTCTGTTTTATTACAATATATTTTCTGTTCTAATCTTTTTAATTGTATTTTGACTTTTGAAGAATCAAAGCCTCTATGTGACCAAGCATCCACACTCCCTTCACACCAACAACTTAAACAAGGTGACAGTAATATGGAAGTGAGTTCTACCATTCACAGTGAAGACAATGGATATCGAGATGGAGAAGGTAAAGGCAGAGTAACATGGTGTGCATCATTTTATGGAGGAGTGGGGTAAAAAAAAATCTGTTGTACTTCAGTAATTTAATATGATACAAAAATGGAAACCACAAACATTTTTTTTCTTCAAAAATGTCTATGACTAGTGCTTATATTTTAATTTTTGCTGATGTTTAATGTGATGTATATGTTATACAGTAGAGAACAAGGGGATAAATTGCAGAGTTAACCGCAGCATTCTTAATTTTAATTTATTTTACACATCATGACATGGATTTACAAGATCGGACACCACAAAAAGGTTACCCTGATAAAAATGTATATATCACTGCTGATACCTAGTATAAAGTGTGAAACTGATGCATTTATCTGGTTGTGACTTTTTGCAGGTAATGTCAAGCCACTCATAGAGAACTATGAACTAAAGTGTTTACCTCAAGACACAGGGACAGGTGATTGTTATGTCTAACTATGCATGTTAATCACTGCAATCATTAAGATACATTTATGATGCCAGTGACCTTTAAAAATGTTGATATTTGTATATTTGCATATTGGTCAATTTATTGTATACCAGAAATTTGTTTCATATATTTTTTTTAAAGACAATGGAAGTTTGATCTTTAAACTTAATATAATTATTAACAGATTAATTAGATTGCTGGCTTTAACATTAGCTTAAACCTCTTCTTTTTTTTCATTATTTTTTATTTGTTTGCATAAAAAACTGTTCATGTATAATATTTCACACATAAGTGAAACTCAAAACATAAGCTGACTAAAATGTTTGAAATTTAAAATTGCTTTCTCACCAGACTGACCTCCAGCTCCTCTATATCTCTGTATGTTTTACTTTTAGGTTTAGAGAAGAATGCAGTCAAGGATGAGAAAGCTATATCTTCTCCATCCCCTCTTGGTAGAAAACTGTCTTTTTGTCAGGATCAGGACAATCTCACCAGCATAGATAAAGGAGATGTAGAAGAAGATCAGTTCAGAAGAAATTTAGGGAACTTTTCAGAGATGGAAGAAGACCCCACTGGTGTGTTGGACTTCAGTAAGGACACAGAGTCTAGTGTGGAATTATTTCCTGAACAGCCAGGTTTGGAAAGCATGCTTTTAAATCACTATTCCCCCCCAAATCTATACATATTTTTTATTTCTTTATACATGTGTCTCTGAACTGACGGCTGTCTTTTCATATACTGTAGAAAAGCTAATATCATATCTGAATCAACAAAAACATTTTTTTGGGGGGGATTTGTCAGCTGGCTGTGTTTTTTGATGAGGTATGTGGGTGTTTAGATGGGCAGTACTATAGTGATACAAACTGAAAAAAAGTTTTATTTTTATGCTGACAATGATGGCTAAGGAAAAAAGTTTGCTTATTTATCAAAGAAAGAACTGACCTTATCAAGTAAAACATTACATTTGGCAGGTCACAATATATCAATGAGACATTAATATTTGATTCCCTTTATCTTTCATTATAATGCTGCTTATATGGGTGATAGCTCTTTTCAAATCTAAGTACTTGATTTACTGAAAACTAACATTGCATTGGTTTAATGCCTTTTCAATTGTTTAGCAGACAGATGCAGCTTTTATTTACCAATTAAATTACATTTTTTTAAATCTGTTTCAGAATCAGAGGAGGAGGTAGATGAAAATAAAGAACAAAAGACTCCTCCTGCAAATGGCATTTCTCCTCCCACTGCTGATATGTGTCCACCTTTGACCCAAAACTCTCCAGATATGAGAAATGAGAAGGGTGCCAACTCAGACCAGTTTAATGGAGTAACTTCAGAGGAAAATGTCAAAGAGTCTTACTCAACAGCTGCAGTGAAAAGTACTGAATCAGACAACTTTAGTGAGGAGGAACAGCTATCCTCCACTCCTGAGCGGAGAAGTTCAGAACCTGCTTCACAAGACTCAAACTTGTCCCAGGATGAAATGCTCACATGTAAAGACAATCAGCATGGCATGGACCGAACAGTTTCTGAAGACAAAGGTGAATCAGATCATGAAAGTAACAGGGAAGAAACAGAAACAGAGGAGGATCTGTATTTAGACACCTCTCAGCAGCCTCACCAGAGCCCCACAAAAACACATGACACTAAAACTGATGATTTTGAAGAGCCTCTTAACACTGACCATGCAGATCCAGATCAAGACATAGGAAACATAGGAAGGCACAAGTCAGAGGAGTCTGAGGAACAATCAGCCTGTAGTGCAGCAAATTTAGAAAAAGCTGAGGGTGAATGTACAACTGAGGAAAATGATAAGGAGCAACAGGCAGCCAGGCAGCCACAACCTGAGTGAAGATAAAGAGAGACAAAATAATCCTGAAATTGTCGACTAGGTTTTTGCACAAAGATAAGAGACAGAGTTTTTAAGAGTCGTAATTCAAACCAGTAATACTGCTATGAATTAAAGACTGATAACACAAGGACAGCGTGATTATCTATTATCATTATCCCTCATAAACCAAGAAGGATAAGACATAGCATCAATCAGATATAAACCTACAGAAATATCAGATCTGAGAAAATGGCTGCTATTGTAATGGACAATAAACATAAGAGTATTGTTTTCAGTCACAGTCACTGTATCATATTTTGAAAAATCCCCTGATGATATGTTTAGATTTAGTGAGCATTCAGAAAAATAGATCAGACCCCTTCATGTTATATATAACAGAATTTTATTTTATTTTTTTTAAAAAAGAGAGAGAACTGAGTCTCATAAATGCTTTACTCTTGGTGCTTTTAAGTTCAGTTGTCTCCCATTTTATATATGTCATTTTCATGATGTCCACCTGTGGTGACTCGCACACCTCTATATTAGGCCTCCTAGCAGATAATGTAAAAGAGAATGAATACTAACTTTGACGTTGAGGCTAAGCAGAGGGACGGCACTGTTTTGAGGAAGCCCACTGATGTCTTATGATGCCATTTTACTCTGTGTTCTTGTGATCAAAATGTGTTGTAATGATCATTTAATTTTTTTTATATCTACTTTTCTACAGATCTTATAATACTTAATTTTTGGGAGGGTATGTTTGTCCGCACTGATTAATTTATTATTTTTTTTGTAATTTTGACTTAAAACTTTGCAGCTACATTTTCTTTCTGTATTTGTCTTCATTTTTGTCTGTATGTTTTGCTGATTATGATTGCGCTAAGCAGCAAAGACACAAAAGAGTCTGTGTATTTGGAAAAAAAATAAATTAATTGTAGTAAGAGCAAATTCTGTACATTCCCTTCTGCCCAGTAGAGCCATAAGTACACCAAGTAAAATACACTAATAGAAAAATACACCATATACATGTCTTTTGTTGACAGTCTAAGAAAAGGTAAGGTGTAGATTTGCATAAGACTGAAAATCTATAACTTACACAGACAAAAGAACTCTCATTCCATGTTTTTCTGGAAGTATTTGTAACTATAGTTTTAAGTCAATAGGGGGCAGTGTTTGTCAGTCTTTATATTCAGTCAATCGTTATTGAGCTGAGATTTGAGGTATTCATCCTTTTTGGTTCTTTCAACTGTCACAGTAGAGGGACATTCTTGGTTAAAAAGCATTGCTAATAAATACAAAATAGATAAAGTATAATAATGCAATGTAGCTTTACCGGAATTTACTGCAGAACATGTGTCTAAAGTTTGAAATTGTGATGTTTGTGATTTTTTGCTTGCATTCAGGACAGCATGTTGAGGACTTGTTTAAAATTATGTAGAAATGTTTGGGTTTGAAATTATTTAAGGATACAATTTAGAAAGGCTTGATTTTTAGACAGTGACACAGTTTAGTTAAAGTTGTCTAGTTGGACACTTTTTTTTTTAAATCAGTAAGTGATGGCACACACAGTTTTCTGTGGGTCTAACGTTAATTTGGAGAGAGACAACCCAGTGGCCACGGTAAACTTACCAACAGTGCAAACAGCACTGTGATGTCAATGCACATAAAACATGTTCACCCAGTGCTGCATGTCAAGCTGTTGTACATTTCTAAGGGCACTGGTTGGGCCATGTGAAAATGTTGAGCACAATTATTTTAACCTCTGTGTCACAGGGAAGTCTGTGATCTGGTACCACCTGACCTGGGGTTCAGCACACAAGCAGAGAATGAGCACTATCACATTTCTGTGGCCGCAAACTGAGGAAATATTAAGAGGATTGAATTATTTGTGGTGATCAGGCTGTGCTTCTTCAGGCAAGGGTCACAATGTGGTTCTACTGTGACACTGTTGATGTGTTGATGGCAGCAGGGAAACTCATATCCTTGCTCATGTAATGCCTTGCAGCAATGTTCTGTTTTTCCATGCCAACCAGTATAGTACATATCTTTCCCCTTTGATGGTTAAGAACCTTTTTGGTTGTTGTTATTTTAAGGTTTATCTAGATGTTGAAAGATGTGACAGCAGAATGTCTGTTGCAACTGTGCAGGAAAGGCTTTTTTAATGCAAGAAAGGTCATTTAATTTTCCTCATTGTGTATTTATAGTACACTTGAGTGCAATGTTCTCTCAAACACCAGCCAAATTACACTTTCCCCTTCAGAATCTTTAGGTCATTTTTGGCCTTGTCGCAATAGAAGAGAGGAGGGAAAAAAAGAATGGGTCACCCTCCAGAACTGCCTTTTATACCAGGTTGATTAGCATGCTGGCTTGTTTAAATTGCCTCCTGGAGGGCTGATGTGAAATTGAACAATATCCCCAGACTTTAGAGACTAGCCCCATAGCTTCTCATTTATTTTTATGTAGAGTTAGGACAGCGCCTTGGTGCTGCTCCACTGCTCTGGGGAAACTGAGCTAAGGGAGACTATGGGCAGATTAGGGCAAATCAATTAATATCAGCTCAATAAAAGTCCTTGGCTCTTTCTACATCATATTTTATTGTGTTCAATGCAAACTTGGTGCCCAGCATAATTATGTGGATAAATGAAGTGGTTCAACCTTATAATGAAGTAATATCCCTTTCCTATCTCTATAAATGACTTCTATTAAATCTTGATTGTCTCTGCTTTTACCATAGGAGGCATAATGACAACGCAATGTTTGTCATAGTTATTACTATACTAAATTTAAAAAGGTTTCCCTCTGGAATTGTGACGTTTACGACTTAACCTATATGCTTTTCATTTTCTGAACGTTTGGTCGTCATGTAAAATGCACACATGGCCAAGGCAGGAATATAATATACCCACAGAAGCAACCACACAGTGGAAACTCTTTTACACCAATAAGTGTTATAAATAGGAGTCATAAAATAGGTATAGTTTAGAAGTTTTTGCTCTCACTGACCAGTCTCGTCTCAGACCAATATAATCTCAGAGGGGATGGCATTAACGTAATGTATATTGTGTCTCTGTGATCTCAATAAAAAAAGGTGTTACTCTTCAAAGATTGGTTGAGGGTGACCAGATAATGGTAATATATAATAATGGATGGATAATGGAGGATTTAAACATCTAATTTTGTCATTATTCCACTAATGAGGCTTAATTTGAAGATGTTATCTCAGGTTTTGTTGTGTTTCACAACACAGGGAACTTTGTTGTCCTCTTCATATTTGGTAACCATAATATAAACACTGGATATTAGACCACCTTCTAGCTGAACGAAGGTGTGGAAAGTGGCAACCACTGATATGTTTCTGAAGAGTGGTTGTCTGGTGTTACAAACAGCCATCCACTGCCTGTTTATACTCTTCGTGGAATTAGAATAATTTATCTTACACATACTGTAGCTCATGCTCAATAGATCGGAATGACAACTGTTTTATGGTTAGATATGTGCATCAGGTAATAATACAGAGTAAAGATAATGGGCCTTGGCACCATAGTCTGTAACTGTTGTCATTGTCGTCATCCCCCCAACAATATTTGCACAAAATGCCACCGTTGTAAGGCATTCATCCAATTAAAAAAAATGGGAAAATGTTCTAAAATTATTCCCCCCCCAAAAAAACCAATGTAGTATGTCTCATAGCCTCTGGTACTTTGGTACTTGTTAAGGAAAATTACAGATCCTGTATTGATTTGACGGATTTGAACTGATCACATTTTTTTTTTTTTTTGTGGAAGTAGGTTTAATTGACACAAATTTGAGAACCTTCCCAGCCACCTTCCCATGATGACTGTCCGGAAGCTCAGCATACATTTGGCTTTGGACCCATAAATGTCTGAAGCTTAAAGTGAATTTTAAATGTAATGGAATAATGGAATGTAAACATCAGACGACTGATTACATCCAATAATGTAGTTATTTATGCAGCAAATCCACTAATTCTGGAGTCTCGGGCATCTTCTTGTGGCCTGTAGATCCATCCCACATCATCTTGGTGAAAATTCTCCTCACAAACATCAAAAATAAAGTCAGCATGTAAATATTTTATTTTGAAAGACCAGGAAACATTTTAGAGTATTGACATGATTTCATTAGGCTTTCACCTGGGCATTTGCTCTGGTGAATGCTCTCCTCTTTGTGGTGGAAATGAAAAACCTGACCTAAATGGATGGATACACAACAAGGTATAAAATAAGCCAAACACTACATAGCAGAAAAAAAGGCAAATCTCCTTAATAAATCACTGGAGAACACTGGCTTGACATTAGTATAATAATGGTATGATGTTTTTAGCCACAACAGTGGTTCTAGAGATCAGTTGATTAGTCATCCTCCATTTTTATTGGACATAGTGCCATTGTTTCTAGTTATACACTCCAAAAGATGCAACCCTTTGACTTTGTCCATGTCTGAACATTTCCTTCATTGTCAATTATATGAGCACAACCTCAGCATACTAAGATTAATATTTAGATTACAGCCTCACAACTGGCTACAGACTCTTATTGGCCTTGTGTTATTAGATCAAGAAAAACGGTCACTTATAATTGATGAAGTCCCTGCAAAGCAAGGATATTAATATATTCCATTTATCCCTGGTGATCAGATTAAGTTCAAACACATGATTACACAAAGGTGTTAATTCAACCTGTGCACAGGAGAGATCTGATTGGCTACCTCCTCCTGAGTTTGTTAGGGACTCATTGTGTATTCAATTGCACTGTAAAACAACATACGGCAGCAAGTGCACGTAAAAGGGAAATAATAATAATTGCATGCGACCGTTCCAAACCAGAAATTTATCATCAATCTGGTGAAAAACAAACACAAAAATTCAAGCTTGTGGATGGCTACTGTCTTTTTATATTCCTCCTCTACATTTTTGTTGGTTGAGATGCAAAATAGGACTCAATATGAATAGCAATTTGTCGTATTGATACCAGGTGTGAATGTGACCATGTCACATAATCCTGATGAGGTTACATTCTGGACATCGTATATTCATATGTACACATTTGTGTACAGTAAGGTGTAAATGCAGTCATATATGGATAACAGCTTTACTTTAACTGACAACTATATTAAGTTTCATTGAGCACCACTCATCATCTGGTTTGACACTCACACACTTTTTCTCAAACACTAACCACCATATGACGCTGTCATTTGTCAAGGATAAACTCCACACAAGGCGTTAGATGTGACTTTACAAGCAAAGCTGCCCAAAAACCTTCTTCATTACAATTTTATGTGGCTCTGAAATTATTTGTAAATATTCTTGAAGTGAAAAAAACAAAAGAATTACCCTTTTTCAAAAACTGGAAATGTATCCTTTCAGTACCACGGACAGACAGTTTCTGACATGCAGCAGAGAAAATTGCTTTGTTTTTTGTTTTCTGTTGTCATGTGCATACTTTGCCTGAAATACTTGCCCAATCAATGGAGTCACTAAGCTTCGAGCTTTGTCAGCTCTTTATTTGAACAGGCTGCCTTTCAATGTGCCGCACGGACGCATCCGTGCTTGTGCGCAATCAAGAACAACCTGACAGGACTCTCCTGTGGCAAAATGGAAAACACTTGCAGCATACCGCCTGCCTGGTATTGTCTGATGGAGAGATTAAAGCCAAACCAAACAAAATTTACTCTCCTCAGCTTGGAGTTGGTCGTCAGTTAGACCACCAGAGAGGAGCAGCTCACTCAACTATGTTATTAGATCACATTATCATTGATCTCTCCAGCTCTCTTCCACTGTCTGTCTGAGTCTGGCCTGTGCTTTCACTAACATTTCCCATGGCTCTCTGTAGCCTCTCATATCATGAGTGTGATACGAAATTGTGATGACCTCACCAAAGTAACATGCTACATTTGAGTGAACAGCAACACACATTTAGCTGCTGTTTTTTTCCCAGGCTTTGAATAAAATCACTTGCTTAAATTCTTAACAACCTCTGTTAACAGTGGGAGGAAATAATGAGTTGCGACTGCAGCTCTCGGTAATTGTTGCCAGTCTACCATTGTATTTAATTACTGTTTTGTCTTCTCGCTGAAAAAATGATATGCATGTAGTGTATTGTATTCATTGGCTGCAAAGCTTATTGTCCACAGCAATTATAAACAAATTCTGGAACCATTTTACAAGCTGGTTGTTTGAGTAATTATCTACACAATCGCGAGAAAGACAGGTCACCAATAACTGTGACTTGGTTAATTGAGTCTTGTTTAACCGATTAAAGTGCAACCCAGAAGACAGAAATCACATTTTAAATCATTATAATTTTTAATTTGAAACATGTCCCAGTGATAGTGAACTTTACAGTGAATTTCAGTCATTGACAAAGTCCCATAAGCAGAAAATTTAAAGAAAAACTTCTTTCTTTTAGTAAAATTGATTCTAAATTTCTGAATATTTTAGATTTTAGGGAAAATAAAATGTTGCCAAACATGTACAACTCACTGTCTGTGTCTGCTGTGGTCGATGTGGAGCCTGAATATATCCAAATGTTCTCCATATGTCTGGCAACTCCACTGACCCCTCATATTTAAACATGCCATGGTGGTTGTGTTCCACACTTGGCCAGTGTGCAGCCATGTTGTTGTTTTATTTTACATGAGTATTACAGCAGTAAAAGTCCCAGTCAAACATAACAAGGAGAGAAAGATGTACTATTGTGGCGTGTCTAAATTTGGATTGGAGTATAAGCTTGCCACTCATTCAAATATTATTGCCAGCACAGGACTTTTATGTACCCTGTAATGATGGGTAGGTGTAAAACTCCCACTATTAAGCTTACTCAGTGAGACAGAGAGTCACTGTATGCAAAAGTGAGTCTTACAGCCAAATGTTATAATTGTTTATTTGTTTCTTGATGTCAGCTTGTCACTTCTGTTTCTCGGATCTGTCTGTGAGGGAATGATTCATGCGGACAACACCACAGATTGTTGATGATTACCCTAAACACCCAGAGCAGCTCTAACCTTTGGCACTGCACAAGTTGATACATGCAGGCATAAAAGAGGACATATTTGTCATTGTATATGCATAAGCATTAGTTCATGTAACCATCCACGTACACAAATGTCCGCATGTGTGTGTACATTTCTACCATCATGTGCATGTACTTTGGAATCTGGCGAGTTTCTCTCTACCCATGGTGGGCCTCCCTCAGCCAGATGGATGGTCTCAGCCGGTGTCAGGGAGGTGACAGCTGGCTGGCCTGGCCTCTCCTGGCCATGGGTCTGGATCCTGTCCTCTGACAGCTCCTGACAGCTCCTGATGGGTGACGCGTTTATCGCCCCCCCCCCACCAATGAGTTTGCATCATGGAAACTCCTGGCTTAGTGAGAAATCAATGATGTCTCACAGTGTGCCTTAATGAATTGTAAATGGTGCAAGCCACACCCCAGTGAGATGATGCCTGAACTCATAAGTGCTCTGAAGGAAGTAGCCACCCTACTGATGATTGAATAATTAGGCCTTCTCAGCGGCTGTGAAACATGTTTTACAGAGGAAACGAGTAATGGGTACTTCACTCCTCACTGAAATGAGACAGCAGGTCTTGCTTCAGTTGTAAAAGCTATGAGATGCCATGTACTGTGTCAAAAACTGTGTTGTTACTGGAGGTAAACACCACACACTGCCACACAATCTCTGAGTAAAGTCAAATATTATAGTAATAAGTTAGTGCTACGTAGTTAGTCATGTAACCCCAACTCACTGTACTGATATCATAGTGAGTTCATTAAAGAGTTTGGCGATCTGAGCTGCAGTGACCAGGGGAGTGTGTACAGGGACTTTGTAATGTGTTTGATTCATTATTTTTTTTAGCTTCCATGTAGTAGGTTTTAGTAGGGACAGAGATGGGGCTTCACTAAACCAAGACCGCTGGTTTCTGTTTTAATGAGACAGCTTTGCAGGGATGAGGAGAACACACACAGAGCAGCCCAGGAGACGTCTGCTGGCCTCCCCAAGGTAATTCCCTTAAATGAAAAGCAGACTGCATGCTAGTCATTGTTGAGGGTGAAGATGAATAGTGACGGTATTGTATTTCAACACACCTCGCCATGCTCTTATTATGAGACTGAAATGAGTGGAGGTAGGGTACCTTGTTCAGACACTCCCTGCCGATGCGCTTTCTTAACCAATTCTCCTTGAATAAAATGACTTGTGCTACACAGGCGGTGTCACACAGCTTTGAAAATGGAAGCTTTATCCCATCAAGGCCCTTTTCATTTTTCTGTTTCTGATTTTTCCCTACCTCCAAGAAAGGACGTCAACAGGACTGAAGTACTCTACATCTGGGAAACATTAAGGACACATGGAAGAGGCTCATTTAAGGCCTTGTTAGCTCACCTGGTGCTTTAAGTGGGACTATTATTATTGATCATCTTATGATATAAACAGGCTCAGTTCGCACGTCTATTCAATGCGAGAGAGGCTCGGCGTCCCTCTGTGTACACTAGCATGTCAAATTCAGGTTTGCATCAGCTATCAAACTGCCCCAAGCTGTGATTTGAAACTAATCACCTCTCCAGATGTTCTCCCTTGTATTTCACTGAATCCAACACCTCTGCAGGGCCACTGTCTAGCCATAAATCACAGCCTACATGCTGTATGAGGAGAATGTGAGGATGTGGCTTGATGTATTAGTCACATGTTTGATTCATGAGCTCACTGTGAATAGCTTTAGGACACCAGTGAAACAATTAGCTGTTACCTTAACCTTGAGGCCACTAAGTCTCTTAAAGGGGTTTAGTATCCCCTTTATAAGCCCCGAAAGCCCCAGCTCAAAACCACAGGGACAGCAGAGCTTTATAAGAATGATTTGTTTTTATGTGGTATTCTTGGATGACAGTCCACCACAAGTCACTGTGCAGTGTTAGCAATAGTTCACAGCTTTATTTGGTCCTGCAAGCAGGCTTCAGTTCCAACTGTCTGAGACAGGTCAGATTGAACAGATGTCTGATAAAATGTTCTGTTCTCATCCATCTAATGTAAATGTACTGTGTGACCAAGGCTGTTATTAATCTCTGTAAAGCATCAGGTTGTGTTTTTCTTCCAATAGCTTAGCCAGAATAAGGTCCTAGAAGGAATTACATCTGTATCAATATCCAACATGAGAGCTGAATATCTATCAAGCATGCATCCCATTTTTCTTTACCTAATTAAACTCCCCAGTGTGAAATGAGTTTTTCTTCCTAGCCATCTAATGAGTATCTCAAACTTTTTAGTGCACAGCCCTGTAATTGATCCAAACTTTTATGAATCTATAGGCAACACAAATCATATGAGCTCAAGATGGTTATTTTTCACCTTAAGCCTTTTCTCTGACTGCTGTTTGGTTACTTAGGCCTTTGGGAAATCATGCCATTTTAAATCTCCCCCCTTCCTGAAAGGATGTCACCTCTATTCCACTTTTTAAGCATTTATAAATGGCCACTGGCACGTCAAAAGTCTTTTAATGTCCAATCCATCTGCTCTTTGGTTCATATAGAGGAAATGAGCAGATTCATAATCTGTACCTGCACTGGGAAGGGTGATCTGATATGGTGACAAGAATGAGTGATTCGCTGTTTAAGTTTATCTTTCTAGGACATTTTTTGCTTGGCTTAGACACCCTGGTGGAATTATATGGTGGAGAAATGGCATAAATCTGTTTTCTTCCACTATCTTCAGCTTTCCAGTACCATGAATCATCAAATATCAAGAAAAGGGGAAAAGAAAATGCTGCTACAGATGCAAACGTTTGTGATCTATTACTTGCACGCTGTGAGACATTTCCCAAATATAGTTTCCCACCCTTCACATGTGATGGTGTAAGAATTGGACATGATGTGAAATTGAAGCCATGTTTGCGTATTTGCTCATCCACATTTTATCCTTTGTATACTTGACCTCTACATATTTAACACACACATACAATATACTATATATATATACATACATCCATATACTGCATATATTGTTGGTTATTGCTTTTGTCTGGATGTGGATAATTGAATAAATATGTGTATTTCAGTTATTTAGAGGAAAATATTATATTCTGCTAATGTAGCTGACATTGCTATGTCTCCACATTGTTGCATTATTATGGCTCGGCTTACCAGTTCATGGCATTAAACAGGATCTCATTTAGAGTCCAATCACAAATGGCAATTTTTATTTATTTATTTATTGTCCTAATGAGTTAACAAGCTAAAATAGGCTTAGTCGTTGTTTATCTAGGTATAAGTCTGAGTATAAATTCTAATTTGAATTTTAATTTGGTGATGTAATGTATATTTCTCAGTAAACACTTATTAGTTATTGTGAAATTTGAATTTTAGCTCCAGGTTGCCACAATGACACCTGAAAGGCTGTTGCTGCCTCTCCCAAGACAACAACAAAGCAACCAGAACTGCTGTTCTGGATGCGATAAGATCGTCCTGTTATTTATTCAATACGAATTGCTTGCATATGTTAGGCACCACTTTGTCCTCAAGGTTCAAGCTCTCATTTAAGCCTGAATAGGGATTTAAAGGACAGTTGGCAGAGCCCAATATCTATAATACCTTCAGACCTTACACCGCACAAGAAAAATGGACACAGTCTTCTGCTTTACTCCTTCAGCCAGAGAAAGAAGAATGTATTGAATAATAACAGGGGCGACTCCACTGTAGCAAAAAAGAACTCTCTCTGAATGCAAGTCAAAGGGAAAATGAGCCTAAAATTCTGATTCTTATGGATGATGTCAAGACCGGTTGCCACTTGGCCTAGTTATTCTGCTGTGACCACCACAAGTTTATGTCTCCTTCACCTATTCTGAGTCTATTCATGTGCAATGTTCTGCTGATCTTTGGCTGTTTATTATCACACCTTTAAATTCAGTGTGATGTCATGTAATTTGAAGGAGTACATTTGCATGGCAAACATGCACAATCCATGTGATTGGAACCAGACGACTATGGATTATGTTTAAAAGTGTCAGTATCGAGGCGTGTCAGTGGCATGTGTTGAAGGAGCTGACTGATAAATGAGGAAACTAATTAAAGGAAGTAGTAATGTGGTGCTAAACGGTGCCTGGAGCTTGAGGTCTGGATGTCCTTTCACCAGGTTTACAACCCCGAGCTGTCAGGATGTTCTGTGCTTGATGGAGAGATTTGACAAGCTGTTATCAAGCCTGCCCAGTGCTCTCATTGTGAAGAATAAGGAAACCTGCAACAACTATCAACATTCATCAAAGGCCTTATAAATGTCAGCACAGGAACTGTTATAGACGTGACATGAAAAGGAGGCAGTAATGCAACATTATGGATTCCAACTGCCGTAAAACAATAAAGAAGAGTACAAAAAAAGAAAAGTGTGACGCACAGAAAAGGCCAGAAGAAAAAAAGCCAGAAAAAAGAAGACTGAAATGGAGGATTAAATACAGAACAAGACAGTAATGTAACATTATAAATTGTTTCTGCTGTAAAACACCAGAGAAGAAGACGAAGAGCCATGTAAAGGTGTAAGCACGTAAAAATATCGCAACCTGGATTCCATTACAGTTCATAAGCTTCTCCTTCAGCTTCTATTCAGTGTCTACATGTACAGATTGCAAAGTTCACTGAGGCAAACTTCGATTTTTGAATTTGGGCTACATTAATACAGTTTGATTTGATTTGATTTAACTGGACTGTGCTGTTGCTCCACCTTGCATTGCCTTGGTAGATGTAAAGGATCTATTTGTAAGAATCTCTTTATACTAAGGTCAATTGTTATATCAGAATCCAATTTTGGGCTAGGTACCAATTTAAAGGTAGCAAAGTCAGTCACAATGAACAATAGCACACGCTCTAAACCAGCAATAACAGAAACTTTTATTTTACTTCCGAGTTGTGTTCCAGGAAAATTTTAAAAACATTTCAGGTCACTGGCAGTTTGTTAGTGAACCTTTCATATTCAATAAAATGTATTGATAGCAAAAGCCATTCAGGGGAAAAAAAAATTGGAGCGCATTAATCTCTTTAAATCTGGGCTGTTCCACTGGGAATGTTATATCCACGTGTTCCTTTCCTTGACATTCCGCTTTGCTTTTTAACAAGCTTGCAGAGACGCATAAGCCCCTTTCATCAATCCGGAGAACAAAGTTGATGTAATTCTTCTGAGCCGATTCTCAGAGGAATTGTCCCCCTCCAAATGCAAATCAGTGTGGAAGAAAAAGAAAGCATCATAAAGTAATCATCATGTCATGTACAGTGGCTTAAAAATGATTTCAAAATTCCTACAACTGTGTGGGTTTTAGTCAAAACATGCAAGCATGTTGTATTATGAACCAACTATCTTTTACATAGACCTGTTCTATAAAAATAGATGTCATTCTGTTTTATATCCCACTGTATGAAGTGTCAGTCCTCAATCCTAAAATGTTTTGGAGCTGAAATAAAACTTTTAAATTCTGCTGTGGCTACGAGCTAATGATTAAGATAAACACGCTCTTCAAGTTTGCTTTTGTTTTGAAATATGGATCTATTATAAATGAGCTCCTGACAAACAAACACATGCCTGGTTTCCCCAAATGTCCTCAGAGGCTGACAGAGTTTAGACGAAAGCAATACCACAGTAATCATGAAAGAGAAAAGCAAATCCTCTACATGTCATGTGTCCTCGCTGTATCCATCAGCTTGGAAGGACTCCTTTAGACCGAGTGGACAAACTGTACACATCTCTGGATTTGACATGGAATTGTTTGAATCTCTTTTGGAGCAAAAATCCGCCCTATCCTAATCCTGTGGTAACTTGTAGCCAGTCTGCCGCTCACATGACATGCGTCAGACCCACTTAAGCATTTTTCAGCTTTTTTTTTTCCTGTATTACAATATGTCACGCTTTGAGAGTTTGTTTCCTCATCATTCCAACATAAAGTCAACAAACAGAAACTTTCCGTTCCGTAAGAACTGGATGCAGTGAGATGTAAAACACTAAAGAGCATAATGGTGAATGACAAAAAGAAAAGTAAAACAGCTAAAAAGATGTAAAACATTAAAAAAAACAAAAAAAAAAAAAATAAAACTCAAGCCAAACAACCAAAACCAGATGGAAAATAACTTGAGAGACAAAAAGAGAAGCACTATGACCACCGAAAGTGGCATGCATGTTTTACATTAATAATGCATGTTTTAATGTTAAATTCAAACTTTCTACACCCACCCCTGATCTTTAAAAAAACATTTGTTCATAGCTGCTTTGACTGTAGACAGCACCCAGACTTGGTGGCCTTGATCCTGGCTACATTCTTAAAAATCAGAAAGAACTTTTCACTTGATGTTTGCTGCAGTCACGGAGGAGCTCATGGACTCCACTCTCATCTCACTTCTCTCGAACATCATAATAACATTGTGCCAAGGGCCAAATATTCATTTTCACTGCGAACCTTGTGTAAGCTTTCATAAGGATAAAAGATTTTTCTTGCAAATGTCAGCGCAGGCCTGACATTTATGATTTGATCCGAAGCACATGTGGAGAACACCTACAATTACAAAGCCATAGCTGTAAAAAGAAAGGCTGAGTGACAGATAGGTTTGTAATCTTTTCATTGACCCATATGAATTACATTTTCATTCAGCCCTGCTGCATTTCGAGCATTCATAGTCTCTGGGATTTCTGCTCAACAAAAGAAAAGGTGTCTGTCGTTTATAACTGACAAAAAAGCACAGTGCCACTTGAGGCGCGCCCTTCTGCGAGAGTCCAAGGCTCAGATCAACTGCATTGTATGCTTCTTCCTGAGTATATTGTACAGGCATCATCACACAGACCCCTTTTCCCTCATAAACACATCCAGAAGGGAGTGATTATTTCTCAAGATGTGGAGATCGAGGACTTGCCAGTTCATGCCTCTTTATGAGTGTTTTGGCATGACGGCTTGTTCCGCCTCACAGTGCTTTTGTTCCTTTTGTTCGCAGAGATGCTTATCCTCGCCACCCTGTGGGCCATGTGTCTCTGTCACCTTGAGCTTAGCAACTGAGCTGAAACAAACGGCTGTGGGTTTTTGTGTTTCTGTCTCTTTTCCAATGAAATGCTCCATATCGAGTGTCCCCAAATTAGTAACAGTGTTGCAGGTCATAAAACATGGCATCTCCTTTAATCCGCAGTGACACAACTGTGCCCGCATTCTCTCATATTGCAACATCAGGAATGCATTTGCATCTAATGTGAGGCTTCTCAGCCATGTTCATGCATTTTTGAGGGGACCAATTTGTCCCCAGATTGTGAAATTTGAAGATGTAATAAATCAGAGCATTTAGCAGGGATATTATGAGTGGTTGAAGCATGGGCTTTGGAAAATGATTAAAAAAAAAGTAAGTGCTCACACATAAGAAAGTTATTATTTTCCTTTTCTTGGAAGAGATGTATGAATAAATGCCAGGAAGCGAGACTGTCATTAAAAAGCAGATAATCCTTGATGAGTCCATTCTTGAAACTCAACAGTGTCTCATTTTAGGTTTTATTATCATTTAGAGAAAAATGTCATATCTTTACAAGCACACACACACACATCTGAAATTATACTCAAATGGAGCAAAACGGAAACTTGAGCATGTTCTGCTGATGAAGATATGTGATGTAACTGAAAAAAGTAAACCTAATTTTGGAATAACATCTGCGAATTTAAAAAAAAAATCATCTAATTGTGGTTTGTTTAAAGTAGCCATGTGTTTTTTGTTTTTGTGTCGGTTTTTTTTTTTTTTTTGGTTTTGTTTTGTTTTTTCATTGCGTGTGTGTCTACAGATTCCACACATTTGAGATTTGTTCTCTCTGGAGTCAAAAAGACAGAATAATGAAATCATCACATACTCCTCAAAGACTGACTGAATATCTATAATTTTAATTATACTGTAAAAATACCACTGGCTTGTTTCCCACACACACACACACACAAAGAATCAGTCATACAAGATTGGCCTTGGCAAATGTTTATTTTCCCAAATACTAAATGGGACCCTTGGGATATTATGCTTCACTCGACTTTGTGTCTCACTTCAAAGGCACTGGTGGGAATCAGCAGACGTATTTGACTGAGCTTGCTTTGTCACATGAAAAACACAGAGAAGAACACATTATACAACATGTGGGTTCTTCTTTCTCAAATGTTTTTATTTTCATGAAAGCATTCTCTGTCAATGAAAAGAAAAGCCCACTCAGCCGGCTTTTTACTGAGGAATTATTATCGCCAGTGGCCAAACATAATTCCTACATGCATCAACATTAGCAAAGAATGAGCTGGCTTCATCCATTCATTAATTTATATGTGTTGACAAATTACACACACTGGTAAAAAAAAAAAAAAAATTCAGATGGCAGAAATGTGAGTTGTGTATTTCTGTGCATGCTGTCTGACTCGGGCTCTGTAACAGAGCTTTTATTATTGCACTGCATCCCAGTTCTCCTCACTCACTCACTCACTCACTCACTCACTTTATTAAATCCTCAATTGAAAATGAGGGAAGAAAACAAATATTCCATGCAGGCAACATATCTGCAGAAAATTCATGGATCTTTATTTTCCCAGTGGGTGCTGCTCTCTTTTTCACTGCTCTCAAACCCAGATTGTATCTGTGTTTGTTGACTTAATAGTGGGTGAATTTATTTCTCCTTTTCAGGGTTTTGGTGGTGGATTTTCACACTGCTCTAAGCTGGCAGTTAATAAGACGCCCAGGTCATATGAGAAATTAATATACTGAAGGCATCCAGAGTCTATACCCGCGTGCTTTATAACACTGATATTAATGAGTCATCCATCTCCAGACAGGAGACATTTCCATGGAAAAGTTTACATTTCTTGATTTATTCACAGTTCTAATGATACATCTCTCTGTATTGTTGCAGTTTTATTATATGTAAACAGTTTACACAGTCCCATTATGGGGATTTGTTTTCCTTATTGGGGCGAAAATCAAGTCTCCATGACCTAAATAACGATACTTTAAGGTGAAGACATATTTTAAAGTCAGGCTGCGGTTAGGGTTAGGTTAAGGTTAGGGTCCGGTTTAGGGTTAGGGCACTAGTAATTATGGTTAAGGTTAGAGTAAGTCCTCAGGAAATGAATTTAAGTTAATGCAATGTCCTCTAAAGTCATGGAAACCAGTGTGTGTGTGTGTTTGTGTGTGTGTGTGTGCATCCATCTTGAAACATGATCTGTCAAGCGATACTATCAGACGTGACCAAGGGAGTGTCTGTGTGTATACAGGGGCAGTGCAGCGACAGGGATAAGAAGCATTTTTTTTTTTTTTTTTTTTTTTTTGCCATTTATAGCAGTCTTGCTTTACTAGCAGGTTGTTGATGTTGAATCCATCTGTCTTGACACAAAACAAATCATTTCCTGTGTGTGGTGCAGGAATGTCGCCGGGCAACATGAGATCTTAATATCACTATACTGGGAAATAAAAAGAGTCATGTGGAGCTGATCAGGCTTCATCAGCATTGTGTGACCTCATTTGACAATGGTTTGGATCTAATTTGTTTATGTTTAAACGTGAAGCGCCACAGTTTTCACAACCAAATGAATAACATAAGTATAGAATAGAATCATAGTGGTCTAATTGTTGAGTTGTACCCTTTAATTGTTTTAGTTTGCATTTTGCTTTCAAGCAGCCAGTTATGTTTTTGATGTCGTCTCATGGTAATGCCGACTAAAGCAATCGGTTCAATCCACTTGATCTGAAGATAAAAGGCATTCCTCATGTATTATCATAGTGGGGACTTGTTCCAAGCCACAGACTAAATCATGCATAATGCTGCGTTCTTGCACATGCTTCATGGTGTGGAGTGTTTTTGGTGCAGCCGTCTGTGTTGCAGAAGTGACGAACAGGCCTCTCGTGATTGACACATTTCTAGTGGGATTTGCAGGGACTGAAGAAAAACCATGAGCACATTAGGAGAGGAGACATGGTGCCAGAGGCAACACCTGTAACATGAGTTGCATCAGTTTCAAATGAAATAGCATTAGAGTCACCTTTAATCTGTAAGTAAGTATAGCATCTAGTAAAGTCCAGAGAAACATGAATCCAATTGCTTCCCTACGCCTTAACACTCTTTTCGTTCATGTGTCTTACGGTATTTATTTACCAAAACAGTAAGATGATGGTGAATTTGTCCTTTCAATCCATGCATGTAGGCTTGAACTCCAAATTGCCTTCGTTAGGTGGAGCCCAGTGGAGCGGAGAGCGGGAATGCATGAGAGATGAGAGTGTATTTACTGTAATGAAAAGCAGACAGGAGTAACTCTGAGCTGCTATTGTTGTGCACAGGTTTGCTTTGGATTCTTGTCTCACCCCTGCAGGCTACAGACCCATGAATATTTAAATAGCAAAGGGACTTCCTCTAAACATCAATCAAAACCCTATCGATTCAATTACTGGCCTCAGATCTGAGATGTTCAACTAACAGCAGCTTCTGATGAGACGAAACCTGCCTGTGGCAATGCCTGTGAATATTCCAACCATGTGGACAATGAGTCAATTAAAATCAGCCCCTCAATGCCTGGAAGACCTTCAAGCAGAGAAAGTGACTGGATTTTGTTTTTAGTGACACTGCCCTTGGAATAAATTCATAAGAAGTTTTAGTTTGTTGAGAGGGGATCACGAAACAGCTGAGTAATCACAGTAAAGAAACTCTATCCCCCCTTTTTTCTTGCTGAAAAAAAAAAACTACACTATGAGACTTTAACTCAGTTCAGTATTTTCTCATAAAATATGTTACAGGCTCAAAGTCAAAGGCACTTTCTCTTGCTAAACAGATTTCATCCTTGACAAATGCCAAAGTCTAACACTGTTTCTTTTGTGTAAAAAGCAAGAGAATGCATTAGAAAGCGTGAGTGTAGGTGGGTGTGGAAGTGTAAGGGAGAACTGGGATTAGATGCACAGTAACGTTAAAGACAAAAATGACAAAAGAAGGGATGAGAAAGAAAAAGCTGTTTTGGACACCTGTTCAAAGTCACTTTTATTTGGTCTTTGCCATGAGTAACAGATGACACATGCTGGCAGGAGATCAGTTGATTAGAGACGAGTTGCGCCGCAGCCCCAGCATCATCGCTGTCGCTGAGTGACTGCACACAACAGTTGTGCACTCTTTTTTAACCACAACAACAGCACGCATCAGCCTGAGGAGAAGCTGTGCTTGACGCAAACCTGTCCTCTGCTAACAAGAGCCAGACACATCAGGCTGAGTGCTATTCTTGGCAGTCAACAGTGGTTGTCTATATGAAAGTCAGCTCATGCAGCGAGCCCAGAGGAGTACTACAGCAATTTCACAGAGACCACTACAGTGGTTGGTTAATACAGTGTTTTCTTTTTGTGTTATCCTAACATATCGTGGCTTCCTGCTCTTGATTTGGGCAGAGTAATTTAGTTTATCAAAGATCAGAGTATTGTGCCCAGCGGCAAAACAAGAAGAAAACCATAGAGACTTCACATAGAAGAGATGAATAACCAGACATCCTCAGCTTGAGTTAAACACAATGGTCTGATTAAAGGAGTAATAAGACAGTTTGACAAGTACAGTGGGGTCTAAATGTGTGTTTTGTAATCTTTTGCTCCTCACTGTACATGTACTGTATTTACGTTCCTGCTGAGAGTGAGATCAAGGGATCAATACCGCATACTACATGTCTGTTTGTGTGATCTGTAAAAAGGTTGGAAATTAATATTTGTGGTTTTAATGGAGGTTGTGTTCAAGACTTTGTCTTAGCTGGATCCAAAAACTTGTCTTAACAAACACATATAACCCATGAAACAAAGCCGGTCAGCATACTAACACGTTGCTGTGGTTGGTGGATTTCTCTTTGTAGAAATCATCTATTTATTTATTTATTTTTAATATATACTAAGTATTCATGTAGCTTCATACCAAAAATGTTTCACTACTTGTGTAATGACGTTAAATGTGTAGTATATCAGAGTTTATGTGCATACACACGTGTGCATATGTGTCCACATGTGTGCCATAAAGCCACTTATAAAACATGAGGTTGACTCTGTCTGAACTCTAATAGGGTTTCTTTTACATAAGATTAATTGGAAGTCAATCCAGAAAACCACTAAAGAGATGATGGTAAAATATTGTCAGAGCTGAGAAGAATCTGCAAAGCATTAAAAGCTTTTGCTTGGAGGAGCAGATGAAAGACTCTGCCCTTATATTAAAAGGACTGCTGGGGAGGTGAAGGATTCTCCTCAGGAGAAATCAGAAACACTCTTTTCCGACTGGCGCACTGACAGTAACTTACCAGGCTGTCAATCCATTTTAACCAAATGACTGTGATGTTTCAAATGGTCTATTTTAAAACCGGAATGACATAAGCCTGATATATTGCTTGCTTCACTTAATGAAAGCTGTTTTCAATCACAAGTGCACAGCATTTCTTTGTTTTTGGAGCTTTGCTCTAAAAGGGTTTAAATATGAAAGAAGATGAGCAGGGAGATCTCTGGCAATATCGTACGGTCACACATGTGAGCAAGAGAAAGCTGCAAAGTCATTAATTATCAGTGATTTGAAAGGAGGAAAGTGTTTGTTTGCTTTAGCTCACTTGAATCCCGCTGGAACAATGTGCTGGTGTGAAATTTTTCAGGAATGATTTCTCTTGAGCGTTGTGCGTCGTTTTAGCCAAATGTTTGATGAGTCTTATAAGTAAGAGAACTCATGCCAGAATACGAATACTCTTGAGGTTTCTGTCAGAAGTGATGAAAAGCAGATTCTCTGCAAAAGAATCAGATAAGTGGCTGATAGTGTCATCCTAAAGGTGGAACATGGTTAACAGGCTCTTAACATCAAAGCATGGAAAAAGGAGAGATCATCCCTTGTTTGACCATTTTGTGTTAACCTTTCTAACATATACACCATGTGTTTTACTCATCCTGTGCGCCATAAATGTGTTATAGGCTGCACGGGCACGGTAGCCTGCCCTGACAGTGAATCACAGGAGTCCCTCAGCTCACCTAAATCTCGGCTCCAGTCAGCACCTCAACACAAACGGAACTGTTTATGTTGCAAACTGGCTAAAGAAAGCACACACACAACCATGAATTTAGACGAGAGATTTACGAGCAGTATGTCACTGCTTTGCTTTATATTCTTCATCCACCCAGTGTGGGTTTCACACTGTGCTGAAACGCTTACACCTAATATCTGCAAACGTCCATTACGATCCACAATATCCCTGTTATCCCCCCTCGATAATACAAATAGTAAAATGGAACGCATCAGTGAGTTACACGAACGTGTAGCTGTGGACCACTGTCCTCACCCTCTGAGACAAACAAGAGCAGGCTGTGTCTCCGAGCGTGCTGAGGCACGGGAAACACTCAGCCATCACTGAGGCCATAAACTGAAGTCATGGGAGTGTTAGAGGTTCTTTTTTTGGAACTGCGTTCTTATAAGACATATTTTATAAAGGGATCAGAACAATTGCTTTTATTAATGGTCAATAAATAATACATATTATTATTGTTTTTACTTGCCATGCTTCATAGAACAGTAAGGCTTTTGGGGCAACTTATAAGATGTAAAGATGAAAAAGAGGAAACATTTATTTGTTGACTTTACTTAAATGTGTTTTTTTTTCAGTAGGTTTACTGCCAGTGTATGAAGATACAACTTAAGGACATTTTGTTAAAGGAACGCAAAGGTTTGAATTGAGCCAAATTTAAAAACAGTTGTAGTCAACAAAACACACAATAAGTTTTATTGTAACACACAAAATATACTTTATTCCAAATTACACAGTTGTTTTAGCACTGTATGTTGCATAAACTTAATCAAAGTTACATTTTACTTAACAATTCCAGTTTGTCAACAGGTTTGACTTAAATCGATCCAGATGACTTTTTTTTTTTTTTTTTAAATTCACCAACATTCGCACAAATTTGTTAGTTATTAGCTTATGCAGCATTTACTACATATAAATAGTTTCTTTATTCACATTAAAGCCACTTGTTTGTTTTAATAAATGTATCTTTATTAGAAATGGGACTGACGTCATTGACAAAATGATATATATAGTTTTGATATTAAAAATCGATTCAGTGTTAAACAGGCAGAAACCTGTGAGTCTATTCCACATTAACAGCCTGACTCATAATTCAGTTTTCCTCTCTGTTTTGCAACACATTAACAACTTAAACCAAAGTCATCACGTCCACCGCACTCAAACAAATTCTTAGTGTGGCTGTTGAGCCACACCAGAGAGGCCGGTGACCAGAGAGCGAGGACAGTCGACTTTCACCAGCCAGGACCCGCTGTTTGACATCATGTTTCTAAATGAGAAGCAGCTGACCGCAACATCAGCATGAGGCTTCATAACAGCATGAAAAAACATGAAAGTTACAGCTTTAAACATGTCCAGATTCCTTTAGATGCCACAGGCTGAACTAGCCGCCTCGTCAGCACTACAATCAATGGTGCCATTGATCATCAAGCATGAAAATGAGCTCCTAGCCTTGGAACACACACGGGCACACAAACATACACACACTCTTGATGAATATGTCACATATTCATTATATAAAGACTGTGGTTGTGAGACTTTTTTTTTTGTTTGCTTTTACAATATTTTACATCAACTTAAGACAAACTAACCCCCACCCTCCCGAACAAAAATTCCTATTTTTCTTGTGTTGGGTCATTTGCTGCTCCATGTTGTTGGGGTTGTGGAAGCTTCTTTAGTATGATTATAGATATAAGCTGTTCACTTCCTCACTAATCAATTTCATGCTGGTTTTTAAGCTCATGCCTCATTTTTGATTTACTCAAGACAAGAAATGGATTTGATGGAAATGCTGTTTTTTGGGGGAAGCCCCACAGTGCTGAGAAATAATGACCTCAGGTGCAATCTTACTATATGTAAACAGACAGATTCAATTATATATTTGAGTGTCAAGTCTATGTTGTTTTTTATCAGCCACTCCATGTGAAGGGAGAACAGTGCACACTCAACAAAGAAGACACAGCAGATTTTAAAATGGGGAGCTGTGTTGGAGCCAATGTAAGAAAAATTGTGATTTTAATCTTCAAATAGAATACAATATTTTCTGCTCTTTGCTCTGCCACACAGTTTATCTCAATACACCAAAGAAGCAGAGTGAAGTATTGGTGTTTACACATCAAACGATGCCTGTCATCATGCGTTCTTGCCCTGCGTGGAGAATGCATCAACTTTTTAACACCTTTGAATTAGTGCTCAGAGATGGAGATGAGTCTGGTTTGGTGCCTGCCTGCAGGAGACTTTACTGACGACCCAGCAGGAAAAGTTAAGGAAGCTCTGCTCTCCCCTGACAATATTTATTTCAACATCCTCTGTGTGGATTTCATCTGAACTCAACCCCTGACCCTTCCCCAGCCTGGGCCTTGCCTTCATACTGCCGTTCATGCTCCTGGGTACATGCTGACCTGTGAACTTTGCCTCGCATCTGAGGCCTGGTTAGCGACCTCGCACACAGACTTCACAGGAGGAAAGAACCCACGACGCAAAGTTGCCCCTTACCACTGCTCCTGCCTGGGGGTGTGTTGAATGTGTTGAAAAGCCGAATTTTAAAGTATCAGCTATTGTATTTTGAGTTGTTACCAATGAACTGTATCTTTGTGAACAAATGTTAGCTGAAAGCAAACTGCTGTAACTCTGGATTGACCTCGGTGGTGAGATATCAGCAGGCCTAACATCCTAACTTCATTATTTAGGAGTTGGTGACTGGGGTCAACATGTGTTTATTCTCAGGAAAGAGCATTTAGGGGATTAACACTAATCAGATGGGATTATAAGAAAACTTTTACCCAGGTGGATGGTACTTTCCTTCCTGATCTCTTCACTTTGTACTCCCATGGAGAAGGCTGTTTGGTTTGGAAAGAGGGGTCTTGATAGTTACTCAGCTGGTGACGTTTTCTTTGTAAACACAAACACAGTGGACCTTTTGCTTACCTTTGACCCAAAATGTAATGAACCAATGCAGTATGTTTGTTAACGCAGTATGAAGGAAAATGTATGGAGGAGGTTTCATACCTGTTGTTAATTGATCTCTGATTGTAGCCAATCACTGATCAGGCTGAATATCTTTAGGTGTATAGGCTAAATATATACAACATATGGTTTAAATATCTTTTTCATCATTACGATGCTGTATTGGAAGGTAGTGTATGTGCAAATTTACTGACTGCAAATAAAGTTTTGAAATAGGACCTGATTATTTAAACTTTACACCAGTTTTTACTGCACATCTGCAGAGAAGAATGTTTGCATATTTAAATGTTTGTATCCAAAACATATGGTAAGTTTACTATATGAAGCAGTGTTGAATCAAAAGATCTTGCAGAATAAATGAAGATAAAACACTTTCAGCACTATTGAAACATTGTATATAAATACATTCTATAATTATGTGTCCATTTTAAATTTGTTTTACTCTTCAGCCTCCCCAATGGAAACACAGTAAAAAATCTATTACCTGTGAGTGAGGGAAATGTATAACTAGTTACCTTATAAAAGTTTACCTTATAAAACTTCTTGCTTTACATGGAATAATTTTGTTATATTACTTTGAAACCTCAGCACCTGGATTACACACTGTACAAACGATCATAACATATAATCTTCATTTTTATTTAAAATAAATAAATACATAAATAAATAAATAAATAAAAAGCATGTGGAAGAAACAGACCATCAGTTATTAATTAATTATTTCTTTTGCATCAGTTCCACAGATGCAAAAGAAATAATTAATGAAAATGAAAGGCAGGAAAAACACATTATCTGTTTTGATATAGGAGTGTTTCTACTTTTCAGTCAGAAATGATGAGTGCTTATCAAGCCTTTTCACTCTGTCACCCAGACGAAAACAACACTGTTGATGCCTGTCAACAGTGTTGTAGCTCCAGTGCTTTTATAATGTGTGGCATGCATGTTCTCAGGTCTGTCCATGTGTTCTGGTCTTCATTAGACTCAGACTGAACATCTTTGTGGCCTGACAGAAAGATCCTTTCATGTGTCCCCTGCCTGGTCCCACTCACCAGAGCCTAACCAGAAACATGCCAGTGCCCAGGGCAAGGTCAGATTTCTCACCATACCACAGCATTAAAGCAACATTGCTTTTCCTAATGGAGGAGGAGGAGGATTCTCTGGTTATTTTTCATCCATCTAACAGACAATATACTCCATCTCATCATACTGAAAGAGTAGCAGCGTAAATGGACATAGTCCATGTGGTAGTAATCTGTAGCTTGACTCTGCTCGATGAGATCACTGACCTGAAACTCACACGAGAGCAAAAAAATTGGAGCTTTTAAATTGTTCAGGTTACGATGTGTGTCATCTGAAAAGGGGAACACAAAAGTCCATCCATTTTATTTTTTCGTTTCATAGTTCAAAGTCAAAATAGGATTCAACCTATCATCAAAACTGAAATTCCACCCCTCCTTTGAGGACTAATGTTACAGTTATTCAGTCTGCTAGGATGACCCATAAAAGTGGCTTAGATTTGATAAATAGCAATGCATGGCTCATTGCAGCATTAATCTGCAGAACGGGTGCAGAGGGGTCAGAGGAAATGTGTGGGAGAAACATCCTTTGCTTCTCTGAAAGGGCTTACTGTGTTATTCTCAGTTCTAATAAAATAGTAATAATAATAATAATAATAATGATATTGTTTTCAGAAATATGTGTTTAAATTTGAAAGCAGTATCCTTGAAAGCTGTATGTCTGACTTTCACAATAGGGATGTAATGCCATGCAAACTGAATAAGTCCTTGCTGGCCTTGTACCATCACAGAAACAAGCTTTTGTACTGCCGACTCTCCTATTTAGTTGTTGCATTTTTTTTTTTTTTGGTTGTTTTTTTTCACACTTTCCTTTATGTCCTCATACACTTGGATGTCTTGCAACACGCCTCAAAGGAGGCTGGAGGCTCTTTTGTTTTGTGGTTTTCACACTTGAGGGCCATGGTATTTGGTTTTTGTAGAGAGGGAACTGTGACAGCCTGAAAGGATGAGGGGTTGGGCTGGCTCGCATGAAAAAGGAGCCTTGGTGAAACACTGGCCTGGCTCCTAGAAAAGAGTGAGGGATTAGTGTGCACAGACCAAAAGGAACTAATCTCCTGTGACATAATAGAACTGTACATAAACAACGTCCCTGAGAAGTGAGCGGCAAAGCAGTGATTGCCTTGAGAGGCTGAGTGTGTGAAAACAAAGGCTTAGAATAATTTGTCACTTGCTGTGGAAAATGGTGACAAGCATGGCCTTCAAGTCTAAACATCTGGACAGCAACATCTTGTCTTTAACACATACACTCAATAAACAGCGGGAGTGGGGAGGAGAAGGAGGGGTGTGTGAGGCCGGGCATCAGTATCGATGTAGTTAAAGAGTGCCATTACATTAAAGACATTTTCATAGTTTGAAAGAGAGTGGCTTGGAGATTTTTTTGACTTTATTAATTACTTTTTTTTTCCCAATGCCAATATCTGAATAAAAACTCTTGTTTATTCTTGATTGCAGATTGTGTACCACCTCTGTCACAAGCATTTCTGTTCAAATTAAATCATCTTGAAAAATTAGAGATAATTTATCATAGATTTTTGTTGTTTATTAAGAACACTGTCTTAATACAGGGTCAAAACAGCCTCAGTATTTCATGGCATGGATTTCAGAAACTAATGAAATGATTCCCCTCACTGACGCTGGTCCGTGTTTGATTGCATCATATAATTTCTGCAGATCTTTCATCTATGCTGCCAGCTAAGTTTTTCTTCTTGATTTAAATTTGGTGAGTCAGAATTCATTGTTATGCCCATAAAAGGTGCCATTGATGCACTAGGATCCTGAAAGTAGCTAATAAGGTAGATAATGACCTTAAGGGACACAAGGTCATCAGCAATATTTGCATAGGAATGACACTTGCAGCCTGGACTGCTGAACAGGATCTGTTTTCCCATCCTCACCTGTCAAGTATTGGAGAGTCTGTGTCCACAGCAGCCTCAGATTTCTGCCTCAAGGATGGACATATTGCACATAGTGAGATGGGCGTTTCTGTCTGCAAAACTGTAAGTTCTGTAGAATGCACCATCTTGAGTAAACTTGGAGACTGTTGTGTATGAAAATCTCAGATCAGCAGTTTCAGAAAAACCCAAAGCCAGCCCATCTGGCACAACCAATCATGTCAAAATCTGTGAGATCACATTTTCCCCTGTTCTGGTTCAGTGTGTAGCTCCTGACCCTTATGGCTGCAGAACAGCCACATGATTGACTGGAATGGATAATTCCATGAAAAAACATGTGTTCTAATAAAGTGAGAGAAAATCGCGGGTTTGGATGCTGGACACAATCACAGCTAATGCAGATGTCTGAATATAAACAGGTAAAGACACAAATATATTTAGTTGCAATTCCAGACTCAGCTCTTGCTCTCATTAAGCTTGAATTCATATCCTGTACGTGATGTAAGACACAAATGATCCGCAGGAAAGGAAAGAAATAATATTAAAGACCTTAACAGGATCTCTGGTGTTAAACGTGTCTCATTGAAGAATAGCAACTTGATGAATAGATATGAGTGTGCACTATTTAACACTGTTTGCTAAACACCGCTGTCAGGATTATTATATATGTGCTAGAAAAGGCTTCCATTCAAAATATACAGGAACTCAGCTTGAGGTTTTTAACCCAAAAAGTACACACTCCACACATCTAGTGTAGGCTTAAGCCTCACAGTGTCACTCAGAGCTTTATTTTCTTGTAAACATTTCCACTTTTCATTTTATGAGGGTGAAAGGCTGCAGAGCAGAGGAGGGGTTTAATGCTTTTCAAACACACAAGTGCTCTGAGAAGCAGAGCATTATGTTGAGGGCTGCCCGACCCTGGCAATGGTAAGTTCACTAGGGCTGCAGAGCTAGATGACCTGTTTATTTGGACTTGCAGAGTGCATATGTCTCAGGCTCCTGGACCGATCAGTGAATATGCTGTACACAGACTCTGCCACAGTGGACCTGACAGCCAAAATAAGCAATGCAAACTGCCAAATAGCAGACGGAGGAGAGGCATCTCTGTTTACCCCTGCAGCAGATTCAATTAAACAAACAGTGAAGGAAACTGGTTAAGGATTATTTTATTACTTAGCAGTTTGTACAGTTTCTACCATGGAAAAATAACATGTAACATAAGACTGTATTTACAATTCAATTTTTACAAAATGTCTTTACAAGATTTTTGCCGATTCAAAAAAAAAGTTGAGACTAAAACACACAGAACATACACATTCACACACATCCAAACCAAACTTTGTAATACACACATAAATAAATATAGACATTCACTGACTGTTCCACGACAAATATTTCTACAGCCAAGAACATGTACAATTCATCATTTCCACACAAGTTATAATTTCATTAATAAACATTACATATGACTCCCAATATAATTCTTTGTTAATCTGTTAATGAAATATTGCTAACATATTGAAAAGAGGTAACACGGACATCATTTCATGCCAACAGAATGCTAATGGTTGTCATGCAAAACCATTACAAGCTTTCAATTTGAAGCAAGTAATTCATTTACAGTTTTGAGAAAGAAAAATCAAATGTACTACATGCAACATACTACATGAATTATTCTGGGTTAGACAACAATGACTTTAGTTACAATTTCCATCAGTATTGACTTTGTGCCTCAGCATCTCTTTAAAGGGTAAGACAAAATAAATAAATGAATTTCTATTCTGCAGCCATGAATAAACTGTTTTATTTTTACATATCTGACATTGCCTTCAATCCATGTATGACCAGCTTGTTGCCAAAGTTATTGTTTGTTTAAACCAGTCATTCCCACAGAATTAGGTGGGAACTACATGAGTCTCAAATAGGGGTTGCCAAACAAATTAGCAAAATTTGTTTCCAACCTTTAACTTAAAATTAGTATTAATGTTTTCACAAAAATGTGCAAAAAATTAAGATTCATTTATCAAACTAATATCTCTTGGAATTGGCTGACTCACCTATTCAAAACAAGGTCAAGTGTAGCAGAAATTATAGTTAGAATAGTCAGTAACATGAAATGCATACATTTGCTCTTGTCGTGATTTGAGTTGTGACTTGGGTTGCAATGCTTTGTTATCTTTAAAAAGAAGGTCCACATATAAAAAGTTTGGAAAACACTGGTTTAAACCATGTACACAATTTCCTATCAATAAACATCTGATCAAATCTACCTGAAATTGTTAATATGTTTTGCTGCACATGTAGAATGAAAGATGCATTACAACAATTTTCAGTGGGATTCCAGAATTGTACTCACATCTCTATGTTGCCTGTGATTTCACTGTACAGACCAACCCATCCGGTACCATGTGTCAGTCAGGAGAGTAAGATTGAGAGGGGAAGCTGTTGTGTTGCGGAGCCTGGAGAGGATGGAGCCTTATATCACGAGCAGGGGGCGTCAGTTCATGTTCTGGTTTGCTGTGTCTCTGTCTGGTTCCACACATTCCTCCCTTGACAGACTAGAGCAGAGAGCCACTGATATGTCTCCTGACTGGGTTCATCTTAACTCAGTGTCTCTACTGACGGCTTCTGGTGATGAGAGTGGTGCTGCCGAAGTCTGGGTCCTATAAAAAAACAACAACACACAATTGCCACTGATCACTCTGGAAATTATAATGCTGCAAATAATTGAATAAGTTTTCATTACTGTCAGCACAAATGTGGTCTTTCTTTTGGCTCTTGCTCTTACAGATACACAGCATCTCAACTTCAACTCGATATTTTCTGAGCTTAACACCTTTATTGTGTTTATCTTCTCTCGTCATTGTGCTGCATAACACTAAATGTGTCAGAGGCAAGGCACCTTTCCTTAAAACTGCTGATTTCTTGTCAATTTGGGTGCAGCTGAAACAAACTCTAAAATGTGACTTCACAGTATTACGCGGATGTGACAAAGCAGTTGTCTGCATTCAGCAGACACAAAGAAACATCATCTTTTACTTTTATTTTGGCAACTCATTCGACCATTTCGTGACGAGAAACAGTTGTTGAATGATTCACTATGTTCATTAATTGGTCATTTTACACTGGAAAGCGGGTCATTTTTACTAACAAAAACAGCTGCCAACGTACAGCTAGAAACAATATCACTGAGAAGCGATTGTAAAACAAAACAGTAAATGCATACTCCTAAATCAAATGAGTGGACTGATAAAAACGGAGCATTTTGGCATCTCCAATTCCGCCGTTTTACAGAAAGTAATGAACTGGACTACTTTTGACTTTGAGTTTGTGTTTATTGGTGGTTTTAAGTTGGCCGGGTTATTGAAAGATATACAACAATATCTCTACTATAACTATTGGGGCAAACACCAATAGTTATAGTGGGGAAGAAAATATTCCACACTGCTGGTTAGCCAGGTTTGTTTTTTTTTTGTCACTAATGGATCACAAATACTAATGGGCATTTGCTGTGTGTTCTACCACAGATGCTTTCCCCATAAAACACACAGGAGACCCAAATGAGACAACAATTCCCATGATCCCATGCTACTTCCCGACATCATCAAACTAGGTCATTTGTTATTGTTTTGATTGAGAGACCCGTAGCAGCAGAAACGACATACTGTGTGTTTAACTACATAATTGTATAGACAAGTATGTCTTAGCGACAGTATGACATAGCAACAGCTGACAGTGACGTGGAACTTACGGTGCTGAATGACTGGTGATATGTTTGGGGTCTGGAAGGTCTTGACAGTGGCAGGACCTTCCCCTCCAGTTGTTATGACTTGCACCTCTAGCCTGTAGTAAGTGGATGGCCGCAGGTTGGACACAACAAGCAAGTTGTGATCCTGCAAAGTGAGAGAGGAGAGCAGCAGAGGACACGCAGCTGAAATACAACAGAACACACCTTTGACTTTGACAGGACGTGGATTTGAATGCCTCAGACAAACACAAAGACTTTGTTTTCATAAGGCTTGCTGTCTCTGGCTCTTCTTTGCTGCCAGCTTGATAAAGTGTGCGGTGGGTGGTTTTATTTATAGACAAGCTCCAGAGGCTGGGAGGTGCAGATAGGCAGAGCATGCTGTTGATGGAGCAGATTATGTCAAAGAGCAGCTTTTTCATAGCTTTCGCAGCCGATGAGAGACAGAGACGTGAAGGCAGATGAAAAGGTAGAGGAGGAGAATTTCCAGCAGAACACAACACTCAGATCTATTCTTGTGTCTGTCTATACTGCTTATCACTATATTCATGCAAAGAGACCATAACAGTGTTTTCCCTAAATCTACCTCACCTCTGACAGATGCTGTGAAATGAAATGCTGAATATAGAACATACTTCCCTACTGCAAGGCAGATTTATCTGACTATATATGACAGCGTATATGGCCCCTGTGGTGCATGGAAACATATTCAATCTACTGTATTTGGAAACAGCCTCTACTCTATTGCTGTTTGGGGAGTTAAAATCAAAACAACCCTGTTTTTAATGGAAACAGACTTACGGGAGGCAGGATCTGGGATTGGGAGATGATGCTGTTGGGCAGGCTGTTTTGTCGGCTCTCTGTGGTGATCTCAGCCCAGGTGACCTGGAAGCCTGTGATTCGCTGATGGGGAGCCACTCTGGACACACGCCACAGGAAGTTGCCTGTGATGTTTCCCTCATTGCTGGAGAAGGAAGCTGTCAGATTCTCTGGCTTAGCCAACACCTTCGGAAGCCCTGGTGCTGTTTGGGAGGAGGAGCAAATACATTTATTTGTTAACTGTTCCTTCAAAATGACCAAGTTAACTCACAAGAATGAACTGACAATCAAGGCAGAGCATATTTAAGACTGTAGAGCATATCATCATATAAACAAATGTCTGTTGCCAAATGAGTTCACACAATGCCGATTAAGCCTATAAGCTCCACATGACTGTGTTTCAGCATAGCAATGTGGCCGCACGATTCACAGGAAGTGATACATTTTACATCATGACAGATGGATGGAACAGGAACATTGCACTAGTAAAACAATGCAGCTGATAGCACCAGAGTGGAAATATGACTGAAAACACAAAAGGCAACCACAAATTCAGAGCTGAATTTTACTGCTAAACAACAACAAAAAAAGGAAATGTCTTATAACAGTTTGACAAGACAAATGATTCCTGCCCCTGCTCTGTCAATGTACTGTATAAACACAAATGCTCATTTTGTCTGGTCTGATAGTATTGCATGACAGAGCCTGTTTTCAGATGTAGGATGCAGCATACAAATAATGTTGCATCCTTTCTGTTCACAAAGACCAAACAAAGAATAATATCATCAACAACAAAATTTATACTGAGATCTAGGTTTGGTTTCCTTTGGACAAATAAGACTAGATTTACCCTGTTTCCAGTCTGTGCTGAACCAAGACTTTTGCTATATTTAATCATAGAGACACAAAGGCAACATCCATCTTCTTCTGCAATTCCTGACAACAAAGAAGATAATGGTACTTGCGCAACTATTTCTTAAACAGAGTATTAATGTTGTGTCAAACTACTCAGCTCTTACCTCCTTCCCCTGGGCAGGGGATGTGTTTGTGAGTCTTGCTACGGATGGTTGCACAAGATGGGGTGAGAAAGGTGGTGCTCTCATCCTTGGAACGTCTCTTGGACTTCAGCATGTGAACAGTGACTTTGTACTTGCAAGAGAACAGCAGGCCCGGGAGGTTGATGTAGTTCTCCTGAGCCAAGAAACACATTATTTAGCCCCGATGACTTCGACATGTCACCCAGGTCAGGTCCCATGGAGCTTCAGAGATAATTAAATACACAGTGCTTGGGCAGATCACATTCCCACTCAGGCCTCAGGAACATGCCCCACATTACAGGAGCACTTTGAACACTCACATGGTTAGGGTCAGACCGCTATTTTCCGACTCAAACTGCAATATAAATGATTTTTTACTGTTCCTAAATGCAGACACAGAGACAAACTTAATTAAGAAGCTATAACCAAAAGTAGATACATGTGTAATTTGAAAGGAAAACTTCCTGTAAATCCAAGTTAATACATTTTGCACAGCTGTCTTACACTTTGCACCCACTTTAAACTTTAACTATGCCGATCTTAACCAAAGGCACCTTTCTCAACTCCTTTTGAGGGAAAACAATTAACAGGGAGCAGTGAATTTATATCCTGCATTTGTTATTAAGATGTTCTAAATTAATAGGCAGAACTATGAGGGGAAAAAAAATGTGTCTATACTCTCTCTGATATGAAACAGCTTTGATTAAAAGTGAATGAGCCGCTGTCTTGACGTTCAAACACAAGCCTGGAGTACTTCCCAGTGATATACAGAAAATGGATGTATATTTCCTAGCAACCAAGGTGCAGTTCCCCAAAGAATGTGTTGATTGCAAAGCCTCTATCAGCCTGAACTCAAAAAGTTCACCCCAGCCTCTATCAGCCTGACTCAAAAAGTTCCCCCCCCCCCCCCAGACACGGAACCTAAAGAAAACCCATGTACCAGCATTACTGGGCCCGTTAGACATGAATGATCCCCCATTCCAGGAAACATTTTCTCAGTAAATGCATTTTATTGGCCAACACGCCGCATGTCTGACCACACGACTGACTCATAATATATAAAACAAAACCAGTGTTTTGCCCAGAGCAGATCCAGCGTAGCAGGCCTTCAGGCACACTCAGTGGAGTGTTGTTTTCGCAAGAGGAGCTGTCCTTTCGAAGCATCAGACAAAAGCTTAGTCACATGCTTTGCATAGCACAGAGCTGCTGATCAAGTCGACGCTCTGTGCACTGTGAGATCCAGTTGTCAGTTGGGAGGTGTGAAACGTTTCCTGGAGACTAACCTGCGTGACAGATTTCTCTGGCCCCCGTGTCTCATTGTGACTGCAGTACTCCGGCATCCACTGGACATGGTAGCGACTCACTGTAGGATCTGAAACAGAGAGGATGATAAGAAAGGGAATTCCAACACATAATAGAGACACAACTCAGGATTCAGAGCTAATTCTTCTTATAAGATGCGGGATTCAAATTAAATTACTTATTAGTGTCAAAATGATTAATAAATCAAAGAAATTAAAATTAAATTAATTAAAAAATGTATTGTGGGTAAATCAACTGTCAAAATAATCATTAGTTTCAGCTCTAGTTGTTGCTGAGGCAGTCAACATGGACATAACTTTAGATTCAATACACGCACACACACACCAGAAAAGATGTTAGGACCAGCCAAAATGTCCTCACTTTCCCAAAATGTCCTCAGTCCATAGGGTGTATATGATTTTTTTTTTTTTTGGTCCTCACAAAGCTACAAATACAAATGCACACAAGCACACACACACACTGACAAGCAGGTTGCTTGTGTAACAGCACATCATGTCCATAATGCCCTACTCTTCTCCTGCAAAGTGGCTGGGATTTAGGTGCTATAGCTCAGTGGTTAAAAAAAAAACTTAGATAAAGCCCAAGGTTGGCTGTTTGATCCCCGAGCTTCTCCCCCACATCAAAGTGTCTTTTCTGAAACACAAATCCTTGCCATCGTTTGAACGTGACCATATGTTGACTGCATGTAAAGACAAAGTGCGTTGCCATGCAAAATGAGCGTAACATATCTGCTGAGGTGATCAAATAAATGTAATGAAATACGAAGGTCTGCCCTGCTCCCTCTGATAATAAATGGGGTTAAAATATAAAGAAGGTTTTGATACATTAGAAATGTAGCTCAGTCAAGTACTTGAGCAACTGTATTTGGCTGGAACATTAAAGCTGATCAAAAGACAATCTGACAGACTGATTAAATTATTAACTGATATCTACTGTCTCTCCATATATCAGATCTGGCATCGCCGTTTCCATTATTGATGATCACGATAACTTGTCTCTGATAATAATAAAAAGAAACATGAAAGTCTATCTTTGCATTAACTTCGTAACAAGATTTTCCATCATCCTAAATCCTTCCTTTTGTTCGCTGAAGGCTCATTCCTCAATCATTCCTGTTTCAACTTTACATAATCTCATCAGTAGAGGAGCAGCACAGAGCTCACACTCTCAACATTTCACCTTATTTCTGTACAGTAGCTGCTCATGAGCTCATCAGCACCGTTTATCTGCCCATCACCCTCATCTAATGTTACCAGATTTATTATGCATTTGCCCGTGTTGCTTGAATATGTGAAATTTCTCTCAGATTAATAATTGAGTTATGCTATGTTCACCCCTCGGCAGGGGCCTTCGTTGTAGTGGGAGATAAAAGGCCTCCTTTGAAGGTTTAGACACAGATCTGGCACTTGGAGCCCCTGAGCTCTTTGGAAGCAGAAAAGAGAAATTATAGGGAACCGGGAAATCGAGAAAAATAAACAAGTCACGCCTAGCTTGACGTAAAGGGGAAGTGGTATGTAAAACAAGAAATGGGACATGGGAATCAGGTAGAGAGCAGAACCTCAACAGGATTGGATAAATCATGACTGGAAGCGAGCCTCAGATGTGCCGCCACTGCTGGACTGCTGTCTATTGTCTGGGTGCTGGGTAGACAGTGATATATTATCTGAGCTGGTGTACAGTAAGATTCTCTTTCGTCTGCTGGAGTCGGCCCAGAGGCCCGGCTGTTTTGGATCACAGAGACAATGAGTGAGAGTTTAATCACGGTTCAGTTAACCTGTCCCTCTTTTTTACTGTCACACAAACCAGATGTCCAGAGACTCCAACTCTCCAGGCCATCTGTATTTCTGCATGTTTACAGTAGTGGAATGCAGGTTGTCAGAGTCAAAGCCAGGGTCATCCCTCACACTAATGAGTGGCAGTGACACACACACAGCAGACCAGCACGGCAAACAAGCGGCATAGAAAGAAGCTGGAGCACAATTAAGACTGCACTACAACAATGTGATTCCCCAGCCATGCTTGATCCCCCTCAGCATCACTCAGCTCTCGGAGTACAGGCCAAGCTTGCAAACGGTTCTGGGCCAACTCTCTCTTCCCCCTCACTCTGTCTCACTCTGATTCAGCAGTTGGTGTCTCACCAGGCCTCTTTTAGCCAGTTTTTTGCATTCTTGACTCCAAGATGTGGAGTTTGGCTTGGGTGATGACATATATTAGGAACATAACATAGACCAGTGAATGGGACTTGACAGGTTACCCTAAGAGCGTGGCTTTCAAGGTTTCCATATTTCCACTCTGGTACTAACAGAGAGGTTGGGGAATGGACACCACTGGGACAGGCATTCCTATAGGCTTTAACCCCTCACAGTGCTGCAACCCACAGCCTTTTCTGTTCCCAATGACATCAGGGCTTGTAAAACAAAATGGGTTGCTTCAACGCTAATGCGAGGGGCGAGGATCTATTAAATGCAGCTGTCAATAAATCCCATCGCATGGCTCTGGCTCCCTGTGTTTATTGTTCTTGACTAAACGGTGGCTCCGCTCTACCAGTCCACGTGCAGCTCTACACCAATTTGCCCAGCGCTCACATTACCCAGCACTCACAAAGGCACATTGTTTCATTGATTTCATTTACACCATCTGATACCACATTTAGGAAAGCAATCTGACATTGTTTAAGTAACTGAGAATCAGTCATAATATTGTATTATGGTGTACAATTGCCATGGTGATTGATGGGCAGAATGAAGCGATAATTAAATTCTCACAAAGTGTTTGATCAATAAGTGGAATGCATACCTCCCCGGTTCTTCCAGTAGACACGGACCTGCAGCTGGCCATCTTGGTAGAAGGGCGTGCCAACCTCTAGAGGGCCAGAAGGGCGTTTGGCCAGAGTGGAAGCGTGAGGAGATATCTCCTTCTTTGACTTGAGCACCGATTTTACTGGGAAGAGAGAAAAGAAACGTTTGCTTCTGTAGCTAAGACATAACAGAGACTGTGTTGTGGCAAACTCTCCAGCCTGGTAACAAAAACACACAATTCTATCTTTGTGAAATCACAGTTACAGCATGTCCTTTATGCACAGACCTGCTGTTATTTGCTGGGTACACATAGTACTATCACTGCCAAGGTCATTGGTTCAATCCCCTCTAGAGTAACACACTCTTAAAATGTACAGTACACACTCCTAGCACTGAGGCTTGGTCTGTCCTAAACATGTAGGAACTCCAGCAGAATTCAGATGTGTTGTCAGTGTACCTTGGCCATTCCTGCATTTTGCAGAATTGCATGGTGGTTGTTTGCTAGAAGACTCCGTAATCTGACAAAATTGAACTCTCGAGAAAAAAACTGATATCTGTTGGGATGATTCAGTCAATCCAAAATGGATCTGCACTTACAAGGAGCTCCATCGAGGTTTGTGTTTGATTTCAGGAGGTACATTAATCTGCCTTTGACTAATTACACCTTTATCCATGCTGCCACATATCTTCTATTTGACTAAATGTATTCCCCAAATGGAAAGCAATATACTAGTGTAATACGAATACCCATCTGCAGTCATTAGAATTCCTGTGTGGCAGTGTAGGTTTATCACATTCCCAATAAATTCAAGGTATTTGCATTTCTCCATTTGCACTTAAAACAAAGGGGGTGATGAAAAAGTAATTGGGTTGTGGTAATAGTGAGAAATACATACATAAACAAATAGGTCTCTTTTACATACATGTGCAGTTGAACACTTTCAACAGAAGGTTTGAAAGTAGTATCCTATTTTCCTATCCTATTTCTTTTTCATGTAATTGAAAAATTGCATGCCAAAATTTGTCAGAAAATGGGCAACGCTGGCCTCCGTGCAGTTATCTGCTACCTTGGTCTCAAAGACTCATCACCCAAGGAGGTCCGCTTGGACATGGAGGCTACACTTCACCTTCTGATGTAAGAAGTGGGCTACTGTATTCAAACAGCGAATGGTTTACTGGACTGTAAACCTTGTCCTGAAACATCCATTACATCAGGAAATCACTAATAAGCTCCAACATACTTAAAATCAACCTATAATTGTTTCGAATTTCCCTTTTTAAAGGAAACAAATATTAATCTCATGGTGTTTCTGCAGTTGTGAATGTTGGCACCAGTGTTTACCTGATTCATTATTCTGGGAGGTACTGAAGTGGAGAGAAGCTTTGGAGCTCTTCAGCCGCACCTGTCCCCAGTATGTGACAGCCTGCAGCTCCACAGTGTAACTGCTGTTTTGTTGAAGTCCATCCAGATCCACCCAGCTCTGAGCCTGTGACAACAAGAGAAAAACACTGGTATGTTGGCATGCGTAAGATACCACACTGTCACTTGAGCCTCATCACTGTCCTCGTCATAGCTTCAGCTTAGCTCAGCCTTGGCTAACTTGGGCCTGTGGGAAAGCCTTGCTTATTAAGAACACATGTGGAGCTGAGGAAGGTACCCTGGTGAAGAGATAGCCTTCAGGGCCTTGTGAAGGAGCCATGTTATCAGAACCTCCCAGGGCTTCCTCACTGTGTTTGACTTCCAGCATTCCACCAGCAGCGTGAGCTTGATGAGTTCTTGTTATTGACAGTGCATGTTTTGACATTCCTGGACCAGCAGGCTGCTTTTAAACCCCCAAGGTGCCAAATTGGAAACCAGTAGTACATGTATCAATAGGTGTCTGATGTCTCCCACCTCTATCTCCCTGGTGCCACATCTGTTATGCATTTCAAAAACTAATTCAGGAGAAGACTTGATAGAGGTGTGTGTGGACTGTCTAGACAATACGTCTTTCAGCTCTAATGAAATGTTATTCACAGATACCAAGCCACAGGTATGTGCTATTAGGCCACATGTTACTGGATATATGACAGCTCACAAAACCTTTAAACACCATATTATTTCTAAGCTATGCATATACCGTCTAAGATTTATTAGTTGAGTCAATGACCATGTCATGCCATTTATCTGTAAGGTCATATCAAATGTAAATGTGTTCACATGTAACTGCTGCTTCAGACAAAAACACTTAAAGAATGTTCCAGGGAAAAAAAAGTCGGTTTTACTGAATTTTTTAAAAAAATATGCTGTATTCATATCAGAATAAGTATAAATAAATAAATAAACCCACAAATATACGAGGAATGTGCCAAAATACCAAGTGAAGAAAACAATGTGACATATTTAAGATAAAACTTGAACACAGACATTGAATCATGATTTATCACACTTGATGTATTGTCTATTAAAGCTTAACAGTGTTTAAGAGTTCTTTCATTAGTTATACTAACACTGGAGGACACATTGCATCAATCTTTTTGTGATTGCCGGGTTTACATTAGGCCACACAGTTGGTGTAGTGGTAAGCACTCTTGCCTGTCGGAACAAGGGTCCTTCTGCATGGAGTTTGCATGTTCTCCCCCGTGTGTGCATGGGTTTTCACCGGGTTCTCCGGCTTCCTCCCATAGTCCAAAAACATGCAGATTTGGGGATTTGCCAATTAGACACTCTAAATTGCCCATAGGTATGAATGTGAGAGTGAATGGTTGCCCTGCGATGGGCTGGCGACCTGTCCAGGGTGTACACTGCCTCTTGCCTTATGTCAGCTGGAGTTAGGCACCAGTGACCCCGCAACCCTCATGTGGAGGATAAAGTGGAAGTGTCTTTGTAGTCTTGTCTTTGTAGTCTTTAATGGAGGAGAAAGAACATATGACTAAGTCATTGGTGTAGGAAGATTACCCCATTGCAGGTCTTTCTCCTTTTCTTCTTGGATGGCACCATGGACCTGGTGGGAACAGTCCAGCTCCAGAACACTTTGTAGTGATGTATGGGGATATCAGGCTCTTCTGGCAGGGTCCAGTTGAGATGAGCTGTCACAAAGCCATCATCACCCACTTTCACATTGGTGATACGCAGGCTGGTTGGACTGGGAGGAGCAGATGGATCTGAAGATGGAGCAGCAACAAGAAACATTTTGTTACAACTGCAGACATTTAGGGAGTAAAGCAAAGGCGTTCTCTGCTTCTTGTAAGTAAAAAAATCTCAGGCCAAGACAATATAATTCATGTTGGATGTATTACAGACTAAGATACCATTCACCACATGAGGGTTTATATTGCAGCTGAGGAGGGGACAAGTATGACACTGTGTACACTAATTAGTCCTCCACTGACAATCTGCCCTGACATGTTATGACAGGTGTCATGTCACATCTATGACAGCGTTCAGCAGGACAGAGAGTGCAGGTCAGGGTTAACAAACACATGCTGCTCACTTTGGCTCCACACTCAGCATTCCTGTCTGTGTGTATATGTGTGTGTCCAGAGTTAAGCTGGTTCTGATGCTCTATATACTGTATGTGTTGTGGTCCAGCCTGCTGCCGGCTGCTGATGTCAGCCTGGTGTAGGAGGATAGGTAGGGACACATGCCAAACACAAGACCAGAGGGAATAGGCCTGTAATGAGAAAATTATTCACACCGCAGCCCAGTTGGCTTTCCTCTACCCTGCCCTTTCCCACCTGAAACACATTTAATTTCATCCAAAAACACAATTCAACAGATTGGTTCCCCATACCAGCTGACATTGGCTGTGCAAGATAAATAAACGTTCAGTTCGAACAAATTGCCCTAACAAAGTATAGTAGTGCAAAATTGCAGTCAGGTGATATGGCTGTACTCTATAAATAACAATGTATAATAGAGCAGCCAGGAGCTCATCAAGTCCATGACAGCTCCCATCAATCTATCAGTGTTCTGGCACTGACTGGTCTGATTGGAGATCAGTTTCCTTCCCTGCAGCAGAATCCGTTTCCCACCTGGTATCTTGGTCTGCGTGACAGCCATCACAACAGTCAGGGGAGCAGATGCATGACGTAGGATTGACAGGACAGGTCAATATGCAGAAACACAAGCACACACACAAGCATGCCAAACACTATTTTTTTGTCTTTGGTACAGGTCTTTGGTATTTGGCAGAACATGGTTCAGATTTTCAGTGTAGATTCCACTGGTAACCAACTTCATCTATTAAATGCTGTGTTTTACATCAGATACAATGAATTCAAAGTTCCTCCCTCTGCATGTGAACTGAAGAGCATGTGGCTCTGATTCTACATGTCAAACAAACATTGTATCTGATAAGAATCAGATACAATCTAGACGTAATATTATAATCATAAACCTGTAACCAAAATTTGCCATAAGTTTAACAAATGACATCTGCAGGACAACACTGGTATTTAGTGTCATTTAACACTGAAAGTGAAGGGGAGGGCAGTTAAGTTGTAACACAGGATGCCATCAGAGCTTGCTCACTAATCTGTGGCAAAGATCTGAAGTGTACCTCAGTTACCTCACTCCCACTGGAAGCAAGACAACACTAGTAATCATCTAAAACCTGCAATATCCTGACTAATTCAGACATATTACATTTTATATGACTGTTAAGAGGGGGAAAACCCTCCTTTGAAGTCATAAATGAAGATCTGGTTGCACCACAACGAAGAAACGCTCAGCACTACCCAGTCAGTCCTCATTACTCGAGTTCTGCTCGGCACTGAAAACAGATACCATTTGTACTGAGCACACAGATTAAAGGTGCAAAACATGTGAAGAGGCAAGGCAAACAAACAAATTCAAAGGTTTAATTCCAAAGTTAAATAAACACATGTCAGCAGCATCAGTCAAAAGGGGTAAATGTATATTTGGCTTTGCCATAATTAGTTGCTGTTGCTAAATGGAGCCAGGAGGCTGAACATCTTGAGAGTGGATCACACAAAAATGAAAAATGAAGTCATCACTAAAAAAATAGCTCTTTCTGTTCTCTAGAGAGAGAGACAGAAGGAAAAAACAACAGATTCTTTTCACAGGTAAATGCTAAGTAAGCCTGAAGAGGGCATATTTACATGCACTTAGTTTGTGTTGTCAGATAAGAAATCAGATCAGGTCTAAAAGGTTTTTCCCAAAGGTTCCACCTGTTCCAAGGTCTTAACCATAACAAATGGAGGGCAGTCGGTGTCAAACAGGAACTTACACACTAAGTAAGGCCACACACACACACAGACACACAGGCACAGACATACAGACCTCTGGCGGAGCGGAAGTGTTTGCTGGGTGCAGTGAAGCCGCGGGTCCCGTGGACATTGACTGCAGCAACTCTGAACTGGTACCATCTGCTGGCTCTGATGTCGGCCAGTTGGACTCGTTCCTCTGCAGTCTGAGGGACAGATGGGGGAAGCAAACCACAGGGGTCAGGGTTCATCTAGGGTCACAGCCCATGTGAGTTCGCTTCCACATCAGTCATCTGTGTGTTTCTCTTTGCCAGACTTTCAAAGACACTGACTATGAGGAATGTGCAACCGTGTGCAACAGTCTGTCGGTGCACTTTCACAGCTGTAGCATGTGGTACACTGGGATGCATAAAAATCTGATCAAAAGAGTCGCTCATGCAACAATCAGTACATTTCCATGCACAGTTGAGCTGAGCTACAGTTGTAGCAATTACACCTAACAACAATGCAGTTTAACTGGACTACTGTCCTTAAGCGTGTTGACCGCCATTCTTAGTCATTAATTTTTTTATACCTACAGAGCATAAACTTGGTATTTTTTTGGTCACAAAAAAGGCACCAGTCTGAATTTCACCATGTTTTTATTGCTTTTGTTTTCCAGGTCAAAGCCCAGGGGTGAGAACTGTGGAGCAAAGCACCTACTGTAAGCCAGCTTGAGTTTGTTTAAACCTACAGGTGCAGTAATAATTCAACTCCCAAGCACATTATGTGGATGTGTTCACTTAAGTAAAATTTCAGTCTAACATTACTACATGTACATTATTAAAGTGCAGATTTAGCCAGACTAACATAACAATTAAAGTTTTGATGTCATGTAAATGCACTGATTGACTTAATAATGAGACAAAAGATTATAGGTATGCCTCCAAATGAGGTGTGTTGAATCCTACCTGTGCCACTGTCTGCCACTCTGTGGCATCATCCTCGCTGGGATGGATGCCATAGTTCCAGCGGCGCTGCACCACATAAAGGACGGGCTCCACGGATATGTTAAACTTGGACGACCAGCGAATTTCCAGCTGACCCGACTGCTGCTCCAAAAACACCAGCTCTTTCCTCGGCTTCAGAGGGACTCCTAAAAGTTCAGGCGAGAGCACACACTCATGTCACCACTGTGAGAAACATCAGAGGTGAACTTCAACATGAGATTTGTTGTTTTCCTCTCGTGAGTGGAAGTCAAATGGAAAGAAAAGACACCACCAGAGCTGAACAGATACATATTTGAAAAATGAGACATGACCTCACTGCAGTAGATTTATTACGCACTGTGGGTCAACAGCTTTGTCTTTCGTCTGTAACAGATTGTGATATTTCCTGGCCAGAGTGATGTGTTTTATTAGCTGGGGTTCTTAGTAATGATACTCATAGTTTGCATTTAGGTATGTGACATGGCATACAGTACATACCGTCTCTCACTCTCTTCTGCAGACAAAAAAAACAAAAAAAACACACACAAACGTATGCACATATATGTTAAGTTGCATCACCACACTTCACATTCAGCCCTTCAGAAGAAGTCAATGTGGCCATGTGCATTAAATTAGAGATTTATTAAGTGCAGGACTGAGCCAAGTCACACTCTCTCATGTGAATTTATTGGAGTGGAGATGTAGCGAGTTGTTGATTGAGCATCGGGAACAGTGATAATGAGATGGAGATTGGAAAAGTGAGTTTAGAAGTACAGAAGGAGGCTGAATATATCCCACAAACCACAATAAATCACCTAGCACTTCAGTCCACTATGCTGGACCGCTGTCGCTACTGAGCAGCCCACCACTGCTCTGATTTTATAAACAAAAATTGACACATGCTCAAGGCTACTGTGTAGTTTTGTATGCAGGCACTTGAGCTACTTGTATCTCTCTTCAGTCTGAATATACAGTATGTAAAATTGATTGATTGATACATTCAAAATCCTGGAAGAAGGAGGAGGTTCCTCGAGCCACAAGCATATGGAGCCAGTACTTTGTTTTGTCCTGCTGAGAACAGCTTTCTACATACTAACAGCTGGGGGTCATTGTGCTGTGGTTTCACAGCTCCACAGCTGAGCGTGTGTCTGCGCGCACTAACAAACGTTTGGCATTTTCAGAGCAATAATTGAACACCAAGGAAACCGCAGCATTCCTCCTTTCCCTCTGTCTTAACTCATCCTCCCTCAAAGTCACACAAGCAAAACACAAATCACACACACGCTCATCCACATAAAGACACGCACAAGCTCTCTCTTCTGCAATATCTGGGAGGGAAAAGAATACACTTTCTCTCATCTTGCGCTCTCCAAAGAAAGCTTTTGATTAAGATTTGCTCCAAGAATCATACGGTATTCATTTTTCAATGGCTACATATGCTTAGTCCAGATCATGATGTAACTGCTGCTAAAGCACGATCAACAGCGCAACGTCCATTCATGTCTTCATTATGCCAACAATTACACTCCGTAAATATAATTGTTAGATGTCACGCACATACTGTCATACCCACTATTCTAATTATGGGGAGAGAAAAACACTGCAAATACTGATTACGGTAAAATGAGTCTGGTTGATGGACTAATTAACTGACTTGTTGTGACAGTGTCAATATGATTCTTGCTTCCTACTGACATCTACCTTTTCCACATATTATTTATTTTAACTACCCACTCCCATCCACCCATCTATGTCATTTGTTTACATTTCATTCACAATACAGAGCAGAACTGTGCACTACTTTTGATGAGAAAACATTTGAGAAAAGTTGCATTATATAAGATGCTGTGTGTTTTTTTTTTTTCCCAAAAGAATTAAGATAAATGGAGACAGTGGCGGGATTAGAGTGAAAATGAACAGCATAGAAAGGCTCTAGGTACAATGTTTGAGGGGATATGACAGAGCAGATATGTTAATTATTGAACTGTATGCACAAGAAAATTTCATGTGAAGGTATTACACTGATTGTAGCATGTAGTAATTCTCATTATTCAGCTCATTATTGTTTGGATGTTACTGTGGCAATAATATGGCATTGGTGTAATATTATATATCCTTATTAAAACACGATTAACATAGTTATAACTGAGATGCAGCTAGCATATTTAAAGATGTTATTACCTCCCTGTTGTAACAGCTGATATTGGCTCTAGCTCTCCCCATGACCCTCATTTGAAAGACAAAGCAATATGGATGGATGGATTAGGGTTTTTTTGTGACTTTCATTTTCACATCTCTCTATTTCTAAAACCACACAGTTACAATGCTGTTTTTGTACTGTAATGTACAGCATTACTGCAACCTTCGTTACAAAACAAAAACCAAGTGGGGTTGTGATGTCTCAAAAATGTCAAGGACGTACCCAGAGGCTGGACACCACGACCTGAACATGCACACACAGACGCACATCTGAGAGTGATCTTGGCGAGGGAAACGCTCCATTTCTCTCTGCTTGTGTTTGCTAATGGCTTCCAGCATCATGCCTCATCACGGCAAAGACTACATACACACTTGTGCACACATAGAAACAATTACACTCTTTAAACCATGAGCAACTAATTAGACCTTTAACACCGAGGACCTGGACAGGAATTCCATCTGGACTTTCACCAAAAAGTGTAATTCAGTGTAAATGTGGTGCTGACGGCAACCCGTCATGAGCTCAGAGTTTGGACTAAATCTGCTTCTTTTCTGAAGGTCTCTCATTGTAGTGAATGGTTTTCATTGACTGGGTGGCTGTATTGAAATTTCCAAGGTTACGCCTGCTTTCATCTTTCCCCGATTAACATGGTGGAGGCCATGCACTAAAGGTGAACAGACCTTTAATGCATGGCCTCCACCATGAAGTCTCTCGGGATTCTTTCCAAATCAAATATAAATACCTACACAAGCTCAAATTCACAAATCACATGCTCTTTGCCTCTCCGTATTAAATACAGCATGCACAGTGAGACATGTTTATCACCCTGCAGTGTGATTCAGACCATACACTGCTGCAGTGAGTCACTGCAGCGGTTCAAAGCTTAATGTAGATTCACTGCTCTCACTTCAGCATCTTTTCAACTCTGTTATGGCCTCAGGCAGCCACCAATTGTGTGCCAATACTGAATATAATGTAGTTCCAAGCACCCATCTCCAAGTTCAGGGACATTTGGTTCTCTCACATAATGACTCAGAACATCGCACTGCCTTGGGCAGCTCTATTAAACTGTTTTACTGGAGCAAAGATTCTTGGGTACATCTGTGTCTATGAAACCTTCAAGCTCATCTAACTAAACTCAAGACGGAGGATATATTCCGATTTAAAGGGGAAATAGCATAGGGAATGTGTGGGTGAAGTACATAATTAAAAGCTCTAAGAAAGTTGCCAAACAATTAAGCAGTCATCATTGAGATTAAAATTAATGTTTGAAAAGGGGGAGATCAATTGGTTCAATGCTATTTATGAAAATGATGTAATGTGGAAAACTTAATCACCCTGAAAACATGATGCTGGACCATTACCAACATAAATGCCATTGATTCAACAGGGAAAACAGATAGTGAGGGACTATTTGAAATTCATTTGACAAACTGTTTCAATCCAATTCTGCTTGAAAAGAATACTAAGCAAACATTTAAAGAGATAATGTGATGAATATAAACAACAATCAGTCAATAAGACACTATCTGAAACAGTCTATCAACGTAGGTTGCTCGAAATCACCATTGTTTATTTAAATAATACAAGCTTATCTAATGTTTTTTTTTTTTTTTACATTTTTACTGTCTTAGCTCACATTTTCTGGATTTTTATCTGGTCCCTCATTGATTGATTTGCCATATCCACAAAACATGATAGTAAGTTCTCATCAGTTGGGATTTGTATACTTGATACACAAGAAACAAGCTTTAGAAAAGAGCAGGAACAGGTGTTTATGAATGAAACAACACAAACTTACTGTATATTTAATAGAGGAACGTTATAATCCAGTACTGTTTTTATTAATTTATCGTCATTTAAATTAAGTAATTACCTCTCTGTACAGTAGTATTCAGTGTTGATACTGAATCAACTCAATCATAGTTGATTTCTACAGTGGATTAAATGCATGTATATAATGTACATGTATGTAATAGAGCTTTACCATTTTTATTTTCGTAATAAAAGCTGTTTGCCTCTGGGCATTGTTATACTGATGCCTGTCGATGTTGCCTCACATCACAAGTCTTCAGTTCAGTTTCTGAAAGTAGCAGCTCAGCTGAGGATGGAAATGTTAATGATTATATCTTTTAAGAACAATTTGTTGTGGTGAAATAATAAAATGTAGGTGAATTAGCCTTTTGCATTACCTTTGTAGAGGTTTTTGGGCAGCTGACAGGTGTGGCCACAGCCATTAGAGCAGCACTTTTTGACAGCTGAGCACTCTCCATCCTCCTCGCAGCTCTCCACGCAGGCTGCTGCAAAGCCGCTGGCCTTCTCAGGGGCAGGACAGTCGCCCTGCTTCACTCCCTCTACCGACTTCAGGAACTCACAGCTTGTAAGACACTCATAGTGCTTCTTAGGAAAGAGGGGCTGAGTGTGGGAATTGGTGACAAAGAGGTGGAGGAAGAGGAGGAGGAAAAGAAAAAAAAATGTCACATACTTTTTAGGACCAACCTGCCTGGCTGCAAATGGGCAGTTATCTGACCTAACCATGATTGTCCTCTACATTTCAGCTTATGACTCACTGGAGTGGTGAGTACATTAAACAGCTTTGAGTTATCCTCATGAAGAGAGAGCCATTACAGAGTTACCTCACACTCCTCTTAAACTTTCCTCTTATTGAATTTTCCCTCTCGCTCTGAAAAACACTCAAGTCTGAGGCAACCACAGTATTTGTGGTAGTGACATACCTCACATAAATCTTGGCACTGGTTTTCCTTCAGGTCCCAGGATTCCTTGCAGGGCTCCAGGCACTGTGAAAAGGAGAAGGGTGTCAGTTCTTCAAAGAGCAAGCCACATCAAAGGGGCTGCTGCTGTGGAGATGGTGCTTTCTGTGCTCAGGGGCTGGCTCACTGACAGGCACCTCACTCAGCCACTTCCCCTCCACGTTCACAGCAGCAAGTCACACTTTTTGTTTCAGGTCCCACATTTGTTGACAATCCTCGGTGAGAGAAAACATGGAGGACACCGGTTGTCCATTATGATCAAACAGGCAGATGCTGTTGCCAACTATGTCAAGAAATCTACTGATACTTACATTTTGTTGGTTGGGGCTTAAAATTCCCAGTACTCTCATCCTATTTGCTCCATCCTCATCCTGCCACTTCTCTTGCTCATGTCTGGGGCTGATAAACCCTAGTACTGACACTAAATACCACTCTCTTTACCACGCTAAACAGAGACCATTTAATAAATGATACACTTGGTTTAATGTTCTTGGGATTCCCTTTTTCTAACACGTGGAAGAAATTTAGTCAGTGCTTGGCACAGGCATTGATAAAAGAAAACCCTAATTGTGAGCGCAGCTCAAAGTCATTTTGCCAAACATAGTGGGATGACAAAAATCTGAATGAGCGTTCACCAATCTAGTAAAACCCCTTGCTATAAATGCACCAATACACCCCAGAAACGTAATGTAACACAAAAGTCCATATGTGTCCAACGGAATCAAGCAAATGCTGCCACAGGGAAAGAGAATCTGTTCTGATGGGACAGAAAAGAGCTGAGGTCTTGTTGCTGGCCAAAGTGAGCTGGTGTGAAAGAGAAGAGCAACTTCAGTCAAACAGACAAACTGCTGCCAGGCTGCTTCTGTGCTGCACTGGGAGCAGCCCAAACCACACCAACCACAAACCTGCCAAAGTCACTCGTTCAGCCTCGTTTAATTTAGACTCCTGCACCGGCTACAGAACTAAGAGAAGACCCAGCGGTGCGTTTTCAACACATTCACCTGCATTTATTGTGTGGGACAGGCCAGTGAGTTGCTCAGTGAGAGCTGGGGATACACTGCCGTCAACTGAGGTCCGATTTTAAACATCAGTCAGACCAGTCTGTGGTGTTATGAAAGTGGTTAAATAAGGGCACCTAGTGTAGATTTTAACACAGTGATGATGTAAGAAATTTCTCATTGCAGTCAGAGATCCAGAGCTTTATTTATGAGTCTTTAATTCACTCATTAGCCAGCTCTGTCATTATTATGCCACTGCCAGTGAAAAGTTTATTTGCTTTTTATGGAGTGCAGTGGTGCATGATGAAACATAAACCTTGCTTCTGAAGGAACATGCTGCAATCACGACCATACACATGCCTGCCAGGACCCAATTACACCCAGCTTCGGCTCTCTTCGCTGCCCAGCCTCGTCTCAGACAACCGAGATCCCCGCATGGACTCGGTGTTGAATGTCAGTACAGTACAGGGAGGGGGTGGAGTATGTTTGGAAAGGGGTATTTTCTTAATTACTTCAAAGTTTAATACAGTAGCTATCACTCCAGCGATAAGCTATAAAAAAGTGACCAAGGAAAAACCGCTGGAGGGAAAATACAGCGCTGTGACGGATGAGTGCGCCAAAGGAGGTTAATGTAGTTTCTACAGAGTTGATCAGGTGAAACCACCGCAACACCTCAGAGATTTAAGATGACATATGAGTGCAATTGCACTGTCCAAGTTGTGCCTCTATCCAGTTTCATCTTTGTCCGCCATTAATAATATTGTGACCCGATATCATTAATTCTGTTTTCAGTTGTTTCCTCGGAGAGTAAAGCCTGCTCTGCAGACGGGCAGTTGGAACGACCTCAGCACTGCAGCCTCACATAAGCGATGTGCAGGAACAATGAAGTCTTGGGGCAACAACATGTGTGTGTGTGTGTGTGTGTTCTTCTTTGGGTATCTTTGTGAGGTCCAACAAACATATAAACCATAGGGAGTAAGGACATTTGGGAATGTTCCCACCTCACACCTTACGTGGGCTCAAGGGTTAACACTCAGTTTTAGAGTTAGGGTTAGGCATACAGTATAGCTGTGATGGTTAAGGTTAATGAGCTAGTGAATGTATTACGTCTATGAGTGTCCTCACTACGTGTGTTACACTGATGTCTGTGTGTGTTCCAGGTATTGCTCCTGTTGTGGGGACCTAAATGTGTTTACACAGTCACATAATGGGGACTTGTCTTCTGTATGGGGACATAAAGCAAGTCCCCACAACATAAATTATCACATTTTAAGGTGAAAACATGTTGTATGGTTAGGATGAGGTAAGGGTTAGGTTAGGGTCAGGGTTAGGCCCGTAGTAGTTATGGATTAGGTTAGAGAAAGTCTCAAGGAAATGAATGCAAGTTAAAGTAATGTCCTCTGAAAAAAAAACGACTCTGTGCGTGTGCTCCCCCACTGTCTAAAGGACATTCAGCCAGTAGATGCACATGATAAAGCCCCCAAAGCCCTTCTACAAATCACTGAACATACACACATAAGCCTGGGGATCAAGCTCATTTTACTCATTGAAAGATCTTGGGTGCATGGACTGAATGCATTCCTTTGGCTTTTCTTGAGGATGTCTTTTTCTGGTTCGACACAATTACAACTACACTGCAAGTGAAAACAGAATCATCGTTACCCCGAGATGCTTGGGGTTGCGTGCCAAGCAGCATGAATTAACACAGCACATTGTGTACCAAGGATATTGCAACAGAGATCAGAATGCTGCCTGTGTTTTTTGTGCCTCATCCACACAGTCTCTGTTTTTCTTTTTTTAACCTCTTCAATGAAAATAATTAAAACTGCAGGGAGCAGGTAAAAAAAACAAAAAACAATATCGGAACAGTTGCATTTGCTTAAAGGGCAAATATTTCATAAACGCTCACAATTACAAAAAGATAAGCGCTTGTGTCGAGGCAGTGATAGCTCCCTGCAGGTGTTCTCAAAACCAACAATCTGTCATTGTTTATCCCTGGCCACACCCACAACCTGACATTTAAGCAGGCAAGAAGAGAGCCGATGACAGATGTCTTGCCAAAGCAAATAGGATGACTGGATATAATTACAAAGGTGCTCTCATCAATCAAGCAATTTTTTTATTTGCACAGTTTGGTGCTCAATCTAAACCAGAGCAGTCATGCTGCCAAAAAAACCTTGGCAAAAGTACCACGACATTTTTTCTATAAGTTATTGTGCAATTTTAAAGATATACACCCTCATCATCCTGAGTAATGTACTTCTATTTTTAAAAAATTATGTTACATTGGCCTTTGGAAAGTGGAAATTATACCAATTAGGACCTAATTGTATCAAACTATTAAAATCAAAACCACTTCCAAACCAAATGTTAAACTTACTTGGTGTATAAATCACATTTTTTATCAATGGGAACAAGTTCAGCAATACAGCAATAGTCCCCAGAGGTACAGAGCCCTCAAACATTTCCGCATACTGTTCATTTTAATGTTTGACTTCTAAGACCTTGTTCAACATGAGTAAAGAAGATGATTGAGCTGGATGATGTATCTGCTGGGCTTGGGTGCCAACGTCTGGTCTCCCTCAAGCAGCTCCCTCATGCTGGTAACACAGCTACCATCTGTTTGAATAGCACACGGAATGCATTCCATTATCTTCCGTGTAATGTAAGCATATTTCTGGGCAAATTTCACCCAAGAAAAATAAGTCGCAATTGCTTTTTGCTCTGAGATGTAAACAAGAGCGAAGAGTTGTTCCCATGGATTTTCAATGGAGTGATTTTCCCCTTTGTCCTCTTATCTGTCAACCCCATAGAGACACTTTCTACACGGTTAAGTAGGAACATCCATAGTGGTCTTTCACTCCCCATTTGACGCTGTGATAAAATGCAGTAGGTATTACTCTGGGGCATACTGAAAGGCTTTCTATGGTGCCGATAGCCGCCAGTGCCACAGCCCATCTTCAGTTTGTCATGGCTGGAGGAGAGGGAAGGGAGAGAGATGGAGGGAGCTGAGTGATTTCTGTACATAAAACAGCTCGTCTCTATCTTACAATCTTCTTCACCTGTCATAAAAATGTTATGAAAAAGTGCTCACATTAAATGTCACGCAACTGTTGTCTTTTAGTTAATGAAGCATGGGCTGCTACCAGTCAGGATTTCCCCAGGCTTAATAATACACACTGTGTGTACAAAATAAAAGATGTGCCATAACTCACAGTGATCCAGATGACATTTCCCCTTACTGTCTGAGCATATTTCTACAGTCACAGGGAGGTGTATCTGACACCCTATGACTGATACTCTTATTTTGTAAATGAAATTTAGCCTGATCAAAGTCAAACATCAATACTTGTGAATACCTGCACTTCACCCTGAGTCACAGTTTGCTAAAATAAAATATGGTTGTTTTTCTCTCTTTTAACTCAAAAGCTCAGAAATGACACGTGACATCTGTATATATCGACCCCAGCACTGATAGAAAGTGTTAAGCTTTTGGTGATAACAGAGATCTATAAGGTGATTTTGCTGCCCAATGGGATGGTGCCAAAGCTCCTGCTCTACTCCTCTGGGAAACAGATATGAAGGCATCTCTGTTGTTGATCTTACACACTGTAAATCTCAGCCCCAATCTCATTGAGTTATGGTTACTTTCTGCTGCCCTGGCACTTTTCACACTCCCAGTGACTGGACTCAATTATTCCAGCTGCTCTGTGCTCAGATCTATTGACCCATCCAGGAGCAGGTTGTGATCTGCTCTCTATTAAAACAGGTACTTACTCCACATACAGTATTCACTCACTCCTCCCTATTTCACATTTATAACGCTATCATCTCCCCTCAACTTCAAAACTTTATTCTCATTTCTTATCTCCTCTCTGCTCTTATTCCCACGACGCTGCCTCTTGTTCTTTCTCTCACTGTCAGACCACGTCCTCTCTAATCCAGATAAATATTAAAACTCACTTTTTCCCTCTGTTTTGGCTTTCCATCTGCAGTAAGTCACCATGTTCATGCTCAGAAAATGGATTCTTTCCAAGAACCCCTTCCAAAGTAGATACTTTTGAAAACAGCGGGCTCACGTTGCAGTGCAGACAAAGTATGAGCTTTTTTATCATGTGATAAATCTTTCAAAAACACAGCCAAGGCACTTTCACTTGCCAGACATGTTATGTGGCCATGTTTCTGTGGCCTTGCAACTTTTTTCCTGTGGCCTTTGTGTGTATTCCTTGCCTACAGCTAACCAACACAATACTCACCGAAGCCACTGACACGTGTTTTGTGTCTATTGTGAGACAACTTGCATGAGTCGGCGCATAGTCGGCATGAAATATGACAAGCACAGACCCAGAGAAAAGTTTACTGCATTATGAAATAAGTCACAGTTGTAAAATACTTTCCAAGGTGTAGGTGGAGAAGGGTTACTAACGCAATCATACACCACAGCTGCAAACATGATCACACCTTATATCCTTTTGATGCTTTATCAAACAACTTTTTTTTTTCCTTCCATTGCAGGTGCTCATCTTTCCTGGTGATGATTCAACTGGGAGAGTTTCATGTCTCTTTGAAGTGCTCCTGCTGCCTGTCATCTAACACTGTCTCTGCAGGAAGCACTTAGCACGGCATAAAGAATGTATGAGCTTTAAATCAAACTGACTGGTCATTATACAGTGAAACACAAAATAAGCAACCAAACTAAGCTTTAAAAAAAGGACTGAATATAATAGTTAGTTTCACTATTGAAAGATCTGGTCTGTTGATTATTCTCTTGCTCGATCATTTCTTAGAGAAAAACTCCAAATATATTATGTTGATTGAAGAAAAGCATCATATTATATTAGAGAAGCTTAAGATAATGTTTGATTCAAAGTTTCATTCTTTTTTTAATTTATAACCAAATACATTTTTTGAATAGTTTGACTTTTGGTTCCATCTTTTAATTGACTAATGAATTAGTTGGCTGCTTGGATCCCCATGTTTGATCTACTATGTACTTTACAGCAGCCTGTTGAGATCGATTTGACTCATTATCTCTATAAACTGTGGTGGTAGTTTGTACTATTAAATAAACACCAATAAAAAGCAAAATAGGAAGAACATTTTTGCTTTTTTTTTTGCTATTTTACAATGTTTACAATATTTTGCGGAGAAACTGATACGTAATCGGGCAAAAAACAAAACAGCAGACATGCTGTCCCCAGTCTTTGTCCATCACTTGTCCCCTTTCTCCCCTCAGTTCTCAGAGGAAAGGACCACTACTACTGTTTTTTTCCCTTATTCTCATTCACGGCACAGGCTCCACACCAAGTTGCCTTGCAGAATCCAAAGCCAGCTTAGTAAAGCCCAGTAAGTTTATTTTTTAAGACTAAAAAATATGTAACACTCTTAAAATCGTCATGAATGCCTTTCTGTCGATCCCACTGCGACTCTCACTGCAGGTCAAAGAGGCTGAAATATATTTCATCAACTGCTGGAGTGAGTGTAAAATCAGATGCTAGCAAGGCTTTCCAACGTGGTCTCTAACAGGCCATTAAGTTTCAAAGGTTTGTAAGAATAGAGGGAGTAAATCAGGAAGAGGATATGTCTGTGCTGACTCCTGAACTGTTGTGAAGTGTAGAAACAGTATTTTACTCAACCTAAGCCAATGTTATAGTGTGTTTAGTACATTGTATTTCATGTGTTTCATTTCCAATCTGCCTTTATTCAGCACAGGTGTGTGTTGAGCAGCCAGGGGCTGGATTATGTAGGTGGAAAAAAAGAAAAAGAGGAACGACAAAGAAAAGGCTTGTGCTGACACACAAGTGCTGACAAACATGAAACTAAGTTTTCTAAAGAGATGAAGGTTTGTTTGTTTAATTGTCACACTTAACTTAAAGTAACACAGTGTAGGATTTGCTCTCTGGTTCCCCCCCCCAGGTGGTAAACAGTATCATTTGTTACAGCTGTTGTGTATGTAATGTAATGTATGTTGAGGTAATGCTCGCAAAAAAAGACAAAAGAATGATAGTGCTTTAGTTTACATTGCTTGCATTTTAATGTAATCATTTTTGTTTTAATCATTTTTATGTATTAATCTGTTTTATCTATCTATGAACGAGATGGATTGAGGCAGACTCAATTTGATTGATTGTCACAGTTCTTTTTGTGACATGGACCTGAGACCAGAGTTGCACTGTGCCAATGCAGACCTGCTCGGGCTTTGACACACTTGCCATTCACCCTGTTATAAGTTAATAACGTCAAAACAATCTTGGAGACATTATTTGACGGTCGGAATCAGCCTGAGTAAATCTGTCGGATGTCAGTCAAGTGTTCATATTTCAATAACATAAAATGTTGTGTTGATAAATGGGAGGGCATTAAAAATATGGTTTGTATTTCAAGATAAACTTAAACAGAAGAGGTGGGTTTGGGTTACAAACCCACATGGCTTAGAGTGTTGCTCCAGGCGAGGCTAGGAAAGACAACAGTTGCATTACATTTGTATCCAGTGCTGAAGTCTTGCATGTACATGGCACCTATTGCATGTGTGTGTAAAGAGTGGTGGACATCTCTCCTCCATCTCCCTCCTTATCCCCCTAACTGTTTATCAGTTGTGTCAAGCTGTCAGCTTGAAATGTTCTGCAACACCTCATGGTGCAATATATTACAACCCAAAGAATGTGGATCTGATACACAGGAGTATCAGCAACATACACTATTTGCACGTGTAGTAATTTAAGCAATACAAATATTGCAAAATGTGATAGTTAATTCAGACTAAGACAGATGCACACTTATTGAATATCCTTTATACTAAGTAATGACATACTTTGCAAAATTTCAACAGTTTTGCACTTCTGAGAGGACATGAGTTCTGAAATTCTGGGTCGTAACTCCTTCAGCTTTACAACCAACTAAAACATTGTAGTATTCCTGGAAGTGAAATGTACACGGTTAAAAACTTTGTTTCTCAAAACCAAGCTCAGAGACAGTGAGTAACCGAGCAGGTGGTGTCACAGGGATTCTTCAAGCATTAACTTTAATTATTAATTTAAATGCAGTTGAGGGTGAGGACAACAAAGAGCTGAAAAGGAATAGCTTGGCAGAAAGTGAGAAGAAAAAGAGGAGGAGCAGAGGGGCAGTGCATGAATTATACATTTACTCCACAATCAGAGGTGCCTGCCTTATTTATGAGCAAAAAAAGCCCACACAGCTCAGCTCGAGTTGTTCTTTGTCTGCTGTGGAATGCAATAGCAGTTCCCTTAATACTTAATGACTCTGAGGTTTCACCCAGACACCCCCCCCCCATACACACACACATACACTCACAATCAGTATGTTTACATGATTAATTATTTTGATAATACGACCAAAACTACACTTTTAAAATATATGAAAACGTCTGACTGAATTAACATTAAATTGTTTTTTTTTTCTTTTTCTTTTTGTCAAGTCCCACTAAATGACTTTTTACATTATTTCGGACTAAAAATACGTTTTGGACATGATCCACAGGTGCCGACCCCACCCAGCTTTTAAATAATGAATAATTCAATATTTTCAAATTAACGGATGGTTAAAGACATGGAATAGTGTTCTTCATGTCAACGACTAGCTGCCAGATGCAGTTGTTGTTGTCTGTAGTTTAAAAGGGCAACCATGAAACCCCTAACACAAATGAGCTGGAAGGGGCCATATCGCCGTCTGGTGCAGTGGAAGGAGACACACTTCATTCAATAAATCGATTCCCCATTAGTGCTTGTGTGTACTGGGACAAGGACAGCAGTCCAATTAAACTGTGACTTAACAGTGCATGATAACTTACTGACTGATGCCCCAGTCCTCTGTGAGAGCTCCTTCTTCTAAAGGTCATTTTTCATCTAAAGGCCCTTCCGCACTGAAATTCTGCAGTATATTCAGGATTTTTAAACCTCGGTGAAGCTGCTAAAATAGGTAATTAACACCATTGTCTTGTCAATGTTTTTTTTCACCCCTGTGTCACCCATGCCCTCACTCACTCACCCATGCCCAGGGTCGCTGGGGGTGTTGGTGCCACCCATGCTCTAAGTATTATTATTTCATTTATGAATGAATGAATTGTTTTGTTATTCATTTCATTTTCTACACACTCCAGTCAAAATTCCTCAGCTCCACTTTGATCACATACCCTGGTATACACAGTACGTACCACCAGGGAAAGCTTATGTACCACTCATGGTACACTAAGAACCATGAGTTTAGATTATCTGACTGGTGAAATAAATGATACCGAGTGCTAACGGCTCTGCGATGATGAATGTACATCATAGAGGTTGTGCATGGCTCATTGCTAGCAAAAAATTAAGGAGACAAAAAAAGACGTCAGCATGTTGAACCAAGTCTAATCTTCCCACTGATGCCAATCAGAGCAGAGTTTATTTGACCTGTGAGTGAAAACTGTTTTAACAGGATAAGACTGTTTTTTGTTTTTTTTACCAGTGGGAATCTTCTGGGGTTGTAATCTTCTGCAGCGACAAAATTACAGTGAATTTAACTAGAGCTCCAGTTTTCACCTACCTCTGCATACAGTTTACATTTCATGACAATTAGACTCAACAGGATGTATCCATCATGTGGGGTCAGATTGGTGATAAAGAGGCCAGCGGGCCTTTTGCTGTGACGTGGCCTGGGAAAGCCAAACCCTCTGTACTGTTCCGTAAAAAATCAGATCTGCGCTCCGACACATGATTTATTGTGTTTACTCCCACACTGAATATAACATTATTGACAGATGCATTGGAACAGAGATGAAAAGATGATCACATAATAAAATACTTCCTCTGTGCCAATTATATTTATTCTAATAGTGCATAAAACTGATTTACAGCATTAATAATGAAGTCACATTTTCCATGCACACGATGAAAAGTCTGTCATGGTTGTGCCAGTCACTGCAGACTGAGCAGACAGTAAACAAGATAAAGGAAGGCAGCCCTTTTGGCTCTGTCGCAGTGTTACCGCTGACACTGTCCCAATTCCTCTTCATCTGAAATGAAAAGCCAACAACATGGGAAACATGACATGCCACCGAGAGGAAGAGCCGTCCTAATCCCATGCTGTAGTCACATTCCACCCCTATTCCCACTTGTTTATTTGAGTCCAAGATACGCTTGAAATTTACTACCTGCCCTGTTCAGCTTCCACTAAGAGCTTTTTACACCACTGGTTCTTTTCAGTATCACATTCAGATTGAGAAATACCTTCTATTAATTGCTTGAGGTGATGTTTGATTTCTCTTTTATGTGTTTTTCAAACAGGCTTCATAAAGAGGAAAAACCCTTGGCAAGTTTACTGGTAAATAAGTTGTAAATTTACTCTGCTGCAGGGAATAAACAAAAAGATCCGGAGAGGTCAAGTATAAATTACACTTCTGAAACAGTTAGCCTCAAGTCAAAGGCTATGAGAGCGGTCAATCATTGTGGCTTTGACACACATTCTGCTTTTCCATCATCCTGAAATTCTCACACACACAATCTATGGGATTTATCTGCAGGGTATCACAGCTTTGAGTGGGGCTTGAGTAATTTTTTAAACCCACATCAACTGAGCAGATCAGCTTTAAGATTCTTACATTATAATCTTCTCTTTGTCAATGTGACTCTTGGCATCATTAGTTCAGTAACGATATATTAACACAGATGGCAAATTAAGCTGCAGGATAAAGTCCAGGTTCAGCTTTGGAGATTGGGAAAGAAAAGAAGGCCTGGTCAATGAGACGTGTACGTTCTTATCTGTGATACACAGCCAATCCATCCTCAGATTGAGAATAAATACTTGGATGACAGCAGATTGTCTCAATGTGACTGGTCTTTATGGCCGAAAGAGGATTTTGCAGCAGCTTTGACTTCATTAATCTTTCAAGAAAATTAAATCCCATCTGACAGACAGAACACGTAAATCAGGCATCTCTGAAAGGTTGATTATCTTAGAGAGTATGTAAAAAGTAAAATAAATGGCTACCATTAAAAAAGGCCCTACTGATCAATAAAAGCACAGGTTGGATGTAGGGTAGTGAGCATATTTCTTCATGGACAATTTCCTGGAGTGCTCAGACTTGGATTCAGTTGAGAAAGCAGCAGTTGATTTGAGCTTTCACTGCTGAAGAAGTCTGAACTGCACGTCTTCGCCTGCTCTCCCGTGGCCAAGTCCTTTTTTTTTTTTTTGCTGTGGGGGTTTTCATTCTCTGCCACCCACCATGTGAATAATGAGCTCTACAGATAGCAGCCAATGAAGCGACCCCCCCCCCCCCCCCCCCCCCCCCCCCCCCCCAGCCAATGAAGCGCCCCCCCCCCCCCCCCCCTCCGCCAATGAAACTTAACAACCATGTCCAGATCAGGTCCTTCCTGCTGGGACTGACCAGCCCTGCCTCACACTTCTCCACCACCCACATTCACATGGCATCAAAATAGAAAAAATAAAGAAAAAGTAGCTTCTGAGAAGCAACAGAGAGACATCTCATCTCATGATCACCACCTCAGATTATTTTTTCACATAAGAAAAACAACAGGTTTTTTTTTATTTTAATTTTGCACAAAGCTACAAGGCTGACAATCCAGACACTTCCTGCTTGACAGATTGATTTCTAGTTCAGCATGCTTTGAGGTGCTGGTGCTGGTAATGTGGCTAACACAGGGTGGTGAGATGGATGTCTGGCCTCAACATGACCAAAAGGTGCTTTGAAGTCTTTCTAAGCATCTAAGCAACAATCCCAGTCATGCCTGGCCGTAAAATACCAACCAGCACCCACTTTATCACATCTTTTTAGTCGGCTTCAAAATACACTACCTACCGCCAAAGAAAAGATGACCACACAAAAGCCTTGTAAACTGCACACACAACAAAGCTTCAAGTGAAAGTGACGTTAAAGTTTGTCCTCTTATTTTCGCTTTTAATTCAGATGGAAGAATAGGGTAGGACTTCTGGGGTTACTTGAAAGGTTCAGCTGACCTAGAAATAAATGAACAACTGATGGGAAAATCTGACCATTTTATTTTGGTGTGAGAAAATGTCGGGGTTGAAGGGGGTGGGGTGGTTGGTTGACAGTGGGCTTTGAAAGACACTTTTGAATGAGACATACTAGCATTCCAGCGATTGTTATTCAGGCAAAACCCTCCAAAAACATGTGAAGACGAAGGCAAATGTAATCCAAAAGTGCAAACACTTCTAATTCTTTTGCTGGCATGTGCAGCTCAAGGTGTGATTGGTAAGAAGCGGTGCTCAAAAGAGCCACCTGGCAAAGTGAGACATCTATGAAAGACAACTGCACAGTGTTGTGTTACGTTCTATAAACCCATAACAAGTAAACTGCAGGAACATTGCTGCCTTGTTCATGGAAATGTAAAGTCAACAAACCATTTTTTAAAAAATGTTATATTAACAGCTAGTGTGTTACTTCTTTTCATTGAGAGATCACTGCGATTCTTTCAGAGTTCAGTCTCAGTGGATGAAAGTATACTCGTTTTGTAAAATGTCCAGGATATTCAGCGTGTTTACACGAAAAATGTTACAAATTCTTCCACAGAAACTTCAAGTGATGGACACGTTCCAGTGACTCTCAACAGGCCAACATTTCAGACATCTTCTCCTTTAAATAATGGAGTGCACTGCTTTGTGCTCAGACTGGCCTTTAGCTGCCTTGAGTCAATCCTAGTATTTGATTTGGAGCTTGGATCACACCCATGGGGAAAGAATATCCTGCTAACACCAACCATCCTCTGCATGTGGAAAGATAGCTGGTTGCCTCTGAACATTCCAGCATGCATATCTGCACATAATTATTTTTATACCAGAAAAAAGAGAACACCGTGGAGTTTTTAAAACTTCCATGGAACATATCCAAACTTCTCAAGTGGGGGGGGGGGGTTCTTAACAGTAGGAGGACAAAATGACAATAGTTTGTGGAAATGCTTGCTGTCTGTTCTCCTGGCGTCTCCTTGCTGAATGGAGTTTTTTCTGCAATCCAGTGTGGCATAATAATGACTCCCGGGCTCTCTAAATGCCACCTCACTCTGTTCGGGAGAGAGGGCAAGCGGGTTAATTATCATGACAATGGGGACACTGAGAGCGGGGGCCAACCTGGGACACTGCATGCGAAATGACCGCCGTGACTTTCTCGTCACAAATGGAAAAGAGGGTGTTTTGATTTCCTAAAATGCAGACAGATGGACGGGGGTCACAGCATGACTGTCTAAATTATTAGGCAGCCCTTCCACACATTTTCTTCACAGGCAGGGAAGCTCACATTTGGCCTTTTAACAGAGCTCAGAGTGGACAGGCCTTCTGCCCTAATGCACTCCCAGGGAGCCACTGCCTTTATCTCTCTGTTTGACTGTGTGCTGTTCATGAAGTGAAGAGGCTAATCAATGGCTGTGGAGCTATTCACAGGGAACCACTGTAGAGCATGGGCCCATTTGGTACAATTGTTAAAGTGGCCACAATGGCTCTGTGTTTTGACACACTAAACACAGGACCTAAGTGTGCACTTGAGTCACTGATGTGAATGTGAAGTGTGGGGATGTTTGCTACCAAAATATTGACTTCTGGCTTCAAATTAAGCTTCCACACTGTGTACCAGCCTGCATCCTAAGTAACTGAACTAAAACAAAACATAAAATAAAATTGATTGAATTCAGAGAGCCCTTAAATCTACATGCGATGGCAGAATAGCAGACTGCCACAGTTGTACAGCAGTAATACAAGCATGTCATTATTCTCCACATCAAATACAGCCTCATTTATTTACAGCCTGCAAAGAGGTTAAAGAAATGCAAACTGACATGTTTGTTACAGCAGGGAGAACAAGAAGTCCATTAAATAATCTTTGGACATTTGAGTCTCAGCAATGTTAGCTAGTTGATTATGAAAACAGTATGCTGTGCTTAGACTCACAGCCAGCGAAAGCCTTATTCAAACATAAAACTCTGCCGAATGACAGGGGACTGACTAGTGCCAGGAGCCGATGTTGGCCATCACAGTGGAAAGGCAGTTTCACAGCATTATTGAGAAAACAAAGGAGGTTTGCCTTCCTTAGAGTCTTTTCCACCAAAGTAAGAGATACACACTGGTCGATTTCAAATAGAATTTTTTTTTTTTTTACTCATATTTTGTTTAAGAGACTCCCAGACAACCTTCAGTTGACTATGTTATTACATTCATATACATTAATTATGAAATTTAGGAGGTGCCAAAGCACCATGATATGAATCCTGGCCAAGTAGTGTAAGGAAAAGAACCTTTACATTTGCACGTTAGTAGAAATCACAAAGCACAATAGCTCTGTTGTATCCCAGGCAAATGTAAATAGCCAAGGAAACAATTTGAAAGTCAAAAAAGGGAAATTAGAAATCAGTCACAACGGGTTATTTTGCAAGGCAGTTGATACTGGACACTGATTGTGATTAATATGCACCTGTTTTGTGATGTTAAGAAAGCAACGCAATTAAAAAATTCAACCATTCATGAATTTGCAATCAATCAATCACTGCAATACTGTGATTTGCCCAAATTCTCAGCATATATCTCTCCATATTTACACCATATATGGACACAAGGATTACATCTAATTTGTCATCACTTGCACATAAAACACTTCCTGTGTTTTACTTAAACAGAGCTTCATGAGAGGGAAGTCTGTCCTTGTGTGAATATGTGCTGTATATGTCTTGTTTTAGGTCACCGTAGGCTAACGGCATTGAATCCAGGTTTTACGGTCTATTTGTGAGGAGGTGAGAGCCTTTGACAGCCACAGGAAACATTGTTCAGATGGCTCCTTCGTCCAGGCTCTCCTGGCGTACCAACCTCCTCATTTCAGCTCCATAGAATCCTCTCTGACTACACACTCTATAGGGTACATCTCTGAGGGCCTTGTCAACAGCTCCAGGAGAGTCTGAGTGAATATGTCAGCACCATCTTTTCAAAAGAGCTGTCAGCACCAGCTTTGTAACAACCTTCTCTGGGACAGAGCATGAATCACAAACAAGCGCTGCGGGAGGCAGTGCATCCCACTGAAATTCAAAATGACAAGTCCATGAAAAACGATCATACTTTGCTTTCGTAAACACATTTGATTTCTTTTCATCTTTGTTTTAATTGTATTCAACTGTAAGCATTTACAATAGGAAATGATTAAGAATGAAAGCAGAGGCAAATTGTAAACGGTCGTCTGAAAAGAAAAGACATTTTCTCTGAACAGTCTCTGTCAATAGCTCTTAAAGTGATTCCTGCAGGCATGACAAAACTAGTCCTGTCGTGACTCGTACAATTTATGTTGTATTATCCTGTAATAATGAGGCACGTATGTGGCATGTGTCTCATTCATGAAAGAAGTGAAACCACATTACCTTGGAGCACTGCTTGTGATTCTGGCACCACACCAAGGATCCGTTATTCTGGAGCAGAGGAGGAAAAAAAAAATATCATCAATCACCAGCAATATAGTTGAAAACATATTTATAACATCCAGTTCATGAAGCAAACATGTCGCTTTCTCCTTCTCCACTCCCATCTAAATTCATCTTAATACCACTTTCCTTGAGTAATGGCCTTTGTGATTAACAATAATGCAAACAGCAGACAAATTTCAAAGACTGCCTTTGAGTCAGCTTTGTGTGCTGATTGAGAGTATGTAACCTAAGCAGGAAAGTGGGGTCAACAGTACCGGAGCCAGGGCAAACCTCTGGTCAGTTTCAGCAGAGCATGGCGACCTCAGCTTTTCTGAGGACCTGTTTGATCTCCTAACAGGCGTTCCCCTGAGGTCACTAAGGTGGGAACTGATGTCAGCACTCCCCTGTAGACAGCAGATACTGCCAATTTCATCTAATTGCTGTGGAGGTGCCACCCTCTTCACCCTAAAGAGCCACACATTTGGTCCTAATAAGAGCCTTGGTTTTAAATGTTCAGTGAAGGACAAGTAAATGGCCTGTGCAAGTGGTCATTTCCTGAGTTCCATCAGGATGAAGAATAATGTCGTCATTATGTTGTCATTCTCTACAAACAAACGAAAAGGCAATTGCAGTGCTAGTGCTTTGGAATAAATGACCAGCTCATCAACATAAAAGAGGTAATGTGTTTAAATGTGCTGTATATCAGAAAAAAGGTACTATTGAGGTGATGGCCACCTACAAGCTTTGTAAACATCCAATCAAAGAATCTAGAGGATACAGAGTAAAGCAACACGAGCAGTTTTTTAAGTGTAGATTTTGGCCACAGATGCTATGGGTTGTAAAACCAGAACATTGTGCTCAAGGAAGCTAAAATTTTGTGTACAACGAAGGGCAACAAGGTTAGGCGGGTTCACCAGGACAGCTGACAACTGTAACAACAGTGGAATCTTATTAAAGGAATACAATCCAGTCCATGACTTAGATGTGAAGTTCATTTTTTTTGTGATTTTTGAAGTGCTTCTGTACGAAAGTAATGAAGCTGAAGGATAGAGCCAAACCTTTGGGGTCTGCAGGCAAAAAGTCTGTTTAAGTTCAATGTCAAGTTCAAAGCCTTCTTCCACAATGTAATCCAGAAAGAAATTCCCATGAGACCTTACGAGAAACGATATCATTAAAGGGTTTAATTTGACATTCAGTACCAGTATGTGCTATGCTTTTAGTGTCAAGGATAATGGTCAAATGGCTTCAAAGGAATTCATGATTGTATGGTCATGTCTTCAAAGAATCCCTTTTAAATGAAGAGGAAATGAGCACAAACTTTTTTGAGTTTAGTGTGCCTCACCAGGTTTTTGGTCCTTTTGTAAGAAATTCATCACCTTCACACTGTCTGGCTGATTAAAATATGAATTATTCCTCAACGGTGCATCATTTCGTGCATATCACATTTAAAATTAAAATCCATAGGTTTCTTCTAAAAAAAATGATCTGCACAACCAAGCCAAGACTTTTGTGAAACCCTATAAATTAAAGCTTGACATTTACACCTACAGTCAAAACCTCTGGATAATTTATACAGATTGTCACAACTCTAGACCATGTCCTAAATCATCTGTCCAGTTTTTGACACCTTTTCTTCCCCCATACATCAACGGTGACAGGGCCAGATCCACAGAGGAGCTAATTTTGCAGCATGACAGCATCAATGTAGCAGAGAAGCTCAGCAGGATGTTGCCCCAGCTGTCCAAGCCTGACCCTACCATGTCAGGGACCAACGGGGGAATAATTATAGGTCAGCACTTCATCCCTCTGACTCACCATGACATTCCTCTGCAGTCTGAACATTATGCAGTGCTGAGGACTGTCAAGGACTCCGGTGAGCGAATGCTTTCCAGATATCCTCCTGTGTGACTGGGGTCCACGAATAATGCCGGTAGACAGTGGCCTATGAATGTGTGGCTAACTTGCTGCTTTGTTAGTCACACTGGAGGAGTCATGTAAACAGGAGATTTATCACAGAGGTACATTTTGGTTGGTGTCAACTGAAAAGTCAGAGCAGGTGGCCAGGGGAGTGTTGTATTGTCTAGACATCTTAGAAGAGCGTAGACAAAACCCCTTTTATCTTTATCTCTGAGGATTGGATTCCACCCTTTCAAAATGGAATTTTTTTTTTACCTCCTACGAGTCTCGCTTTTGAATCAAATGGATCTCGGTTTACATTAGAGAAGTGTTTTTGACGTACATTTAATCCTCCCTATATATTATAAATGTGAAACTACTGGAAAATGTTGCTGAGCTATGATACCTTGTACCCTTCTGGCCAAGTTAACTAGAGATAGGACTTCAAAAGGCCGACGATTGTCTCTGTGTGTCCTCTAAATGCTCACAGATCCTCAGGCAGCAACCAAAATAACTTTTCCTTAAGGGCACATATGCAGCACTGAAATAAGGGGCCTCAAAATTTAGGTTTCAGCTTGAGTGAATTTGAAGGCTGTGGTCATTGTTCTCATCAATTATTCAGTTTATATGAATAACTTGACAGGGGCTCTGAAAATGAGCTAAAGAGTTAAGCTCAGATCCAACAGTAACATAAAAGGGGGGTTTGAGAAATCTCTAACAACTCTAGTATAAAGTTGTCTCCACACAGGAGTGAAGGCTGTTAGTCAAATGAGGTAGCTCGAGGTGTTGCAGCACTGGGGCCTGAGATTTACTGGCCTGACTGTCATGGTGAGCATATACAAAGAGTTAAGGCCAGGCTGCATAGACTTCTATTCATTCACTGTCTTCACCAATGAAAAACCCCACACATGAGACATGCACTGGCTGAAGCTTGATTCCACCACAGGTAATTTAATATCAAAGGCAAAAACAAGGGGACATGGAAAAACTACTTTCCAATGTTTTTCTTCCCCCTTGCCTAAAACACAAATCTCTCAAGTAAGATGCTTAGATTTTTACTGTGCACCACATTAGAAATGAATGACTGGACTTAAAGTGTTAGATTTTTATTGCTCTGAACGTAATAACAAGACCTCATAGACACACCTTGCTTTTGGCTTCACAGGTCCCCACATAAATAATCCACTACAAGGCTGATGCTTACAGAATACACAATTACACAGAGTTCCCAACTCGCTCTTAATATTATAGTGTGTCCGAGGCTAATATTTATGGTTGGGTGTTGCCCTCTTATCTATTATACTAGGGTGACAAGTTCCCCAAATGTGGAGTAAAATGTCAATAAATCTGTATTTGGAAATACTATTACATCAATAAATCTAGAGAAGCTATAAATCTTGCAACCAAAGGTCTACCCATGTGTATCCCAAGTCACCAGCTCCAAGATTGTTTCCATTTCACACTAACTCACAGTCGCAAGAATCACAACAAGACTCTGATTTGTCCTCTGATTCAGACAAGTAGAGAGGCAAGATGTGTGAGTGTTCATAACATCTGCGAGTGCAAAATCCTCCAAGTATCATTCCAGTGTTTCATGGAATGATCAAATTAAGGTTGGTATGAAAAACAGAGCATTAGACTGCAGCTACAAAATATGTTAGTGTCTCTCATACCATAACATAAGCCGTGCTTGATATTGATCATTGGGTATTTAGGAGAAAAAGTAAAAAATATAGAGAAACAATAGGCAAAAATCACAGGCTTGACAAACAGCCCAGGCATTTCAATTCCATTTAAGCAGAAGGTCTTGTTTGTCTTGCTTTTCCTATTGAGTATTAAATGTCCCCCGAAGGATGTCCCCCGAATTAAAAGGTCTGTCATCTCAGTCATTGGAGTGGAGCTCTGAGCTGCCTGTTGGCCCCTCACTGTAATACGATCTGGCAGAGTGGCAGATCCACCTGTAGGTAGTGCTGACTGAGCATGCTCCAGTGTTGTAGCAACAGTACATTAGAGCTTATCACATTTAGCACAACTGGGAGCCCAGCATTAGCAGGAAGGTGACCTCGGCGGAGCAGCATCGGTAGCTCAGTGTGCATCCTCTACAGGCCTGTGAGGTGTGATGCTGGCATTTATTGGCGGGGCCAGGGGGTAGAGGGCGGGGGGCGGGGGAGGTTGGGGGAGCCATATGTTTTTGCAGCTGACCGGATCAGATAGCCCCCCTCATTTTCACCTGAAAGGACTGAGGAGAACACAGCACATGAGGCTATCCTTACAGATTATCAACCATTACCTTTCTATTCTTATACACACAGGCACAAACTGTGCTTATCACTTTTCATAAAAATGTCCCACTCTTTAGAGGCAAATACCTCCCTCTGATTCTCTCTTCAGTAAACAAGGCTGTCTAAGAGCATGAGGCTCTGAAGACAATTATATCAACTGTTGTTTATTAGAACTTGAGACACCACCAGTTGTCATCTCAGCCAGTTGGTGACTTATTTCAGTCCCCAGTTTTGAGACCCAGGGCAGAAATAATTTTTTATATTTCATTCAAAATAAATGTCTGCCAAGCACTTGCTTAAAATAAGCATTCAGATTTCTGTCCTACTGGGACATTCATTATGGCTATCTGTATTCATCCTTCATCCTTATGTCTCGTCCCTAAGTGAAATTGCGTGCACTGACCGCCTTAGGTCTCTGTGTTCCATGGAGAAGCGGCATTGAGAACCACTGAACTCGATCAATAAGTGCTTTCAAAGTAAAGTTAATTGGGGACAAGGAAACAATAAATGCACTCTGTTGATCCATGAGACCTAATTACAAATTTACCTTGCCCCACAAATGCTTCGCAACAATTAAAGGGATTAATTCATTAATGCACCTTTTGAAAGAGGAGCCTTGCAAATGTTAATGAAGTTGGGTACAAAGGCAGTCACCAGATAGATAGCTGGTGGGAAAAAATAAGAAGAAGCAAAGAGGAGAAGGATCAGTGACCAGTCCTTTTCTCTGGAGTCCTGAGAGAGAACAGTGTGTCCAGTGGAGGGTGAAAAACAACTTCGGACACCACACATACCCAATCAACCAAGGGATACACCTTATTTAAAGGGGCTTTAAGCACACTCTGCAACACAATATCCTTTGTGGGGGACAGTAGTGTATGATTTCTGCTATGATGGCAGTGATTTCTCTCATGACAGAAAATAAGAAAACCTTTAGGAATAAATCCGTAATAACATAAGTCCATCACATTTGTAAAAAATAGAAGACAGTCTTGTTTTCAAGTAATCTGCAGGTTATGAATGGAAACTATCCCCAATATGAGCCATTTGTCAAGTCTCGGCTTCAAAAATGCTGCAGTGCTAATTAGATGTATATTAAAGGGTGCCACTCATCTAGTCTACACGCATTTAGGCGACCACATCTACACTGCTCAGTATGAGACAAGTTTGCAGGCAGGTCTTCATATAAAGATGCTTACAGTTGCAACTGGTGTTCATGTCTGACAGAGAACTAAACTAAGAAAGTACCAGTGGACAGGGACATATTTGACTTATGTATAGGCACCAACTGTAATAATAATAATAATAATAATATTAATAACAATAGGGTCCTTCACGTTTTGTGCGTTCGGAGCCTAATAATAATAATATTAATAATAATAATAATAATTGGATTCTGTGTTTTGGACTGGTGAATACATGCTCTCGTACCTGAGAGTGCTTGAAAAAGGCAGAGATGCGAGTAATGTGCAGACTGAGGCATCTCGACGCGCATCTTGCTCGGTAAATGCTGCCCGTGAAGAAAGAGTCGTCCTGCTTCCTCGCGCTCACACTTTCCGGGCTCCTCATCGCCGTAATCCATAAACACAGAGTCACACACGCGCTCAGTCTCCTAGAAAACATCGTCCCGCCGCTTTGTATTTAATCCCTCCACGGATCGGACACTACTGAGTGCAAGCTCCGCCGGAGAGACTAAAGAAACTTCAATTATACACTTGGGGAGGAGTCAGGAGGCTCACGTGCGCTCTGATTGGAGGATCCGGCGCTGACTGACAGCCACGAGGAGCGGTCAAGCAGGTATACTGCTGCACTGACATTGGTGCTTCCTGTGCATCTTGCATAAAGTAAAAAGGAAACATTCTTCCATTTGTTTTTTAAATTGTGGTGGGGGGGAAAAAAACCCGAGGTGATTCAAACCAGGACAGAAGTGAATGACAAATAATGATTTATCACAGGCTGTACAAATGAAATGGGATGATGATGATGATGACGATGAAGTCATTTCGAGTCTTTAACATTTGGATTCAGTGCGGAGATACAATCAGTCAAGACATGGTGATGATTTTGAGGGCGAAGACTGACACTGGGCAGGGATGGAGAAGTGGGGGGTCAACAGTTAAGTGCTAGTGCAGTATGAATGGCCTAAAGCTGGACGAAAGCAACATAATTTAAAAGGACAGCAGCTGATCACTCGAGTGACAGCCCCAAATGTTGACAGCAATGACGAGTGTGTATGCATGCATTAAGGAGATAGAATGAATCATAAATACTGCAAACAAAACAAAACCAAAACAAGCAAAGGGATATTTCTTCCGGATCAAAAATTTGCTTTAGTGCCATTTAGTGAAAGATATAGTATGAATCACATATTCATGTGATTGGTTGGTATCATTGGTTAGGGATCAGTTACAATAAGAATGGGGTAAACTATAGCAGAGCATCTCTGGTCTCATTTAATGCCCTTCGTTTTCAAACTTTACATTTCTGTTTTGTAACCTAGGCTTCACATCAGCATGTCGAAACACATCTGAGGTACATAACATAATGCCGAAGACTGGACTGTGATTTCAGTCTACGTAAAACCCCCTCCAGTGGGACTGAAGACATTATACACTGAAATCTTTGGAGAGCCCCTTCTATACAAATCCAGACTCACAGAGACACTTACACCCTGCTATTAGAAATGCAAAATTACCTAAATGGGACTTTTAAAATAATTTAATTATTCATTTGCCACACCCTAAGTATGCATGCATTTGTTGTGCCTTCATTATTTTATCTTTTGGCAGTGTACACATTTTATTGTTTAATTGTTCATAAAATCTCCCAATAAAATCACACATTGTGCATAACGGACAACCAATGTGTACCCATTTGTTCCAATGCATGCAAAAGGTTAGATCCTCGGAATAGACACATTTCATGAAGCTCTTTGGCCATAGTGAAGCTTGCCAATATCCTAGGGAAGCCCTTTCCCTTCAGCCTTAATCTTCCAGTTTAACGGTAGCTTGGAAAAACAACTCTGCATGGAAAACTATTAAAACCATCCGGACTAAATTCCTCAAGATGGACTCCCAACTTCTGGCATCAGTCCGTAGCCTCAGGTGTGGAGAAAATATGACATGTAGGAAAAGTTTGAAATCCTTATTGGATATAAGGAGTGAGTAGTTAATTAGGAAGTACCCTCGAGGATTTACAAGACTCTCCTGCTTTTGTCAGCTCATGCAGTACTTCCCTGAACCTCATTACAGCAGCAGCATAATGGAGTTTAATAGGTGTTGCTCTTAAACTGTATTCACGGGGGGGGGGGGGGGTTTTGGGGGGGGGGGGGGGGGGGCTTAAGTCACCATCTTGCCTTGGGCAAATTACATATTGCACCAAAGAGCTTGACCTGTGCCTTACTATTTAAATGGTGATATATACCCATATTGGTACATCCTGAATGACAGACATGTTCCCCTGTTATGATGTGGATCATGAAATCCACATTAAATTTCACATCAGTCATAAATTCCTGTGTCATTCATTAAAAAGAATCTGCATTTTTTTTTCCATGAGTATAAGCAGACCTCAATAATAAGAGAACAGGCCTGTTGTGAATTTGCAAAGATATTGTACAAATCACCTCACAGCTCTCTAATCATAAGATGGATGTGCGTTCATTTCCCTGGTGGTCTCAGACATACAATGTAACTTGGGGTGTGAGATCCCTTGCTACTCTTAAAATATTTAAACACGGATGTCTGTGTACCTTAAAAACAGCGTAATGGCTTAATTTGTTGGCTTATTACAGCCATGTGTGGTTTGTGGAGGTTGGGCAGGGAGGTTTATAGTGTGCAGTGAGGGAAACGCACTGTCTGTGTGCGGTCCTGATGTCTCCTGCGGCAACCTATGGGACACGTGTCCCTCCGACACGATGCTTTCATTGAAGGCCTCTGCTGATGAAGAGCTCAGAGTTAAAGGCAATTAAAAAAGAGCAATTGTCTGGCTTGATTTCACCGATAATTCACACCACAGCATTCATGTCTCTATTTACAGTGAGTCTCCATTGGAAACGTGTGTTTGCCTTCATAAATAGAAATGAATGTGGATAAACCGGCTCATGGGCCCATAAAACATGCACATAGCACAAGGTTTAATGCAGGTTTTTACCTGCCAGTTGCACACAGTCATCCATGTGACTGATGTTGCAGACAATATTTCAACTTGTTTCTTTTAAAGTTCAGTCACCTCTGCAAGCCCAACACTAAACACTCCCAGCCACAGAAATACAAATCTCTGTCACATGATCCGACAGAGGGCATCTCACACAATAACACTGTAGTATCAGATTTCAGCCTGCATGCTCCCTCTGGAGAAGAATGTGCATGTCGATCAAACACTTGACTTATCGTTGATGCTTTAAAGTGCAGGTGGACTTATTGTTCACATCTTTGATGAGGACCCAACCGGATCGGAGATGACAAGCTGCTTTTGTAGCACCCACTTGAAAACAAGAGAGAAGATTAGTTAAGAGAGATAAAAGCAGCAGATGTTTACTTCCATTTGTGTGAATTTTTACATGTGCATTTATGGCTTTGATTTATGACTTTTTGAAGAGAATATTCTCCATCTTTTTTCAGGGAAGCTTGTGGGTAACACTGTTGTGTGTTACTTTTAAACATAAACAAATATCCACCAGATTCAAGCCTTTTAGCTCCCCACGTCTCTCTCTGTAGTTCTCAGTATACAGGAAGTGATTTGTTTTATGTCAAGACAGAGGCCACAGCAACACTGCGATAGTAAGTAAGGTGAGGTGGGTGCAATTTGGTTTCAGAGGTATAGTATAGTATACTGCTATACTATAAGTATACTGCTAACAAATTTGTTTATCGCTTGGTGGGATAATGCTTTCTAGCCACACCAGCCCCTGCGCTGCAGCTGCATACACACAAACACTCCTTCAATCCGGTCTAATAGCATTGTTTGACAGAGACCATTTTCAAATTAAGGACACACCATAGAAAGAATGTTACATCATTACTGTTCACAAAGACCAAGCAAAGGCAGGATAATAATGAATATTTCAGTTGGTGCTGCATATTGTTTGAGGAATTTAAAATCCCTAGGTAGCAACAAGTGAAGTCGCTAATAAAGCAGACAGCAAGTTCAAAGACCTCCCACGTGATGACAGCAGCAACTGTAAACGCATAATTCCATCACCGATGACATTATCACCATTTGCACAGACTGTGAAGGAGCACAGTCACATTTCTCTTTGTTTAAAATCGCTTCAAGCAAAACAGCAACCAACTAAACAGAAACACATGCAATCCATCTCCAAGAGCAGGCTACCACAATGACATCATTTTAACAGTTTGCATCGGCGGAATCATCAACCAAGTACAGGCAGGAAAACACTAAAAACTCAGCTAAGTCAATACTCACATTATGGATGATTTAATGCCTTTCATCCTATGCCAAGTTAAGAGATGCAGACGCTGTTCGCGAAGTATCACAGAAAGGAAAATCAATTTAAACAATTAGTTTTTTTTATTGATTCACTGTGCACCTATTAACAAGTCAGTCAAGCAAACATGTTGTGGCAGGACATTTTCACTCACAGGCTTGAATGAAGACAGAATAAGTTCAGACAGACTCATAGTCCTGTCGTTTCAATGGCGATAGCAGGAGAAGGATCATTTCATTTGCAGGTTAATTTTCATAATTTTCAGTGGCAGATTTATTTCTGAGGGCTGATATGTAGACTACAGAACTGAAAAAAGAGAAATGTTGTGTGCATCATTTGAAAGTGAAAAAATGAAATGAGAGAAAAGTGGATTTACATAGCATTCTCATTTGAAACTCGGGCTATACATTTTTTTGTTGACCTGGTCATTTAATTTTGATTTTTAGGGATAGTTTTGTGCATTTACTGTATATTTTCATATATGTAGTGGTAATGTTCATATTAGTAATCTATTAAGCAGCTCTGATATCAAGGCTGCTCTTGTTCAAACATACAGTGCAGTCTTCTTCAGTACTTAGCTGTAGGTAAGGTGAAAGATCTTCAGCATAACTACAACTAAATACAACTAATTACAAGTTCACTGGTTACTGTGAACTACATCTTCACTAGTTAGTCTACAACTAACTAGTGAAGATGACCATGATCTGGAGGACTGATGACCTTTACAGACACATACATGCAGTACTTAATTTGTGTTACTTATATACATATTTTCTACTTTGTGTTGTTTTTTTTGTCTCCTTTTGTTGTTGAAGTTGATTCAAAAACATAGGTGAAATATAGTATGTATGTTGTTCTTTAACTTGGATTTAGTGTGTTTTTCCTTTAAATAGACTGCATCGCTGATTAAAAGGAAAATCAGATGTACAGCCACTCTTATGTCTATTCATGATTCCATGTCTATTCACCCCTGGTGTGTTCACAAGTATGTCTAAAATTTGCAGTAAAAATATTTGTCTTGTGTATGTGGTTGGAAAAAATCTACTTGGTGTGGAGCACTTCTAAATAGATGCCCGCGTAAAAATATTCTCTCTCTCTTTCATGACATCCCAAAACAATGCAGCGTTGTGCAGTGGTGGTGGTGGTGGGGGGGGGGTCATAGGTCAGTACAAGCTGTTATTCACATATAAACCACCCACTGTAGTTACAGTTTGGTCTCAGTTTAGACAGTGACAGTTGACTGACACCTCAGTATCCCTCAGTGGTCGTTAACAGGCTGCATGGTAAAACTGCACCTTTTTATTTATTTATTTATTTTTCTAAAATGGGCTTTTGTTAATTTTCAGATTCAACTTAATAAAGACAAGGACGATACATATTCATGAAACTGCATTGAGCCGAACCCATGCAATCATAGGAAACATACTGAGAAGGAGCTACATTTTTATTTTTGTGTATTGTAGTGCTTTGGAACCACTAGATGGCAATGTGTCCACAGATACAGTATGGTGGAGCCTAGTGCTTAGCCTCTCTCTCTCTCTCTCTCTCTCTTTCACACACACACAAGATTTTCCAGATGATCCACCATTTATATTATAACAAGGGAAAATTTAAAAGGGGGATTTTTTTTTCTTTCATCTTAAACAAACAGTTATCAGATATGACAGAGAATAGATTATATTCTGAAATTCAATGTAATTTCCTTTTCTCTTTGTCTGTCACGATTATGTGCACTCATACATCAATGCATTCAAATGATTTTACACACAATCACAGCTCTCCCTCAGTGTGGCAGGATTTATCTGCATTTTATAACCTCATTTGGTAGGGAAATGTTAACAGGTGTAATGCTTTCTGAATCATTTTATTTTGCATATCAGATCACGGGGGGCTTGACATCATATGAACGGCTTTAATATAGATGTGTGATAATAACGCCGTTTGGTCTTTCCTGTTGGTTGTACATCCAAATCTTTATTCTTGTTTATCGTCCATGGTTGTCTGTGTCATCATTTTCCCAGCCGGAACAACAGCAGCAGTAGTTAGTATTCAAATGTTGTTGCTTGAACCTGCGGTTGTGGAGGGTGAGTATGTAGCGTGGCATGTCACAGTAATAATGCCGTGCATAGCTAGGTTTAGGCCCATTAGACAGGATTATGTTGCTATGACAAAGCAGAAGGCCGAAATCAGTGAGCCAATGCAGCAAACGAGTCCATCCCCCAGCATCCAGCTAAATAGTATGTGTCACTGGGAGATCACAGCTCCTGTGAGATTCTCCTGGCTGGTTGCATACAGTAAAGAAGGAATGTTAAACTGCCCTTGGGTATTAGGCTGAAAACTAACCCCACCCTACATTTCCAGGAAAACAGCTAGGTTTCTACATTGACTCAACACCACCTTAAAAAAGAACTAGAAGGAAAACAAAAAAAAACAGTAAATTGTATTGTCAAATAAAGGAAACAACATAATAATTAGTTTTAGAAATGAGGAATTTTAGCATTTTGCATTTGAATTCACGTTAAACATTTAGGTGTTATCTGATTAAATTACTGGTTTAATGCGTTTGTGATCAATAATTGCCACGAAGAATCGTATCTCAAGATTTGTTACATATTTTTGTCTCTGTGAAACTGGGGGATATGAAGATTATAGACGGGAAGATTATACTTGCAGCCAAGAGAGAGTCCAATTTTTTTTAAAAAAAAGAAAACCAAACATGATATTCTGCATGTTAATTGGGGTTGGTAAGCTACAATTCTCCAAATCCTTGATAAATTATTTTCCATTATCGATCTCTTTTGTTTAGTTTTCTTTTCTTTTTTTTAAATCACAGAAATCTATGCAATTGCCAGATCAGTGGGATAGTTGGTTTTTATGCAAATTTACATTTTAAATGTTTATTTCTAAAGATAGGCTTCATGGTATCATGAGTGATGTGTTTTAAAATTTGGAGGAGGGGGCTGACTTTGTTGTCTTTGTCAAGACTAGCTTCTTCACCCCGTTTAAAGTTAGCAAAACTAGGCAAAGATGCTCCACACTTATTGTGCTCGAGTGGAGAAAAGATACATTTTTTTATGTTCTGTGTTCTATGTTCTATGTACTTAATATAAAAACGTTTCTTGGTTTTTAGAGGCATTAGTCAGATTTTAACATCCACTGAAGATCCAAAACAGTGAAACTAAGAACAACGTGGCTGCTAAACTAAAAGATGTAAATGTCACTGTGAAAGGGACAGAATTGTTACTGGCTGCCACTGTGCTGGAGGACAAGGAGGAGGAGGAGGAAAGGGAAGGCAGCCCTGTTGGATTCCCAGGTCACCAACCCTTGACCTCTGTCCTCGACCTTTGAATCTCTGACATCTGCCTGCTTTTCCCGCCTTCTGCCCCTCCCCCTCTCCTGTCAAAGAATTTTATTTTGGTGGTGGGGGGGGGGAGGACAGCAGTAGCTTCCTAAAGTAGCACACATTTTTTAAATACCCAGAGTCTCTTTTAGAAAAGGTCAGGTTGTAATATATTAACAGTCGAGGCTACATATTTGTCTTTTTTATTTTGCAGTTTGGCGTCTGCTAAATGGACCTTTTGCTCATCTAAAAGTAGAGAATTTGCACCTGAAAGTAGATTTTCTTCCAACATTCTGCTTTGATTTGTCTTGAAAATAGGTCTGTAGGTTATGACATAACAATGTATCACAGCCTCCTGCATCTCTAGCTGGTGTAGATGGTTGCAGAGGGGGAGAGGAGGAAGATGTAGTGGGGGAGGTGTTGTGAACAGTGAGTACACAATGCTCGCCTTTTCTCTCTAATGCCACGTGCTCATATGTGCACACACACGCACGCCCGCACACTCACACACCCACAGGTTGACGCTGTTATTCTTCTTAGGACGCTGAGGTTCTGCCTCATTAGGGCTTGGTTTTGGTAATAAAAAACAAAAAAACAAACAACAAATAGAAGATCACACAAACACACTATACAGTGAAGCAGTTTTTTTCCATTCTGAGTGTAATGCCCCAGTCCTCATGCTTATGCTGCTATTCCCTTTACAGTGTAAATAAAGCATCAAGACTTAGGGGACTAAACCCAATATGTCAGTGGACACCAAGACACAACTGATACCCCATTGGACATCCCCCTGCTACAGTCTGAGCTTTCCCCACTCTTCCCTTCCTCATAACGCCACAACAAGAGTCGTGTGACTCACAGCACCCTTCCCCCACCCGTACATATTACCACTGCTCCTCAGTGCTGTCTAGAAAGGTCATGTGACCCTCATCGGCTTCCCGGATTGGGGGAGGGGAAGCAGATTGAACCTGTTCTTTGTTAGGAGGTCAGACCCAGCTCTATGGCAGGAAGCGCTCTTACCATACACCATGTAGTAGAAGTGCCGGGCAATGTGAAGCATCTGAAGTGAAAGGCTGGGATTTTGAGCATTTGAACATTTTAGTGTCAATGTTCATTTGACAAACACAGAGCCAGAAATTTTACAATGACAAAAGGTAGCAGGAAGACAGTCAAAGACAAATAATTTTATGCCTGGCTTGTATTTTTTTTTTTATTAGCCTTTAACATATACAGTTAAAGGTCCAGTGTCTAACATTTAAAGGAAGTTATTGGCGGAAACCTGCTTAGTATGTTTGTATTAGGGGAAACAAAATAAAAATTATAGTCTTCATAGCCTTAGGACTTTGCTTTACAGACGCGGCCCAAACAAACAACGCAGCCAAAGCATGCATTTCACATTAAGCAGTTTGAGTTTATGACGCAACCAAAGATTGACATCCACTCTGGTCTGCAAAGTAGTGCCCCGGTGTGCTTGGGAAAGAGGAGGGCTTAGCATAAGATTTTTACAATCTGCAGTCTTACCATTAAATTACACTATTTATTATAAACTGGTTCTTTAATGTCTTGCCCTATGTTATCTGGGATGAGGCACCAGTGTCCCCGACAACCCTCATGTGGAGGATAAAGTGGTAGAAGATGAATGTGTGTGTGTTTTTTTTTTTTTTTAAATGCACAATATTGTCAGTGTTAATACAAAAGTATTTATTTATGTAAATGGCAAATAATCAATCAATAATGTAATTATTCAGATTTTTCACTGCACCTACTAGTTGCAGATGATTTTGTCCCTCTGGCTTCCACTGACTGTAATCTTAGGCAGTTTGCAGCTGAGTTAAACAGGGATGGAATAAGAATAAGCACTTCAAAAATTCCAGTGAAAGCTTATTTTCTCGGGGAAAAAGTGGACTGCTCCAGCTACATGCATGGGATGAGGGGGGACAGCTGTCTGAAATTCAGGTATATGATTCAGCTAGGATGTTATAATCAGGTTAAGCTATCTACTAGCTATATAATAGAACTAAAATCTGAAAATTCCACATCCTAATCTAATTATGGCTTATTGTGACAATGACCTTGCCTGGCCAAAGGTAAGCAGAAAAAGCAGTTTACATTGTAGTGTGTTATTCAGACTATAGTCTTAATCATGAAGCTGCTTTTATTTATTAAGAGAGGTAATGTTGTTAAGATGATGTAATTGTTGTTGCTATTACAGTTTTTACATTTTTAATATCTTATCTTCTTTCACTACCTTGTTATTTTAAGATTTAGGGAAAAAAAAACATTGGCTGCAATTCACAAATAACAATTCAGCACAATAAAGTGAGACAAACACCAGATCACATATATGAGTGAAAAATTAATTTGAGGGCAATTTCTCCCACTGACTACTGATTTAAATGATTATTCAACAGCCTTGCCAATGTGTGCATCTTCCTGCAGTTCAACCACTGTGAAACTGGAACTCCAGTAATGCACAACATCACAGCACCCTGCAGCAAAGCAACCAGCAATGATTGAGGAACATGCAGTAAGCATCAAAACACAGATGGTTTACTCTATACAGGGACAGATGTGCAGTATGTATGAACACAGCCACATTTTTTAACTTTTAATTTTTGGGAAATTGCATGGTTCACTTCCTCACTAACATCTAAATGACAATTTGCTGTCAAGCAAGAGCTATGAAACTGTTATTTGGCAGAGTGATCAGCTGAGCTCACATATCCATGTATCTGCTCCCATCAAATATGGATTGCTCCAGAGAACATCTTGGACAGGACACTCGCTGCAGCATATGGTCCCACAACATCTGCACATCAGAGACTGCTGGATGACATCTGCGTGTTCTCTGTGAACTGTTTTTATTTCATTTATTTCATTCTCTCTTTCAAACTGTAATACCAAGCTTGCATTTCTAAATGCAATAGCCTCTGCAAACGTTGATCCTTTAGTGATCTAATATTGCAAAGTTTTGCCCTTATGCTGTAAAATGTAGAGATAATGTGGGCTCTCATTTCCCAAATAAAAATAAATCATTAAATTTAACTTAATGAATGAAAATAAATTGCGATAGCCTTAATGTTGTGGGGATGCAAATAATTCTTGAGTGAACTCTTGGCAGTCTTTTGTACAGATCAAAATGCATCTAACAATAACAATGAGCAACACAGATGAGATGGTGGACAGTTTCCAAAGACCAGGTTAAGAGGAAGTTGTTTTCTTCTTTAACGTCTCAGACTAAAATAACAGCAAACTGCAGATACCATGTACAAGAGTGACCTCAGTCGTGTCAACTGAGAAGATTAAGGCATTAAACCCTATTGGTATGTAGCACCATTAGCAATCTTCTGTGCAGTGGCATTAATGCGACTATGCACATGGTCCAGGAAAGGTTGACTCTGTTCCTAAGTGCCCTGAGTGTGTGGACTTTTAGATAGTGAGGAAGTAAAGATTAGGACAACACTCCACCTTATTGTGTGAAGCAACACCCCTACAATTATGTCCTAAATGTTATCATCAACACCACATACTATAGATATAGTCCTAAATATGACCTGTAGAGCACCAGAAGAGAATAGCTGTATAAAAACTGTGGCTCCATAAATAAAAATTACAGTTTATCAGCTGTTAACTGCACTATCCTAAAAATCATTTCATATTTGAAAGGGCTCCTGTCTCAGAGAATTCTTAAATATCTGTAATCTCTTAAAAAAACAGGAAAATTTTCAGTCACTTTGTGAATGAAAGGTAGGATACATATTACCAAACACATTTACAAATAAAAATATAATGTAAACATGGTGGTGTCCATACTGGTAGTCACAAGCAGGATGTTAGTTTCCAGACAAACCCAATTTATATTAATATTCATAACTATGATATTACTTATTAGTAGATTATTGTGAGTCGGCTTATAGGATGGGATTATAGCCTATCAATGAAAACAAGAATTCTTCATCTCCACCACAATGAGACATGTGTTGACTAGATAAACAAACATACCCTGTACCCTGCACTATAGAAGTATCAATATCGGCCATACTGAACAGTATCGGACAACCAGCAGCAGCTTGAGCACAGGAATATTTGGGTGCGCATTTGCTGCCGTGTGTACGGTAGTCAAAGGAATGTGTCACTCCAGTGTATGGCCGTAATGATGTCAACTTGTTATTTACTTTCCAAATCTGAATGACTGAGCAAGGCGAAAGGAGAATTAATCAACCGCTGTGTGACCAGGCAGGCGAAAAATAGCCGGAGTGCGCGCGCGCGTGTGTGTGTGTGTGTGTGGTGGGGGGATGGGAAGTGGCTGAAGAGGCACAGATAGGAAACATGCAGCACTGTAGTTTGTGAAATTGAGCCCACTGCTCACACTAAAGACTAAATATCAAAGTAATGATATTAGCTGTGGCGTTTGCCACAATTGCGCGAATTCAACGATATTGCGAGACTAAGGTTAGCTGCTCTATTTAACTGCAGAGTATATTAGCATACAATACAGCGGGATAATGTGCTTGTCCCCGTGTGTGTACAAATAACATTTAAAGTGACATTTTACTAAATGGTATCTAGATAATTAGGTGCGACATTGCTAGATAAACTAATGATAAAAAAAGCTACAAGATGAACTTAGACTCTGTCGTGTTTAATGTTTTGAATATTCAGGTTTAAGGTCAGTTAGCTTATACCCCTCAACCCATAACACCCCCCCCCCCTTTTTTTCCATTCTCTGTCTACGTCTCTCTTCCTCGGCTGCTGCTGTCTGTTCTCTGTGAAACTCCAGAGTAACCCGCAGCAGTAACACAAACTGGGCTTTATTTGCCTCCCCCTCTCTCCTCTCCCAACTTTACCGCCTGTTGTCAGCGCGAGCGCGTGTGTGTGTCTGGGCGAATAACGCCTCGTTTGCGCAGTGAATAAGTCGACAGTGAGTCACAGCAGCAGCGGTCGGAACTTGAAATATGACGAGAAGCAAAATGGGAGGAAAGTCGTCGCGAGCCTGCTGAAGTTGGAGGCTCTCCTTGTGGAAGAGGAAGAGAGGTGGTAGCGGCGGCGGCGGACAACACGAGTTCGCTCACAATATAAAAAAAGGTAAGAATGAAAAAGAAAAGTCGAGTGTGGCATGATATTAAACTGCATTGGTATAGCCTGCTTCTAAGTCTATGTGTTTTTATATAAAGAAGACAGTGACTTCCAGAAAGTGGCGATTGTGTGCCATTGATTAGGAGGTTGCCGGTACAGCTTAGTCACCCATTGACTCACACGTGTGTTGAAATTACTGCATGCGTCTTTTAAATTTGTCTCTTCCGCTGTTTGCGTTACTTTATTTTACGGTGTGTATTTCTCTCCCCAACACTGATATTAAACATCGGTTTATGCGCTGTGGACTACTTCAGTAATTATAGTAAGTTTTACAGGCTGAATGTTGTCCCATTTTTGAAGGAATGTTTTGGATATACTTTGCTATTATAACAACACAATTGAAAACATCCGCCATACGAACTTACTCCATTGCAGCTTGACCTAGTTTCTTTCCGAGACTGTAATGAATGATATTTACTGTATATTCCCTTGCAGGTTTTGGAAGCCCATGAGTGGGGGGAGGGGAGAGACATTCAACTGTACTACATTGCCTTTAGTAGCCAAGGGGCAGCTCATGTTACTCTATAACTACAATGTTAAAGCTGTTTCCTGACACAGCTGTATGCACATCAGAGATTAGACACCATGTTTGTCTATGCCCTATTATCATGAAGTGATTAATATATGATGTGTGACCTCCAAATTCTGATTATGTTCCATTTAGTAGCTCTTGTTCTTGGTATTTAATGGAATAAGTTGGGAACAGCATGTACAGACACACTGAAGATGTATCACTTGGTCTTTGGCCATCAAAGTTTTAATTATTACAATTAGTGAGGCATGAGGTGGATTAAAAATGAAAATGGTGCCTAAAACACATAAGGTGATATCCCTATTCTCTGGTTGAACTTGTGGCTATTGGTGAGGGCCCATGTTGTTTGTTTATACCAATCAATGTTGCCTAGCAGCTGAAATCATGTCAAGGGGTTTTAGCATACAAATGCAATGATGAAAGCATCCAGTGAGAAAATACCACCACATTACATAGGTGGCCATAAGGGGTCAATCACACAGTAACTCCTCACAATAATATGCTGTTGCTTCAAAAACACCTGGGAAAAGTCAGCGGGAAAGCATGGAGCTGGGCTATGCAAACAAGCCCTCAGTAGAATGTAAACAACAGAAACATTTGATTCAAGCAGATGTCAAGCTCTTGCCTTTGTTGTATTTCTTGATGATAAGGAGGTGAATCCTTCGAGAAGTTCATAAAGCAGATGATTTGGGTTGCAAAGTCATCCTCTTGCTTTATTTGATTAGCTGTAAACGTGACTCCATGTCTTGCACTGTAATTTTTAAAAAGTTTTATTCACAAGTAAAATACTTGTGTGGCAGATGCACAAAATGAGTGTGCATTACATAGGAAAACAATTGTTTTGCTGATGAAACATTTATAGTCATGTCTTTCTTTGTGATCAGCTCCTAAATATTGCGGAGACAAAAATTATTTTTACAGCTTTATTTTTAATTGCTTCAAACATATTCCATTTAAAATGGAATCAAAGGTATGATTTACTAAGTCTCCAATTTAATAAAGAGCTGTGTGGGACACATTAAGCACTTACTCTAGGGTTCAGAAGTAATTGGACAATTGGCACATGATTCCAGTATGTAGGTGAACTTGTTTTTTGTCAGTGATCAAGACTGTTGCCATAACCACAAGATGCAAATGACAGCTCCATCATTCAATAGGACAAAGATCCTAAATATGTGGCCTAAATAACCTGAGTCTCTCAAGGTAAAGAGGTAGTGTATTCTTAAATTGGACAAGTCACCTGGTCCCAGTTAGACTGAGCTGAGTTTCCCTTGCTGATGACCATACCAAAGCACTCACCGTACAGTCCACGTTCCATGTCAGACTGGGTTTCTATATGTGTAGCTTATCAATCTGTTCTACATTTTTTGGCTTACTTCTGGATGACTGCATAGGGTCAGCATCACATGGACAACAGCAGACCTTTAGCCATGTTTCCATTTTTATATTTTATATTTTCATTTCCATTGGGAATAGTATCAAAATAACCACCCTAAATGTTCACTTTTGGTACCCTTCTATTGGAGTAGCAGAGTTAATAGTAAGGCCCATAACAGTCAGCTGATTGGGCGACAGAAAAATGTAACTCCCTTGCGGCCAGTGTTTCTTCAACGCCCGCAGTTTATTCTCATACAAAGCTTGATGTCACAAACCAAGCAGGGGAAAAAAATGTCTGCTGTGCGACATTCGATGTCTTTGTACCAAGCTTGCTAACAGTACCACATTACTGTACGTATCTCGCTGATTAGGCCATTGGGCACATCCCACAACCTGCCTACTAAGTAAAGGTATTGTTCTTAGTCGAAAAACACAGTCCTTACCCAGGGCTTTACCTTTCCAAATCGCACTGTTCCAAACCGAACCATACCATGATGGGAACACTGCATTTCAGGGCTCAGGTATGCAGAAACTGTGTATGTTAAGTGGCTTCAACAGCAGATGCCACGACAAGCTGAAGAGCTGAATGTGGCTGCAGTGAGGCTCAAGGGAGATACATAACCAATTTTGTGTATCTGCCATGTAAGGGATACAGTGAGATTGAAGCAGATGATCTGCTGTGTTGACGCCTATAGGGAGAAGCCTAAAGAAGAAGAAAAAGACGTGTATCTATTTTTGTTAAAGGGCCACTCCGCTGTTTTTATATTGACAAAAGCTGTTCAAAGGTGTAGTGTAAATATCTCAGCAAGTGCTACTTGTAATTATTTTATATCATGGTAACTCTGTATACTATATATATATATATATATATATAAAATCATAGTTCATTCATGAGGTGCATTGTAGTCACTCCTAGTTTTGCTCAAAATTAGTTATTGCTAAGTTATTTACGTGTGACTTCTGCACAGAGACAACAGCAAACCTGTGGTACATTGTGTCTGATTGTGTGTTCAAAACAGAAATTTGTCCACTGATCATAAGTAGAGCAAGGAAGTCCCTCAGAAAGCCAATGTCAGCCTACAAAATTCTGTATCGAGCTGTCCAAATATTTTTGTAGCGGTATTTATTTATGGTGTGCTGTGGCAGGAGGTGAACCATTCTCTTTCTCCCAAGCAGACTTGCACACTTTGTGGGCTTCTTTCCAACTGACAGACTAGTGGTTTCTCTGAAATGTTGGCCATACAAGTACTTGCTAGTCCAAGGCTACAGTTATTTGTTTGGTTTCAGTTTAGATTTAGGGTGGCCCTGTTAATCATTGTTTTAACTTGTCTGTTGTGCATTGACTCTGTCCTTGAGTGTATTTAAATTTAAAAAAGTGGGATATGGCCCCAAGCATAGCTGTGTCAAATATTGTTCTACTGTCTATCTGGTAACCAGATTATATTTGTACTGTGAGATTAATGGCTCAGTTTCCTTTTTGTAATTGATAGAATATTTTAATTGTGTCTGAGAGTGACTGGTAGTACCACTTTGTATGTTGGCCCTGTGATGGACTGGCAACCTCCGGGGTGTACCCCTCCTTTTTGTAGACAATAAATTATTGAATTTTAATTGCATTTAGTAACATCTAGTCATTGTCAGGTTATGTGTATGCTCATTCAATGAATACAAACATGTAATCTCTTTTTGTATTATTGCTGACAAAAATTAAGGTCTGAACACATTATCGCTATTGTAGCGTTCCTCTGAAGTTGGTCTGTTATTTGTAACCAGTCAGAAGTTCCTCATTGTTCAGGAAGTTGTGCAAGCACATGCCAGAGTGAAATTGTATTTTTACTGGGGAGATGGGTTTTTTGGTCCCTAGTCTGTCTTTACACTTCCTGCTGATTCAGCCATGTAAGATGAGGAAGAAAATCATAATTCAGTGTTGCACAGTAGTAGGATTCTGTACACACCATTTCAGATGATTTGTCTGTTTCCTTACCTGGTTTATTTGACACTGTGCTTTATGAAGTTATTTCAGAAGCTTACTAACATTTTGTGAGCATTACGTGACCCATTGCTGAAAGTGGCAGCGTTATATGACATCTGTGACTTACAAAACAATCAAAAAAATTAAATGTCCTTAAGAAACACACTTAAATGTGCCACCTGAGCAAAATGAAGTGTTTAATGTTCTCTTCACTGTTATGGTGTCTTGTGGTTGGGCGGCTGCTTCTCCTCCGTGACACACTCCAAGAAGACAGCACAGAGGCATCAGTGAAGACCAGAGAAGAGTGAGAGTTTAACTTGGGTTTACAACAACTACACTAGCAGCCCTGTAAGTGTAATCAAGGCCTTGGGTAGTAACACACCTATGAGAATCGTTTATCACACCACATCTTCAATGAGCTATAAATACACACCAAAACTACTTAAATAAGTTTAAATGATTATTACTAACAGACTAATATAAATGGCATTTGGTTTATATGTTGTTAGGGCTGCAGTAAATGATTATTTTCAGTCATTTAAACTGTCGATTAATTTTTCTATTCATCAGTTAGTTGTTTGGTCGATAATTGAGCATAATTTTTTGAATGGTGTTTCACAAATATTGAAATGTTGATGTTGTTGAAATCATAAAATATCCACATTTAGGAAGCAAAAAATTCAGACTTTGTCTTATTAAGAAAACACTCAAATGGATAAGTCACTCTTGAGGTTAGCTTGCAAGATGACAAGGGAAGCCAAGAACAGTAAATATTTATCATAATCACAATACTGAACAATGTTATCACACATCGCAGATTTTTCTCATAGCACACGGGCTTAGTTGTTTACTGAGTGTAGTCATGAGTTATCTTTGTAACACTTTGTCCAGGCAGCCTGCAGGAGTAGTGTGCTGTTTTCAGGAAAAACCATGAATTATGGCTTTGAGCATACTGCTCGGGAAAGGAAACAACCATCTGTACAAAGTCAGTGAAATTGCTAAGTTTACTGCTGCATAGCTTGTAATTTCATTTTTTTTTTCTTTTGGTAGTTTTAAGGATGTACAACATACAGGCCCAGCCAGTGATTTAACGCGTAGAACCAGAGTGCATGGAGTTTTGACAGCTGTACTACATGCATTTAATTCACATATCATAAAGACATGCTTATCATTCTACAGTTTATCTACAACAGTGTATAAGGCAAAATAGTTGACACGTGTGTGTGTGTGTGCATGTGTTTTGTGAAACCCTTCTTTGTCACTGCCTTGTGAAATGTTACAAGGTCATTTTTTACTACTAGAGATTATGTTGTATTTATTACCTCCTGAGAAGGCTACATTTGCTCTTTTGTGTTCATTAAATGAGGCAATTAATGTGCAGGAAGAAGTAAATGTATACATACATTAAAAATTCTGGCACTGGTAATCCATTATTCTCTATAAGTGTGTATGTGTGTGTGTGTGCGCATGCTTTCATGAGACAGTCATCAATGCAGACCTTAACTTTCAGTTAAGTTGAAATAAATCGCACTTTTATTCTGCCAGGGTAATCAGTGGCTCAGCAGTGGGTTATACACTATGCTGTTTAGAGGACACACATGCTATGAAGGGAAATCTTTAATGTTTAGTGTTAATGTTCTGTAAATGTTGTGTAAATGCTAGATAACGGATATGTCAAGGGACGGCTTACAATGAAGATCAGCATTTCAGCCCACTTGTCTGCTTTGTTTGTTTGACCCTGATGTCAGATGGAAGGAAAGCTCAATAAGAGTGGGGGGTATTCGGGGTGGCATGAGTAGCTATTGACAGAGAATCAGGATCTTCTGGTCACCATAGCAACACTTGTATTGCCCACACTGGTTTGTTGCTGTGTTTACAGCTTATTTGTTCAACCCCCGTCTCCTTGAAAAAAAGAATTGCCTGGTGGAGGCCGTGATGTTGTTGCTTTCTTTTACTGAATACACAAAGAAATATACATTGATTCTAAAAACATTTAAATGTCAAATTATGAAGATATTTTTTTCCGTTTTGTATAAGATGTATACATAATTTCATCTTAAATTTAGGTTTAATACACAGGAACTTGTGGCTCTATTGTACAACATGAAGATGCACAGTAGAGTGTACAGACACACTGGCCTAGATTTGAAATGGCCTAAAATCAACAAACTGATGAAGATTATGAATTAAACAAAGCAACAAACTATCATTGACCAATCTTTATTTATACATGTAGTAATATGTATACAAGGTCATATTGAGTATATTGTTTTCTAAGTAACAAATGACATGTCGATGATGTTGCTGTTTTTTTCTTTTTTTACATTTTCTCATCCATACTATTTACTTGCCAAACTCAGGCTCACCCCCACTCAGGCTTTTGCATGTAGATGCCTTGCAGTGACTAGTTCTTTGTTTGCTTCCATTCAAATATGAAACCACAGTTTCTTTTTTGGGGGTAACATATTAAGTGTTGATGCTCAGTAACCTGGTTAGATTAAAAAACTTTTGTTCAGGTCTGGTGTTAAGGACAGCTATATCACTGTGTTAAAATCTCTGTGTTTGTGTGGACATGTTGCTACAGGTACAGGGTGAAAATACTGTCCAAGAGGTCCAGTTGGGAAAATGCATGCTTTAGTTTGATGACTTATGAGTCCATCATAGCATTTAATAATTCTGCACTAAGGATGCAGCCACACATGAAATGAATCTTCTAGACAAATGTAATTATACTACTATACAACTACTACAACTACTGTACAAATGTACAGTAGTTGTCTTGAATTTGGATGTTTTGGTTTAAAATGAATTGGAACTCACTATGTTAACTCTCAGACAATGTGTATACTGTTTCCTCTACTCTTATCAATATTTTCCATAGTTTTTTCCTTTTATATATGTGATGTTTTGTCCACATCATTGTATCACCGTGGTTCACTGCTTTTTAAACAATGTAATGCCTTTTTTTGTATCCCTTTGTTTCCTCTGTGAATACAAAATGACACCAATGGGCAAGGAATAGTTGTAATTTTTATTTGATTATAATCGATTTAGTATGAGGCTGGATCTTGAGTCTTGGTGTCCATTTTTAGAAGCTTTCATGATAAATCCTTTCATCAATCTTCTCTGCGCGTCACCATCTCCCATTTATTCCCCTGGGAGAAAATGTAGCTGATGATGTTGGTGCCTGTGAACACACTGTTCTCTTGAGAGAAAGAGGAAAAAAGGAAAAAAAACACAACTAACACTGATATTGCTAAAAGTCTTATACAATGCATATTAAAGTTTTAGCCCACTGCAGTAATGCATTTCCCCCAATGACCTCATTGATAGTTAACTGCTGGAGGAACCATTAGGTTAGACCTCCAGTCTGGTGACCAGTCATGTGGCCAGACTCAACCTCATCTTTTCAAAAGATAATGTCTGGTAAGGATTCTTATTCTCTACCTAAAACTGTTAGCCAGAGAGTGGAGTCTTTGGTCAGAATAGAAAACCTGCACACTATTGTTGTTCTTGGCACACAGTTGGCCACCAGTGGTGAATAATGTTGCAACCCATAGGAAGCGTGGGAGAAGTGTTTCCCCTGGAGACTGAAGTCTACCATCCCCCAGCGTGTGTTGGTGCACCATCCCCCACTGTATGTGACCTACATTGGTTGCTGCTAAGTGACTCATTGAAAGAGCCAAGAATAATGCTCAAATGGTTGTTGTGATTACCTGTGTGGGGATCATTATTTATCACCTTGCTCCCATTCCACCACCACCCCCCCTTCATAATTCCCCTCCCCCCTTGGCTATCTCTCACTCTCCTCCCCTCCCCCACAAGTCTGCAGCTCAACCAGAAGCTTCAAAGGCAGTTTTACTCAGCAGAGCAGTTCAAGAGAAAATGGCTGCTGTTTCCAGGTCTTGTTTGCACATCTGTCAGAAGGTGACTGTTCAGGAGAAAATGGGGTCCCTGGTATGCTGGTTTTTAACATCATTCTTTTCAATTCGACATGTCTAGGACTTTGGTGGTTGTTTAGTCCTCATAACTCCATTAGTTCTGAATGATTAATGTTCGAAAAGCATTTCAGTGGATTAATTTCACTGATGACTGGATGATTACACACAACAAGCCTGTATGAGGGTGTCTGGGAAAGAGGATGTCAGTGTTGTGTATTTAGCATCTAGTTTAAAGTAGATTAAGCCAGGTTTAATCTTTAATTGTGTATATTTGCGATGAACAAGCCTTTAGTTTAAGTTGATCTCTAATCAGATTTAGTACAAGCGATAATTGGTTCTTCCTCTGGGTTAACTCGGTCACATCCAAGGCCAAATTTATACACTGGCACAAAGTGTTGTCATTTTATTACAAGGTGCACACACACTGACATTTATTGCTTGGCTTCGATGCAGTTTAAATGCACCACCTGTTTAGTTTCTGTCCTTATCACATATCTTTGAACAGCCTTTATGTCCAAATATACTATATCTAGTGATGTTGCAATACCATTTTTCTGTGTCTGATACTAATACGATATCTCAAACTCGAGTATGTGGTGATACCAATATCGCTGCGATGCAGTCATTTTAGAACTTTCAAGCCATGAAGCTCGGAACAACACATTTGTATGATAAGACTGTCCTTTATTAGTCCTGCAATTGGGAAATTTACAGTATCACAGCAGTAAAGACAGGAAAGATAACGGTAATAGAGAATAAACATGCATTTTCACATCTGATTGTACAGTAGAGAAAAATATCAACTATAAAATAAGACAATAAGACTAGTTCTAGACATTTCAAATTATTTCAGAGACATAATTCTCCAGCTGTGTAACATCTATTTTTCTACCATAAAGCAGAATTAAACAGCCCAAAACATGACTCTGGTTAAATGCTGTGGCTGATTTTTTTTTTTATTTACATATTTGCAGTCTGTGCATAGTGAAGCATCGATTATATAGGACTTTTGGTTTGTATCAGATTTTACACGTTTGTCTGCCTAGTATCTGATCCAGTGATTCTGACCAGTGTCGGACTTATTATTTTAACTCATCCCTAATCACATACTTCACAATAAAACACAGTAGCAACATTAAGCAAAAAATTGTATTTTTGGTTCCAGGTACATTTTCTAAAGATGGGGGGGAATCATAGTGATGATCGGTAGATCATTGGCCATTTAGCTGTATTTTTATTCATATTCATTTAAATTAAAGGGTTTGAAAGGTGGTAGTATTTTTTTGAAGATGGCATTCTTCCATAAAATATTTCAAACTTGAATTTAAAGAGTGCACACTGTGTCAGCTGTGTAGTGAAAGCAGTTAGTCGGTAATAAGTGCAGTTCTGTCTATGTCTGTTTACACTGACAATATTGAGCCACACTACTGCTGTGCACTCAGAAGTGACAGGATTCACAGCACAATACACAGTCTGGATAGTTAAGGTGTCATCTGTATGAGTGAGGCATTAGTTGGTGCATTGCTCGGTAGACATTTTTGATTTAAAATGTATTAATTCATCAGACGGGGTTTGGGTGAAAAATGAAATGCAAGGCCAGTGTCAACAGGGTGTTACAGTATGAAGGGTTTATTATTCCACTGCTTTGACAAGATCCTTTGACCATAGTGCATGCAGGTAGCTTTGTGAGATACTAGTTTATTGATGATAATTGCTGCAAGAGCATTAAATATCCTAAAGATGGTTCTAATAAGACTGGTTACAACAGACCTCTTACATTTAGTAATGTATAGTAACAAATTGTAGGGCTGCAACTAATGATTATTAATTTTTTTCTGATTAATCGTTTGGTCCACAAAATGTCAGAAAATGTTTAAATGTTGATTGGTGTTTTTCATAACTTCAAAACATGATATTCTCAAATGTCTTGCTTGGTCCCCTAACCAAAATGAATGATTTATTTATTATATGGTATAAGGAAACCGGAAAATATAAAAAATGAAGAATCTGAATAATCTGAGAACTTGTTTTAATTGTAACAGAACCTGAACAGTTAATAGATTGTCAAAATAGTTCATGGTTAACTTGGTAACTGATTAATACACTCAGTATATATGTGTATGTTTCATTCATTCTCAGATAATCTGGGACATTTGAATATATTGAAAAATGCAGAGAAATATGGCGAGTGCATCAAACATTGAGGGTAATTTGTTGTCTCTGTAGCACACCCATAATATGCTCTCAATGAATGGATGCAGAATTGTCCATGTTTACATCACAATGCATCATAAAAACAATTGTTAGCAAGACCTCTTTTATAAACACGCTTTCAATTTGATGTTGTTTGGGCTTGAATGTGGAGAAGCTGCTTCTCAACTGGGGCTCATCTGGCTCAAATATTCAGTGAATGGCTGTGGTATTTCTGTAGCCTTAAAAGCATTCAGTATGATTCATTTGCCCATAGCAGCTTCATGTCAGTCAGTCATTTATGTGGGAAAGTCATTTTGGGGTCTTTTGTCAAAAAAGCACATTTTGAAACTTACATTTGTGTGTGTCCATATGTGCCCAACCAATATCAACGAGGACAGACTACACCTCTTAATATAACACCAAGCTAAATGCTATAAAATCCCCCAAATCTTTTTAAATCTTTCTCATCATCACAATTATCACAATCAAGGATGTGTGGTTTTATGTTTGTGTCAGTGTTGTGTATAATATGTAGTGCATATCCTTGTGTTTAAACTATGTTGTGGAAACTGTATATGCAGTAGAAACCTCCATAAACTAAGTCCTTTTTTTTTCTCCTCACAGCCATGGCAGAGGTTATCATATTGTCTGGTTTTCTAAACTGTTGTTTGATCAAAGGCTCCGATTCCGAGTAAGTTGGTGGCGTTGCCATCATTGGCTCATCTGTTAAAGGGATTATTTCTCCTCCTCTGCACCGATGGGACCTGGTTCCCTCTAGGCTGTCTGTTAATTATGTTTCCAGTTGTTTGGTACGTATCTGTCATGGCCTTGGGTGCAGTGGTTGCCTTGCTTTGATGTGGCAAGCCCTTCCTAGTCCCATATGTAAGCTAATCAGTGAAAGAGTAACATGGTGACTCTGGTCAAGTAAGGGCACATGGGCCTACATTCTTTGTGGCTTTTTATTTTTATTTTTTTAATAATAGTAACATATATTTAAGTGCTATTTCATTCTGTTCTTTGTTTTGCAACAGTTGTATTTTTAATCCAAGGTATAACATCATAGAATCTCATTTTCTCTCAGGAAACAAATAAAATGTCACATTATGACAGCACCATGTTGTTAGACCTCCAACCCTTACCGTAGTATAATAAAGGTAGCCTCTCTCTGAAAGAATATACCAAGCTAGGTGAAAGTGAATAATTCATGTTGTGTAACATGTTCAACCTTCCTGGCTCTATGCCCACTGGTAATTGGGACAACACCATTCTGTCTATTTTTTGCGATCGCTCTTGTTGCTATGCTACCAAAGGGAAACTTGAGTGGACCTGGACAGTGTTTGAAATGAAAGTTGGACAGCCATGCAGTCTTTATCCATGGCACTCACCCCTCTTTATTCTTTTTTTTATTTTCAGAAAAAATGTCCCCTTTTCTCTTTGTTAGAGAGCAGGAAATATAGTTTAAAACATTTATTGTTATGATTCATTGTCAGATTGTAGAATGTTTGTTTAAACCTGCAGACAAGACACTCTTTCACACTTTGTATTCACTGTACATTTTGTGTAGATTAATCTCCTCATGTGTGGATATGAAAATTACATTTCGGCTCTATTGAACCTTTTCTGGAAAAATGAAAGTTGTATCTGTGGAACATTTTAATTCTTGCAGTCTACTATCAACTCGAGGACAAAAAAAAACTGAAAGAATTGAAAATTTCATTACTTTTTTTGTTTCTTTTGTTGCCTTCATTTTAAAAATGTCTCATTGTTTTCATAACCTGTATTGTCTGTCTGTCTCAGACAATACAGGTGACTCAGAAGTGAAGGTCAGCCTGGCTGAAAAATTTGGCTTGTAGTCTGCTTTGTAATTCACTAGATGGGCTCAGGAATGGCATTAACTATACTTAATGCTTTATTAGCACTATTTTAATTTAAATGGTTAGCTGGGTCACTAATGGAAAGCACCATTCAAATTCTCTGTAGATGCCACTCTCATTAGACCAGAGTAAAGAGGTTGGAAATGCTTAAATTCAGTACTAATCATGAATTAGCAGAATAAATGATCCATGTATTGGCATTGTCAAAATAAGGAATTGTGAGAGAATGAGCAAGACGAGAGTGAGCATGTTGAAAGGGGCTAGAAAACTGGTGTTTTTGTAATAAAATACAAAAACACCAGTTTTAAGAAATCTTTAAAATGGTATAAGAATGCAAGATTGCAGACATACATATGAATTTTAACTCTGTTTTTCTTATATATTTTTTTATTTTATTTTGATTTTTTTTCAGGAGTAAGTCCAGCCTCTTCCCTTTCACTGGGCTAAGATGAGTATTACCAGTGATGAAGTGAACTTCTTGGTCTACAGATATCTCCAAGAATCAGGTTTGTCTCATTGATATAGGCTACAAGCACTAAAACTGTTTAATGCTGTGAATAAAATTTTTTTTGGGCTTGAAGCATCAATTGCTTATATTCCAGCATGCTTTCTTTCAAAATGAGTTTAATGTTTGGTACCAATTGTTGCTTCTGTATTTTATTACTGTTTATATTAAGATGTTGCCTGAGGCCATCTGGCAGAATACGAGTTACTAGCAACTCAGAGGTCAACACTGACTTTGGCATGCCTTACTATTCTCTCAAATGTCATTCTTGTTATGCTATTTGGCTTTTGTGTTTAATTACAGTTAGCTTTGTTTGGACCAGACAAGACTTTTTTTTGAATATTTGTGTTGTGTTTGTGCACATCTTGTTATTGGCACCTACCCATTATTGAATGTTAATGGTGTTTTGTTTTCAGGTTTCTCCCACTCAGCATTCACCTTTGGTATTGAGAGCCACATTAGCCAGTCAAACATCAATGGAACACTAGTGCCCCCTGCAGCCCTCATATCCATCCTGCAGAAAGGGCTCCAGTATGTGGAGGCAGAGATCAGCATCAATGAGGTGAAGGCAGGGAGCTGCTTGTACTGAATCCAGTGTTTCCATCTGTTAAGTGATAGTGATAGACTGTGATACATATAGGGATGCTTCATTTGATTGTCACATTTTTTATACTATAAGAAAAACTGACTATTTCAGGACTACCAATTGGAAAAACTGTACTTAATCTTTTGTTTGTCCTTATTTATTCACCCCCACTGTTGTCCTGACAGGATGGTACAGTGTTCGATGGTCGACCAATCGAGTCACTCTCCCTTATTGACGCAGTGATGCCCGATGTTGTACAGACACGGCAGCAGGCCTTCCGTGACAAGTTAGCCCAGCAGCAGGCAGCTGGTGCCATGGCACCTTCAACCTCCGGAAACCAGTCACATGCACCAAAGAATGGAGAGGCCACTGTCAATGGGGAGGAGAATGGCACGCACAACATGAGTAAGATTAAGCTCTTTAATACAGGTGTCTGAGTTATGTCACCGTAGAAACCTTCATAAATTGACAGTATTTGAAGTAATTGAAAATGTGGTCATGAGAGGGTAAGAGAAAGATCTTAACCAGAATTCAAACATGTAGATGCATGTAAATTCCACTTGCAGCTTATAATGACATATTTTTTATTTTATGTATACCTCAATATATCTTATTTTATTAGTAATCAGCCTGTTGTGTTTCTTTATATATAACCAAATTTTCATAGCAATAGAAAATAACTGTTTAGTTTGTACAGGATGTGATGTCATTAGCAGTTTCTATGAGTGAAACCAGAGAGGTGTAGGTCAGGTGCAGCTCTGGACAAGGGGAGGAGGAGTGGTTGTTTTGTCATAGTATCCCTGAGGACTTTAATGTGAAGGTGTGGGTGGCAACAGGGAGAGCAGGGTGTAAGTAAGCCTTCACTGTCCACGGATATGAATATGGAAGGAATTAACGAGGTAGACACGAAATGAAAACTCACCAGCTTTTCCCCTTTTCAAAGTTTTCATCCTTTTACTTCACCTGGGTTCTCATTATGCTGTGATGGTTGTGTGCACGTTAACTGGGCCAGTTTCTCAGACTGAGATGAATAAAAAACACTTGCATATACCAAAAACATGTTTTTGATTTGATCTCTTTGTCATTAAAAGGCAACTCTTCATCCCATTAAACATTAATTTCTAATCAATATTCATTATAGATGTGTACAGTGTATGAGCTTGCTGACCATGGCTATGTGTATTTATTTATATATATTTAACTTAAGTTGATGCATATATGCACGTGCATCTGACTGTGTGTGTGCGCTGACTCTTCTCAGATAACCACAGCGAGCCCATGGAGATGGATGTAGATGTTGAAATACCAGCCAGTAAAGCTACAGTGCTCCGAGGTCATGAGTCTGAAGTGTTCATCTGTGCCTGGAACCCTGTCAGTGATCTGCTGGCCTCTGGGTGAGTCTCTGGTGAAATAAATTGCGAGACATGTCATGTCATATTCAGTACAGTTTTTGGCTCTCATTTTGAAAGATAAATGCTTCATCAGAACAATCACTGACAGCTTGCAGTCCAACAGTCTTTTGACCCCCTCTCCTGCTGCGTTGGTATTCTGTATAGCTCGGGAGACTCCACCGCTAGGATCTGGAACCTGAATGAGAATAATAACTCCAACTCCACCCAGCTGGTGCTGCGCCACTGTATCCGAGAAGGTGGCCAGGATGTCCCCAGCAACAAAGACGTCACCTCACTAGACTGGAATGTAGGTTTCCAGTCATCAATCTATCTACTCTTTTACATTCACCATGTGCAGCTGAGGCCAGTTACATGACAGTCTTGTTATCTTACCATCCTACAGAGTGACGGGACTCTCCTGGCCACTGGATCATATGATGGATTTGCCAGGATATGGACAAAGGACGGTATGTCCTCCATCCTTCCAGCACAGTATTGTTTACTTGTGTTGTTAGGATTATGTTATTGTGAATAATGCAACCTACATTTTCTGAAGGATCTTTTCTAAAAGAAATGGATATGGCTCTTATCCATTAGGAAATCTGGCAAGCACCTTGGGGCAGCACAAAGGGCCCATATTTGCACTCAAGTGGAACAAGAAGGGGAACTCTATTCTCAGTGCTGGCGTAGATAAGGTACTTTATGAAGCTCCCCAAGCATGGACTTACAATACAATAATAATATCCTCATGTTTTGTTCTTTACCAGCCCTGGGGCTTGAAATAAATGCTTTTCTCAGATCACCAGCCAAAGTATAAATCTGTAAGACATAATTTTCCTGGTTTCCACAAACTACAATAAGCAATTATTCAGTCTAAACATTATTTAATAATAATTTGCAATATTAAAAGAGAGCACTATTGTAACCTGCCACCAGATCCAATTTAAAATGAGATAAATTAACATTAAGGTTAATGACTGATACAGGCGCTATCAGTTAGATTTTTAATCCACCTGTGGGGGGCAATGTGTTAATTTGAAGCCCAAACAGTCGAGAGTTCACTGTGAAGAATGTGTATTTTTTTTACATCATTTACCTTGATGCATTTAAAACGTTTTTTTAGTTGTGGTGATGAAACTCTTGGTTATGTTTCTCAGACGACAATCATTTGGGATGCACACACAGGAGAAGCCAAGCAGCAGTTCCCTTTCCACTCAGGTAAAGTGAGTTCACCACAGATTCATGGTGCAAAAAATCATCCTGCTCAGCTCTGGTCATATTGTTGGCTCATGAACCTCAAGTAACCTTTAATGAATGTAGACCATTAAAATATTCCGCAGCCCCAGCTCTGGATGTGGACTGGCAGAACAACACCACCTTTGCCTCTTGTAGCACCGACATGTGCATCCACGTATGTCGACTTGGTAGCGACCGACCTCTCAAGACCTTCCAGGGCCACACGGTAAACAGCTTTGTTCACTTGACTTGACCTCACACCGGGTTAAACTTGTTTCCTCATGTTGATGAGTTTTGTGTTTTACAGAATGAAGTTAATGCCATTAAGTGGGATCCCTCAGGGATGCTGCTTGCCTCCTGCTCAGATGACATGACATTAAAAGTAAGAGACATATTTGCAGTCCCAGAGGTTGAAGAGCACAGCCCTGAGTGGTGATATGATTTATATTCAGTCGCATTTTGCTCTCGGCTTTTTTATTCCCCACACAGATCTGGAGTATGAAGCAGGAGTCCTGTGTTCATGACCTCCAGGCTCACAGTAAAGAGATCTACACCATCAAGTGGAGTCCTACAGGCCCCGGCACAAACAACCCCAATTCCAACATTATGCTTGCTAGGTGAGAAACTTTTCAAACATTTTCACATCCAGAACTTTACAGGGACAATCACACACATCGCCTAGTTTTGAGAGAAAAGTTGATGTGTCTGCACATGTGCCTGAATGCATTGGTGTTTTTCCACTACACAATTCCAGGATGACTCTATTCAATTCAATTATTGAATAATTGAATAATAATTTTATTTGTATAGCGCCAAATCACAACATACATTATCTCAAGGCAACGGTACATAGTAAGGCCAAAACCTTCACAATATTACAGAGAGAAAAGAAACCCAACAGTTCACACAATGAGCAAGCACTAGGCATCAGTGGAGAGAAAAAACTCCCTTTTAACAGGAAGAAATCTCTGACAGAACCCCTCTACCTCAGTTTGGTATCAGGCACGTCGTTCTCTATTACTTCATAGTACTTCCTCAACGTTGGTGGGATTCACCATTCAGAAGAAAATGTCCTAGGCAAAATCTCAGCACTAGTAAATGGCAATGGCCTGCAGCCTCACACCTCGATCCAGTTGTGCATGGATGTTCTAGTTAAAAAAAAAACCCAGCATACTTACCTGCAGTTCATTAAAGACATAAAAGAGCCATTATCTTTGCAGGTTAAAAGGAAGTTCATAATTTAACTGCCGTAATAATTTGTAAATCCCATCGTTGTTCAGTATGTGTGCAGAATATAATTTTTTAAAAGATTTTTTTCCCAGCTTTTTTGCCTTAAATGGAATAGGTCAGTGAAGTGTGAAAGAGGGAAAGAACCACAGCAAAGGACTGTGAGTGGAATCAAATCCGGGCCCTTTGCCTGATAGGGTGCCAACTCTGTCAACTGAGCTGTCTGGCACCCCTGTGTAGAATATTTTTAATAAAATTTTTGGGTGCCCTTACTTATATCCTTGTCAGTTAGCTTTAATTTATTGCCACCTATAGATGTCTATTTATACTTTACTGACAAGGTGCCACGTCTTTGTGAAGCAGATGTGTTAATTGACATCAGCCTCTATCAGTTTTCAGAAGTGTCTCAGGTTTGACATGGTTTAGCTTTTCTGGTTTTCAACGAGAAATTCACACTTTTTTTATTTGCACCGTATCGTGTGTGTGGTACCTTTTTTAAATGCAATATTTCCTTCTTGAAGCAGTGATTCATGATTCCAAATTGTATTATTCCAGAGGTTCTTGTGCTATGCTTTCTTTATGAAAACAGATATGATGGTTATCAATCTGCAGCTTCTGAAAATTAATTATTGCCTTTTTCAGGATCCTTTACTGCGTCACAAAGATATTAAGTAACATCTTGCAGTCTGTGACGGTAGTCTCATATCTTCTTTGTGCACTCTTCTGTCTTTCCCACACTGTCAGCGCCTCTTTCGACTCAACAGTGAGACTGTGGGATGTTGAGCGAGGCGTTTGTATTCACACACTGACCAAGCACCAGGAACCCGTCTACAGTGTGGCTTTTAGTCCTGATGGCAAACATCTGGCCAGCGGCTCCTTTGATAAGTGTGTCCACATTTGGAACACCACGGTAAGTGTCTGATGTGTCTATAATGTTAGTAAAGGCATAGCAGACAAGACGTCCATGTTCTTCAACAGTGGAGTTGGAAATAAATTGTGCCTGTCCTGTCGTTTCAGACTGGAGCCCTGGTGCACAGCTACAGAGGCACTGGTGGTATTTTTGAGGTATGCTGGAACAGCATTGGGGACAAAGTTGGTGCTAGTGCATCAGATGGCTCAGTAAGTCTTCTGTCTCTGTGATGACTTCACTGTTTTTTGTTTTGTTTTTTGTCTTTGGGTGACATTTTGCTTTAAATGTGTTATTAGTGCTAACAAACGTCTTTACCTTCTAGGTATGTGTTCTTGATCTCCGAAAATAGCTGACATGACATGAATCCTGGAGTGTGCAGCACATTGCATCAGCAAACACCCTCTCTTTGCTCAAGAAGAGCTGATAAGGTGGAATGAAACAGAACCTTCACAGGATTAAAACCGCATGACTGCAGCAGCTGCTGACGAGCCAACACCAAACGAATTCAGTGCACCTTACAGTCTTGTCGACGTGTGTTTTATGACCGACCGGTTTGAGACAATGGAATCGGGTTAAAAGATCCCCAGGATTGAATCAAATCCAAATCCCTGGGTGCATCTGTGTTTTTTAAAAGGTTTCTAATGAGGAAGGGCTGTCCGATTCCCTCCGGGCCATTGGTCCAGCATCGGGTTGTAAGGGTCGGAAACACAACACATGAGTTATACAGAAAGAGAAAAGTGTTACTGAGACACATGCTGGGCTGCAAACGGCAACAGTTAATGAAAGAAAGGTTGTGGTTTCAGAAATAATTTGTGCAAATGTTACTTCATGTCCAAACAACATAATTGGTGACATGATTAAAGTAACATCAATACTGAAGCACGGGTATTGTCTGTTGACATTGTGCTCAACTTCTCCTCAGTGGAGAATAGTGTGTTTCAAGAGTACTTCTTGGATTTTTTTGTCTTTTTTTTTCCCACAGATGGACTTTTGGAAGTCAAAACTGAATGTGCCGCTACAAGGTAGTTCTTAGCTCACGTTTAATACCAGGTCAACATCAGGAAATATACTTGCCAAGAAATAATCCTTATCTCTTATTAAAAAATGACCTGCTCAGTTCACATGAGATTAGAAAATGTCACTTTGTAGACAAGATGTGAAAAGTGGAATTTTCTCCCTTTTGGATGTAAATTTAAAGAATGTAAAGATATGTAAATTAGATTAATACACAGACTTATATACTGTGTATATATGTTTATATACAGTACTCTTTATTGTCATCCTGTAGGGGCTCATTAATGGCTCGAGTTGTCGCAACTTTTACTGCTAACGTGTGACAAGACCACTTTTTTTAAACCAACTGCAGTCCCATCAGCTTATTTTAATACATTCTTTTTCGACTCCACCAATCATATTCAGCACATCAAGTAGTTGAAGACAGGTTATTGTGTAACTTTGGTCTCCTCTAGTAATCACTGAAAGCCACTGAAGAAATGTGCATCTTGTTACCTGCATTCAGGAACAATTAGGAGTAAACAGGTCATCACAGTGTTATGTAGAACAGAGAATGGGCAGAGAATCAAAAACAAATCCCCATCTGTGAGACCTTGTGCAGCCTTCAGCATTGCTGTAGCTTCTCTTAGGCTCTTTCCTCTGACGGGGCTTCTGAAAATTCTGAAAAGCACAATGTGACCACAAGGTGGAGGACTAGCAAAAGTTCCACTATTGGCTAAGAAAACTTCAAAAAAGTAGGTGATTGGTGTTGTTCAGCCCCCCTGTATGCGGCCCATTCTTTCATATATGAAATTCCTGTTTGTGGGCTGAGCTACATCTACCTCCCGCTACATACTGGGATCTAATGTAAAAGACGTTATCTATAAACTAACACAGCATCAATTTGATTTGCCTTTTATTCTTTCTTTTCTCTTTGTCTTATTTTTTAGCCTGAACAACATGAAGTGCACTTTTGTATCGGCTTGCTAAGCAAATGATCAGGAAAGGGCCAATTTATTTTTGTCTCGATTTTCTCTTTCTGTCTTGGATGTAGTTTGGGTGGTTCGGTGTTTTTCATTTGCTGAGAGCCAATATTGTCTGTGTCAGACTGAGAATCAGGCTTTGTGTGTTGGTGGCCATTCTTGGCATGCTAAGGAACCCAGTATGGAAAAAGTGCTGTGATGGCTACTGTTTCTCTGATACCCTGGTCCAGGGTTCACTCACCTGTTTCGAGGACAAAACTTTGAAGTTGTTCTGTGTCTCAAATAAATCACTCTATTTTGATATCAGAAACAGTTGATGCTGTGTCTTGCATACTTTTTTGTTGCCTCCAAACCAGACCATGGCTGTTGTCGAGGTTGTTTGTCAAGAACATGGTGATGAGGACAAATTTGGTACCAATGTTGACTTGGAATCAAAGATTAATGCAACATATTTTGATCAACAAAGGTCATGGTCAGACATTTTGTTTAATAAATATGACATATTAAGGATAGTCGTAGGAAATTTACATCTAATTTACTTCTGCTACAACTGTTCACTTGGACTCGAATGGTCTGATTTACAATGTGGCGGGCACCCTGACCTCGCAAACCAATTTTTGTCTTAATGCATTTTCTCGAGCGTCTCAAATAAGATACAAATGTTGACTAATGGATAAACAGTTTTGGGAGGTCAAAGGACAAGTTCACACAAGGACTTCGCAAAACTAGTTTTGGACCTGTTAAATATTACATTTGATTCAATAAGAGCAAGTTACAGTGTGGAAAAATTGAAACTGACTAGTAATCCTAGTTCATAAATAGCTAGTCCTTGAAAGGTGTCAAGAACATTTCTCCAACAAAAGCATAAGAAATATTTTGGTTATTTATTATTAAATAAATGTGTGCAAAATACAAGGTGGACAGCTGGAATTATTACCTATTACATTCTTCTGAATTAACAGCATCACAAATCCTGTGTGCATTCACTTTCTCCCGGAGAAGTATTTCCTCAAGCATTTAAGGCAACTTAAAAGCACAGCTTGTGCATCACAAATGAAAATAACAGCACATTTGTAATACTATGCTGCCCCGCAGACAGATTTTTTTTTTAAAAAAAACCTTCAGATAAATAAATAAAAAAAAGGCTTTTAGAATTTAGAACAGGACTTATATTGTTGTACCAACTAATGAAATCTAGATCAGTTTAAATCTAGGAGAATCTCAAGAGCACAAAGGAGACTATGAGGAGGCAATCTTGAAACAAAAGGCGCTAAAAGTCGCACCACAAATGCAGAGGAAGCTCGCTTGTTTGTTGTAGCTAGTCCCTCACAGAGTTCTCCAAGGATTCTCCATCAGCGTCTACATCCTCAGAGTCTCGTAGTTCGCTGGAAATGTGGATTTCAACTGTACTAGAGTCTGAACCTAGCAAGACAAAATAAGGGTAATTACTCGGTGCTGCTGCACGCGACACCTTGACAAACAGCAACTGTCTATTCACTGAGATACTGACACACTACCGCAATCACTCATATATATACTGTATATATATATATATATATGCATGTGCATATATTGAAAAATGTATTTTGGGAGTTGAAATGACCTACCTAGCATTGATCTATACTAGATAGAGGTCTAAAAAAAAACAGTGGATTTAAAAAAAAGGCATATTTTAAAACATTAACTTTATTTCTCTTTACTTATTTCAGAGGTACTGAATGGTGACAGCACAGAACAGCCTTCGTACACGATCTCCATAGTCCACAAACACGACTACATTAAAAAGTAGAAAATAATTAACAATATCATCCCAAAATACATTTTAATACATTTTCACCGCAAGTATAACGACATTGCAGGTGCATCTGTGCTTTGTAAATGTGGACAACATGCACGTATGACACTTTGAGGTACACTTATTGATAGTGCAATAAGTGAGAAAACTGATTCAGTATAATGCAACAGAGAAGGGTGAATCTACAATTATCTACACTACACAAAATTTTTAGCCCCCTATTAAAATGCCATTGTTTGATAAGTATCTCCCATGTGCTGTTAAACAGCAAAGAATTTTAATTTTAATAATTTTGACCCTGGTAGTTTGGGGATTTTGTGGAATAATTTCATTTCTGTGTGCAAAGTCAAATAATGGAACCTTCCAAAATAAAACTAGGATGTTTGAAAAAGCTGTGTTAAAAATTCTTTGCGCTGGGAGACACAGTACGTATAAAACAATGAGCAATGGGCTAATAGTTGTGGATGTCTGAAGAGGACAACAAAAAAAGTAGGAATATAATGAATACCTGCAGGTTGCACTAAACCTTCTCCATAAATAGTTTCAGGTCTTCTTCAAAATAACTTCATGTCAATCTTGTAAATTATGTTCCCATTTTAGAGAAAGATAGTCGATGAAGCATAAGTGGACACCATTAGGATTGATAGCCAGTATTGTCCAATGCTTGTAGGTAACATCTGTGAATTTAGAAAACCTCAAAACGATCGCCAGACTCATGACTCTTACAGGTGATGCCACTGTAGGTCATCACTTAACTTCTGGTTTAACGTCTGTGCTTTATGTTTATTGATGAAAATCAAAAGCAATGGGATTCATGGTGGCACACATACTGTACCTTGGGAGCTTTACCTTTCGCCCCAACTCATCCCAATTAGCATCGACGCAACAAAGAACAACAAAAACATTCCCAGCTAACAAATAAATAGACAGATTCCTCCGTGGATGATATCGCATCACAACTCTCACATTCACACCTACGGGCAGTACAGAGTGTCCAGTTGGCCTAATCCCCAAATCTGCATATGAAAACATGCAGATTATTTAAAAGAGGGATAAATCCATGATGCTGATGAGTTCCGTGATGTTCCACATCACCAGCCCTGATACACAGGTGATCTGTTACTGCCATCTAGGGGCCAATTACCTGCTGAGAGGACACTGATGGCATCGGAGTGGTGCTGTCTATTGCCATCGGCCTTCTGGACGTGACTCTGATAGACCAGGTTGGTTCCCACGATGGGGTTATGGGCAGCCATGTTAGAAGTAGACAGTGAATCCCAGGCCATCTCTCTCCTCCACTGCAGGCTAAAGTCAAAGCTGAGGCCAGTCCAGCTGTGGAAGGCCAGGGTGTTGAGGACAGCCTGCATGGGGTTCAGGATACCCTGAAAGAGTCAACACGATAAATCCATGCTAAATCAGTGTCAAAGGTGACAAACTCCACCTTAGAAAACATGCAACATTACAGTACAGTAACAATGTTGGTAATAGTACCATCATAATTTTGTGATAGGAAAGCAATGTTACGGTAGTACCATTTCATTTCTTTAACAATGACCAACTAGACAATAACAATGTAATTATCGGTTTTTACTCACAAACATGTTCATGTGAAGGTATTGCATCTGTGATTCTTATTCATAATTACCACACTATTATCATAGCAACTCCCAAGCTGCTAATTGCATTAGAAATGACACCATCACCATACTGTTACCATGTTGTTAATGTACGGTAATGGAAAATGTTATCCCAGTTTTTTTTTCTTCTGTATGCTAAGGATGAATAATAAAATGTTAAGCAGCTATTTGAAACAACGCAATTAATACATTATATGTGGCTGCAATATATATAATTATGCAATATAATTGTATGCAAAGAGAAAAAAAAACTGTTAATATCTTTATGTTTCTCTTTGTAATAGGACACAGAGTAGTCAGCGTCATGACAGTGTCATGTGATGCAGCTCAGTAACATTTGACATTTCTTATGGAGTGAATATTGAACAGACCCTTGGCTTATATGAAATTCTTTCACAAATCGAATCCCAATTACAGTTTTTTTCCTCCGAGTGATTCAGCCATGCTGTATTGTAAGCTAATGATTTTGTTCAACCCACCATGATAAACCATGTGATGAGGACCGCGTTTCTGATATTCCTCAGGCTGCTGTCGTTGATGTCTGTCTGCATCTCAAGGTAAAAGAGCAGGATCTCATTGATGATGTTGGGAGCCCAGCTTAAAAAAAACAAAATCATCAGTGCCAAATGTCCTTATTTTAACCGACGAACTGTAAATGACATCATTCTTTTCACTAAATTAACATGAAACTGAAACACAACGTGCTTTTTTTTTTTAGCCGATAGTGTTTTTTTTTCCTTCTTCTTTTTTGCATGTTTCAGGCCATTTACTAGGAATTACACATATATTTTAAATCAGAGCTCATTTTACAACTGCACAGCTGTGTTCCACAAAAAAAAAAATCTATTCCACCTTTCCAGGCATCTACTGGTTTTCATTAACCCCGTATGATGTAAAAATCTATTTTCAGAGTTGTGTTTCTGATCAGTCACAATGACTGCCATGTCTGTTCTTTACTCTTAAATCAGTGCTGCAATAGCACATTCCACGGTGTCCACCCATTATAACTGTTGATCAAAAACGAATCATTTTAATAAAGTATCATGACCTACCAAACAAAGAACACCAGCAACATTTTAAAGAAGCGCAGTTTTATCTCACTGGCCAGTCGTCGCTCATTTTCTGTGTAGATTCCTTGTCGTCCTTTCAGTAAAGATGTCACTGGATGGAAAGAAATGGGGGGAAAAATATGGTTCTGTGTGTTGCGGTGAGGAAACTATTTGTCTGGAAATATGAGAGAGTGAGGGGCTGACCTGCAGATACGGTGCGGTTGAAGAAGATGGGGTTGGCTATGAGGACGAGCATCATGGGTGCATATGTGGTGACATAGTGAGGTATGGCGTGCAGGAGGCCTCTCTCGCAGCTGCATGAAATAAAGGTCAACTGGGTCAAAAGTGGATTAATCAATACAAAATAAACATTTGTCCAAGTAAATAAACAGTGTCTTCGGCACGTCACATCCGCTTTGAACAAGCATGATGCATGCGGGGGGGGGGACGACAACAAAACACAAAAGTTTGGATTTTCTTTTTTCTCCTGACAAGACGAGCAACTTGTGAGAGGTGGTTACGTGAAGAAGAGCAAGAGTCTTACTTTGAAATGGATGGATAGTAAAGCATGGCTACTCCTTCAACACACAGCAGCACAGCCAGACCCCATGTAATCATGTGGTAGAGAATAATGGTGCTGATGGGGTGAGAGACAAGTCATGAGACTGAGATCATAACACATTCTGCAGCTTTATATCTTGACGATGACCTTTTTTTTTTTTTTTCTCTCTCCAGAACAAAATTTACTGCACAAAATGAAGGCCAATTTAAACACAAACACACATTCGCAGTGGACAGTGAAGCACAGTGAGAGAACAATGTTTTTACATGAATCCTGAGAATAAAGCCTTGCACTTCGGGCGATAATGGAGTGTGACGCGCGGATGGTGAGGAAATGAGCACCTGATTCCTGCAGATGTTTTAACCACGAGGTAGACATCAACGGCATAGCAGAAGGTCCACCAAAAGGACGCGCTGAAAAACAACTGGATCCACATCTGCAACACATAAACGAGATGCCTCATACTTTACAGGAAGCAGTTATAAGAGTGAGAATGATGTGCCATTATGATGCCTTGTTTTTTTTTTCCCCTTTGTGCCCTCACAGTTCCAAAAATGCATTGTCAGCTGATCTCTTGTCAGCTGTTCACATGCTCTTGCTGAACACGCGGAGCCGTGAAATCCGGATTTTCTGCGCACTGCCAATTGGTTTTCCGCCCTGTGGCCCCTCACCTGGCCATGTCTGACACAAGTAGGTTCAGCCCGCATCGAGACCTGAACCAAGGAGGACTGTAAAGTGAGCTTGAACGTCATAGCGTGCAGTACGTACTGAACTGCCAACGCAGAAGACTTGAGGCCAGACGTCCGTGCTGTTGACCACCGAGATGTTCTCCACGACGTTTGGAAAGCCCAGCCACACCGACGACCTCGTGACGATACCTGTGAGACACAAGTCACGCAGGTTCTCTAAGTGAGGAGCAAATTGGAGAGTTTCTGCTTTGGCAGCAAAAGTAAATGGGGAATAAATATAAAGCTTACAGGTGGGAAAGTGTTTTGGGTTTAAACATTTGTGCAGTCTCTCATTCCTATGTGGATTAATCAATTACATTCACTCACAGAGTCCTTTAAATATCAGCCTTACACCATGGAACTGCCTCCTCGGTGAGTTTTATGGGGTGTTTTCCATTTCACTGCTTCACAGTGCCGTGGAAATGTCTACATTTCCTGTTAGATTGTGTCATCACTGGTGATGTTCAAGCGGTTCGGTTACAGCAGAGGATAAATCTTATTGGACACCGAGTACACAGACACGAGGCCGAATTTGAATGTCACAGTTCTCCAAAAGTCATTGCTTCGGGTGCAGCCAGACCTGGCACGAACACGTTTCACCTCTCATCCAAGAGATTACAGTACATGTACATATGATGTTGAAATAAGGACGTAATGTTGTGTTAATGCGATCCGATTTCTGTAGTAATGACCAACAAAAGCTTGTGTGGGGACATAAGAGAGGGTGGATTTGACATTTTTAGATGGTGATTGTCAATCTCACAAACATTCTCTTCTGGTTACTACACTTCTGTATCCTGCAGTAGTGCTCACTATGAAGTTATTTTCAGGATATCACTATAGGTAACTATCATATTTTCTCCTTTTAACCCCACTATTACCAATGATATTACCACAATGGAAATGTCATTTGAAATAAGATAGTTTTAGCATTAAAAAAATGTCCCTATTACAAAACTATACTACCGTACCATTTGTGTATACTGTGATGTAAAATGTTGAAATGACCTCTTGGATGAGAGGTGAAATGTCTTCAAGAAATTAAGAGATTAAAGAAAGCGATCGGATTTACATGCAGGAGCGAACGTTAGGAATGAAATGAGTCAAATGTGGCACTAGTTTTTAATCCAAGTGCGACGCCGGAAATAATTGCTAACTGAGATCTACCAACTCGTGGAGTCTCTGATTACCATTACTTAGTTTGCGACCAAGTTTCTTATTGAAATAAAGAGTGAATCCTCCTTTATTCTACGCGTATCATTCATTTCAAGTTTGGCAAACGCTAATGTTGCGCAGTACAGACAAGATATCTGTGAATGACACTTTGAGCAAAGAACGGAGCTTTTACTTTTACCTGCGTGTATGAATGAACTAGAGCAGACAGTGGAATGAATGAAGTAAATATTTACAAAAAAAAAAAGGTTACACTTCTCCAGAACAGCTGTCTTTACCTGCGCATCCTAGTATGTCACACACACTGATGATGAGCAGTATCTGCGAGGAGGACGCGGGCCGCGGCAGAGGATGCTGTGCCAGTCTTCTGTAGCCCCTGCGCTTGGGCAAAATCTGTAAAATGGCAAACAAGAGGCTGAGAGCCGCGCTGCCCAGACTCAAAGCCCCGAACAGGACCGGCTGGAAGGTCAACACCAACTCTGTCGCTGCGTCCCGGTTCGGACAGCAGAACGTCTCCAGCCGGGGGGATGCCATCACGGACAGGAGACAGACACAGAGACAGAGACAGAGACAGAGACAGAGACAGAGACAGAGAGAGAGAGAGTAAAAGACGTGTGCTATGGTGTGTATGAGGGGGGGTAAGAAAGGAAATGAAAAGACAGAGAGAGTCCATGACCCAAGTGCCTTAGAAATCACGGGGCTGAATCATGTGCTTCCATTTAATCCCTGCAGTTATTGCTCAACTGGGCCACAATACAAGGCACCGACAAAGGACTGCAGTGTGGCAGAATGCTGGGTCTGGCAACCAAATCTACATTTGATACTTGATAAAGTTCATCAAGGCCCAGTGGCTCACTGCACAGACAGACAGGCAGACAGACAGACAGACAGATGTGCACACACACATTTGAATGTAACCCTGAGTGTTTACCACAACTGTCAGGAGAACAACTTCAGATGAAAGATAACAACATACACTTTTCAAGTGGACAGACAATCCACAAAGAACATGGCCTCTCTCTTTAATATACAGAAAGAAATATAGACAGGCAGACAGACAGGTAGGAAGGAAGGAAGGAAGGAAGGAAGGAAGGAAGGAAGGAAGGAAAAAGAAAGACAAACAGACAGATGACAGACAGATATAAAGAAAGAAATATAGAGGGACAGACAGACATAGATATCTAGATAGATAGTTAGCTGGACAGACAGACAGATGGAGTCAAGAGTGAGTTTTAACAGTCCATGACCGCGGCTTTTCATGCAGATGACTAATTAATTCCACTTCATTTTACTTTAACCAACATCCTCCCCCCCAACAAGCCTGTTTCCCTTGGATGGGTGTGGATGTAGAGTCTCAAATTACACACAGACCCGCTCAACAGGCTGCTCTGCTTCTCTCTCTCTCTCCTACCTTCCCTAGTTGAGACCCTATGGCTATTTCAACCAGCCTGCTTCCTGCATGGCAAGGTCTTTGTGTAAGAGGAAATGACATCACAGCACCAAGTCCTGCCACAGCCAGAGTGAAAACAGATGAGGAACAAGCACAATTCAAATGTGCCTTTGACTAAAAAAAAGCTGGAGCTCAGCTCAGCCTCGGATCCAAAAGCCCATCAGGCAAAACAAACGGACATTAAAGCAACTTTTGGACCAACACAGTGACACAAATATGTCTACTGGTCACGACGAGACTCTGCAAGACACTACATGTCAAAGTGGAGCTGCAGTTTTTTTCTCAAACCCTTTGATGAGTGGTGAGTAGCTGCTGGCAGCAGGCGATCACGCTGCAGCTGCGGTGCATTCACTGCTTTACACGAAATACTTTCACCACGTCAGCCGAATCCACATTTATGTGATTGAAACGTATGTTACTGAGTAAGACCATTGTTTTATGTGTCTACAACGAGATGTAGAATCAGACTGGTCTCCAATTCATGATGCAGCCTTTAATGGACGTGTCCTGGCTCTGCAAAGACTCATAACTCAGGTAAATGTCAAAGGGATTTTGAAGATAAAGCTGCAGTATAACATGCAATTTATTTAAAAGTAATACCCTTTGCTCTTTATTAAAATATGACAAATTTTACTGGCAGAGATCTTGGGATGATTATTTAAAATTTTCCTTGACATATACAATACTGGTGATAGAACTGCATGTCATCTGTTCTCAGGGTAAGTGTGTAAACCTGAACACACTGGACCACGTCTCTCCCCTCCATGGAGCGTGTATGCAGGGACACCTGGCTTGTGCCAAACTTTTGATGGAAAACGGGGCAAATGTAAGAACACTATCATCATCTGGTTAGGCTTTTTTTTGTGATTGGAAATTGTTTTCTCCTGCTCTATGGTCCTGATGAGGGCTGCCATATTAATTATTGCTGGGTTTAACTTTGTAAAGGTGCTTTTTGGTAAGAGATTAACCCGGACATGTCCACATGTGCATAATAACACATTAACAATCCAAAATGTTCAGACAAAAAGTCATAGTCTGCAGCAAAGGCTCATAACATTACTGGTCATAGTTTAATGCATGCAATGTAAATGTTACCAAATCAGGTAACATTTACATTTGGGTCTAAGGATAGTAAAGCCCTTCAGGCAAATTGTGTTTGTGGTGTCGGGCTATATAAACAAAATTGACTTGACTTGACTTGCCCGTATCATTATGGCTTCATCTGACACTGCTTTTCCCTATAATCAGGTAAACAGTTCAACTGTGGACGGACAAACTCCTCTGACAGAAGCCTGTGCCCACGGCCATGTGACCTGTGTATCGTTGCTCCTGCAGCATGGAGCGACTCCTGTGGGCACAGGTTATACCAGTTCTCCAATCCACAGAGCTGCAGCCAAAGGTTAGGGTCACATTCCTCTGCACATATACACACACTGAGGAGAAATGCTGAACCAGTCAATCACCACATAATACCACAACAGCAGAGAAACTCTGTTGAAGTGAAATGATTGTATCTTTGTTCCCTAGAATGACAAACACAGGTGGATTTCAAAGCAGGCCCTTTCTAGTGCATCATCGTTTTACTTTGTGCTGATTTTCGTGAATCTGTCAAGGTCGCACAGAGTGCATCGAGCCACTCGTTCAGTGTGGTGCTGATGTGGACCAGCACATTGATCAGTCGGGTTCCCCTCTCCATGTTGCTTGCTCTAATCAGCACCTGAGCACAGCGAGGAAACTGCTTCAGCTTGGTAAGAAAGCACTGCACTCTGACCTCTCACCTGTACATGCATTATTCTGTGAGGTTGAAGAGGGCAAACCTAACCACAGCAACTGAGATCAGGTTTTAGAATAATGCACACGTACAGTATCAGACAAGAACAAGGATACCTGCACTGTATCCAGTGGTGGAAGAGGTAGCAACACAAATCTGCCTTTACTAAATATTAAGCAACCACTTAAACAAGTAAACATACTACATTTAGCCATTTAAGTAGGACTGCAGTTATTTATTGACTAGTAATCAATTACTATTTCAATAAGAGATTCATCCTTTTTGACTGAAAACAAGTCCTGTGATTTCAGCGTCTCAAATGTGGATATTTTGTGGTTGTGGCAGTAAACTGAAAACATTTGGTTTGTAGACAAAACAAATGAAGTCAATGAAAATGAATGGACAGACTGATAAATTATTAAGGCAACCGTTAGTTGCAGCCCTAATGTATCAATTCCCAATACATATATGAGGGTTTCCTCAACTATTAGAGAATCATTGTGTTAAACCTTTTTACTGCCAGAGATATAGCTTTAAAAACTACACATTTACCCCTGAATTGAAGTAGCAAGTATTAACTGTCAAGTAGAAGTATATGGAAAAATGCACTAGATATAAGATAACATGACCATAAAAATACCTTCAGGTTATATTATAGCCATATTGTGCTCTCTGCCGATGGCGAAGAAAAGTGTGTGATTTAACAGTCACAGAGGCTCCTTACCAGTTATGTAATGTGAGGACATCATACCTCATTAGTCTCCTCTCTCCTTCAGGTGCTAGTGTGAACAACAGTGTGTCTGGTGATTTGCCCTTGCACATCGCTGCACGTCTGTCCAACCCTGAGCTGGTGTCTCTCCTGCTTGACCACGGGGCCGATCACTCCCTCAAGAACCTAGAGGGGAAACAGGCACAGGAACTCGCACCTCCCAAAAGCCTGGCAGAGAGACTGCTGAGACAAGCAGGAGGTATTCAGTGATAAAAATAAATCTCACCGAGTTGTCTGACTAAAGGTTATCATCGTCTTTACATTGGGCTGGTGCCATTAGCACATAATCAAAAACATCTTTCTGTCATGGTTATCCCCTGATGTGTGGCCCAGGAGTGTCACCTCTAATGCAGCTGTGCAGACTGAACATCAGGAAAGCTGTGGGCAAGCAAAGGCTGGGAGGGATTCATCAGCTCCACCTCCCCACAGAACTGAAACACTATCTTCTCTACCAGTCAAACCTTTGAGGAGATGTGACACACTGAAGGAATCAGCCTCTCCACCTCAGAAACACAGCAATTCACTTACACATCCACAGAGGGCAGACTTGCACAACCTTTCTGTGAGATGACAACAAGGCTCATTCTCCCTTAGACAGAGCTCCACACAAGTAAAACCTGTCTCTACTTTTACATGGAGCAACATTTGATCATTGAATATTAATAAACAAAAATACTTCAGTATTTAAGATGAGAATTTGGCCTCATAAGATCTAATAACTGGTGGACAAAATGTTTAATATACCGTGATAATAATTTCTCATATTGAACAATGTCATGTTAAGCTACTGTTGTTTCCTGCAATATCTTGTGACATTAAGACTTTACACATTAAATTTTGATGTAGTAAATTCATCCATCAGAATTGCTGTGAATTTATTTTAAAATATCTTTGATCCCTGAAGGACGTTTTTTTACAAATGAGAGCACAAGCTCACAGAAATCAAATTCCCCAATAAACTGTCAGCAATGGTGACACAAACCATTATTACCATGACATGTTATCTTACGCAATAAACTCATCATCAAGTACTGTACATTCATGTTTGTTATTCTTAATTAAAGTATATCAACCACTATAAATGCCTCCCTGAAACTGATGGGTAATCTCTCTTGTGTTTCATAGATGTATGTGTGAGTCACACATGCAGTTCAATACTAATATTTCTTCAATATTGTCAGACAACTCTCAAGAGAACTTTGACTAGATAAACAGCATTCACTGCACAAACTCCTTTAAGGTTTGAACTGCTAAAAAAAACCCTTTAACTCTTTTGTTCTCTTTCTATGTTCCTATGTTTTCAGTTTTGAATGTGTTTCCTCATAAGTAAATGATGATACAATTAGTCGACTTGTTAAATTGTAAAACTGTGACATGTATTACCATTTAAGACAGCTTGGTATATTGTTTCTTGAGAGGAAAAACAAAGAGTAACATGTTCGTGTATATTAAGATACCATGCGAATTGTTCTGAGAAAAAGAAAATAGCTGTATCCCAAGAGTCTACACTATAGTTTCAAACACAAGCACAGCAAAACAAGAGCACACGTGAACATTGGAAGTACACCAGTGTATATACCTGAAGCTTTGCAGATGCTAAAGTGGAGTATCATGCATTCATTATTCATTAGGTGCCTTTATTCTTATAAAAATCCGAGGAGAGAAATTGGTGAAATGAGCTGCAATTTATTTAGCTCTCGTTAATTCAGGTCGCAGAAACCAAAGAAAACAACATTTTATTGCTTTCATGTACCCTCTTCATTAGCCAGATCATATATTTACAAGGCAGTAGCTGATTTGACTGTGCATTAGTCTGTGGATTCTGTCCTTACAATCACTTCACAGGGGAGAGAAAGCAAAAAAGAAAGGAAACCCGGTTCACAGAAGATGAAACATTTCTAGGGAATCGAGAATATTATATATACTTACTGATCATGATTTTTTTTATGTTACTCCACAGTTAGTGAAATTCAGTCATGTCACGACTGCTGGGTTAAAGACATCGATTTCAATCTGTCATTAAGAGAAATGATGAAAAGGACTACGAGTAGTTCATTGTGAACGTTAACGTCCTCTCCACGGTGACAAAACAACAGTCGCTCAGTTCACCAGCACCCGTCTTGTTAAATGCAGCACTCATTAACTTTCGATCGATCTGCCTGTCCCAATTTGCCACTTGAACTAAATCATTGTCCCCTCAAACATCGCACGAGTGCAGGGGGCAGCCACACATTGAGTCACGGTTCGATTTAACTGGTGTGTAATGTTTAATCAATACTGTGGAGGAGCTTCTAACTCAAGAGGCTGCTGGTAAAAGATATAGAGGAGTTACTGCCAGTAATTAGCCGAGACAAGCCTGTCTGGAAATCAGAGTCATATGACCAGTTAAATAATTTTTCACTTCAGCCGTGGCAGAACTGATGCTGGCATTCTGCTTTGCTCTCTGAAGTGTATCTGAACAACCGTCCAGGTTCCGTCAGGACTCTGTGTGGCTCTCAGATGCACTTATAAATCCACCCACCTCCTTGTTATACCAAAAGGTTTTACTTTCAATCTCTATTAACCCACATCCTCTTTCAGTACACAGGCACTTGCTGACCATTTCTTACTGTTTAAGTGAAACACACATATACACTTTTTACATACCATGCACACATACAGTATAACCAATTCCTTTTACAAGCAGCTTTTAATGGAGTGGGTTTAATACAAAGTGGAGATGGGACTGTATATGAAGGGCAACCACTAGAATAGAATGAGTTGCAGAGCAAACGGCACAATTAATTCCTCAGGGATTATGCACTTTGAGGCACCCAGTGCAGTGTTTATAATCACAATCAGCATCGGTTTACTCATTATAAGAATCTTTCTAATCATCCTTTCAACGCGAGCAGTCATCCACCTACTGAAAACAAGCAGCAAATGTTGCAGCCAGCCCTTCTGTGCAACACGCACACATCTAATAACAAAACTGTAATCAGTCCTCTTGCGGCTGCTTGTGTCCTGATTGCTGTGGGCTGGATCTCGTTATAGATATCAGTGCTTCCCACTAAGCTACAAGTCGGGTGAGCCACATCCTTGTATTCACCAGTAATTGCTTTGATAATTTTAGTTTGTAAAAGTTGGGGTAATTAAAACAAATGTAGAAGATGGCAGGGACATCGACGATAAAGATCCCCTGTGGCTCTTTTACAAAGTTTAGTTAGGACATATACGCAAATGTTTTCAATTAGACACCGCTAGCCAAAAAGTCAAGGCGGCGGCAAGTGTGTGGATGCTTCTTCACTCCTTTGTGTCTGCTTGACTTGAATGTGAAAAGAGAAAAGTATCAACCTGTTCAAAATATAAGTTGGAAAAAAGTTTATTTTATATTCTGTAGATTCACCTAATGTAAAATTGTACATTGTGATCAAAAAATAACTATTTCCTAAATGTTGCAATAAATACACATTTATCTTTACATGATCAGTTTTTTAAAAAAAAAAAATACATGAATTACTGATAACACACCGACAAAAGTGTCTCTGTCATAGAAACGATCAAGTGCTTGTAAAGAGACAAGTACAATCTCTTTAGTTAAAACTCTGTAATGACTCACATTTCCTTAATGTCAGCGCTCCTCCCTCCTCTCTATGACAGCAGGCTGTGGGGCAGTTGGGGTCATGAATGATGACTTTTGCCCCCACTGGAAACAGCTGTGTCTGTTGTCGACTAATGCAGGCAGAGGGAGATGTGGCATGTCAAGATGGCTGCTGCTTTGTGCCCAGCAGGTGAAGACACAGCAGGTTCAGCACCACAAGAACTAGCACAAGCCCAGTAAGAACCTTCTGCAGCCACAGACTCGTGTTCAGCTTCTGCTCCAGCCGTGAGTTGTAGGCCATCATTCGCATGAGCTGGTGGGAGGAAAAAAAAAAAAACAATCCCCACATCACTTACCTTTTTTCCCACTCATCAGTGAAAAGCCATTGTAATGAAAGACAGAAAGATATCAGACTATTATAGTTAACATTTTATTATATATATATATATATATATATATTATAGAGCACACCTAAAATATTTTACAGGTCCAGTTTGTAAGGTTTAATGGGCAGAAAATGAATACACTACCCTTGCATATGTTTGAGTGAATATTCACTTTTAATTAAAAATAATTCAGTTTTCATAGCCTTATGGCCATTTTCATGCAAATTATCTGCACATTTTAAGTATTTTTAGAACCCTGTCCAATTAACGCACCATTCACTTTGTCCGCGTAACTTCACTGTGTGAAATTGTAACTGGTTTTTATCAGCTCGTGGTCAATCTTCCCGGGCTTCCTTTTCCGACGAATTCACAGCAATAATTCGCATCCAAATTATTCGCACTTTCGTCCCATATATTTGCAACGTGTCTGGTGTGCAATGACCTTTACAGTAGAATGCAGCCCATTTGGACAAACCAGCCAGAATGTGTATTTTGCATTTTGAAGAGGAAGTTTTCTGTGCAATTAAAGATCAACAACATGCTGTCTGGTAAGGCCACTTTAGTTTCTTGACATTCTCAGTAAAGAGAAGGTGAGTGGAGGAGTCTTCTTTTCAACACTATATGTCAATACCTCTAACACAATGGACCCTTTAACATGTCTTTCTTACTGGTGCATATCAGATGAGACTGATGATGCATTTCCCCAAAAAAAATCAATAGTGGAGTCAAAAATGTCAATGAATATACGCTGTAAATTGTTATAAGTACTAGGCTTCCCTTTAAACAGAACTCACCACTGTGTCTAATTCTGTCTGCCCGCTGGTCCCTGTATCCACAGGACTATCCCTGAGAGGACTTGCTGTTGTTTTAATGCTCTCCAGAACATGGCAACGCAATCTGCAGGAAAGTTACAGTATACTGATTCATGAGGAGTCCACTGACACTGTGATAACAACTGTACACAAAGAAAACATTTCCATAGGGTTAAACACAGAGGTGTGTACCTGTGTTCCATGATCTTGGCTTTTGGTACTTCTTTCCAGAACTGTGCAAGTTCTTGTGACCCAGCATTGTCCATCTCAGCAGCCATAACCAAAAATCTGTCCTGTGGTGAGGCCTGAGATCCTGCAAAAAAAAAACATTCAGGGCAATAACACTTTGTTGCTCCTTTACAGTAAATACTTGATAGACAGCCTAATGTTTGTAAGAAAATGTGCTTTGAATGCAAAAAAACAGCAAAGGGTAGACTTATTTATTCAGTTACTATGAGAGAAGCATTCAAATAGCAATAACAAACCAAAGCAGCTACTACAACCAAGGGTCTACATTAAAAAGTGGAAGATTATTGAAATGAAATACAACAGCAAAAGCTACAGAAAAACAACAATCAAGTCAGAAGTGCTTACTTCTTTTAAGCAATGTGGATAAAAACATGCAGCTAACATTTTGGAGCTTAAAGGCCACAAAATATTTTTCTCAAACAGTATCGCCTGTCCCCTGATTGTTTTGGGGAGATGAAAATGCACTTATAAATCCACCCAATGTAAGTGAGCCTCTCACTTTGAGAGGGTAAGAGACTGGACCATTTTTGGTTCTGTATTTGGAAATCGCCTTCTTTGAGTTTAGCAGAGAGTAAAGCTCAAGCGAAGTACCTCCATGTAAGGAGACCACAATGTCCACTGAAGCTCCAGGTTCACAACAACTGCTACTGGGCTTCACTCTGTACTTCTCAGGTGCTGTGGTCCGTACCTGCAGAAACACCACATTCACCTTTGGATAAATCTTTTCATTGATGAATTCATCTACTATTAAGTGCCCATGAAATAGGACACAGGTCAAGCTGACATCAAAACAAAACTAAACGGTATAATTCGGTGTAATGATAATGAATTGAAAAAAAAAAAAAATCCTCACTCCTAAAGTGAATATCTGTTAATTAATTATACTTGACAAAAGATCTCAATGACAAATAATAGTTCAATTAGCAGAATCAATTAGTGACATAATATAATATGCATTATAATTATCAGTATTTTAAATTTGCAGCAATCATCGGATCAACCAAGGCACTTCTTTACCAGTGTTGGTCCCCAAGTTAGCAAATGCCTTCATACTCACCTTGAAGGCCACTTGATTTTTGGTCACATTGCTCAGGATAATGAGACATTTCTTCTCAGTCTCTCCAGAACCAAAGCCGAGCTCATCTGCAGGGCTGGACAGAGAAAAAAAATACTGTAACAGGATTTGGATAGAAATCAGAGATGTTGGTCCTGATTACATCATTTGTGCTATAAAATCTCTATGTAAGCACTCCAGAACTCCCACTTGAGAAGCAGCATGCGTCTCTTTTGTATACATCTTAACAATACAAATAAGCCTACTGTGATTTATGTGCCCTGCTGTCTGTGTGGGCTACAATCATTCAGGGACTTGTTGCTTTTCCTTCTGCACATCACCTGAAATACGAACCTCAGCAAGTCTTAAATAGTGGTTGATGTAATCGCACAATTCTAGGACGTTTTTTCTTTCACCATAATCTCATTAAAATCGATGTAGTCCTTCTACAATGGCTTCATTACCTGCAAGTGCTGGGAAGCGTTGAGTTGTAGCAGTAAACACCATTTAAATTATAAGAATGGAGTGCAACATTTGTTTAGAAAAAAGAACTTGATATTATATTTAATTATATTATAGGGACGGGAGGAAAGGGCTACATCAGTAACACTCTCAAAGACTTTTCTATCAGCATTATGTAGATGTGTATATGATGACAGCAACGGTTCTCGTTGATGCAGTTTGGTTATGCTTCATGAACAAATGCAATTTTCTTATGTGTTCTTTTCTCTGCTAAAACAGCTGTACCGTCTGTCATTTGCTGGAGCTGAGAGCGTTTTCTAGCTTTAAAGCCCCCAGCCTTAAAATTAGGGCTGAAAAGCTCTGAAACATAATTGCATTTAAGGCTCATTTTAATCTGTTTACTAGTATGATTCACAGCCCACAGCTGTGTATAAAGTAAAAGCTAAACACTGCATGGATCCAATGTAGCCCAAAATTCAAACACAATGGGCTCTAATTTCGTAGACCAGCGCAGTGCAGGCGAGGCGCAGCGCAAGGGGTGTGTGTCCAGGCGCATTTTGCAAGTTTCGTGCACAGTGCAGGGGGCACACCCTGGCACAAGTACTCCTCTGTCTCTGTCCCTGCCTCAGTCTCTCCTATCAGCAAGTAGCAGAGGGAGAGAAGGTGTGACTGGGTTTAACAGAGTCTTCACCAATCAAATGAGCTCTTCTCCTCACCTTTAAATGTGCTACTGTGAGGCGCAGTGCAAGTTTAATTTCGACATGGACGAAGGAGACAGCTACTGGCCTCAGACAGAGGAAAACTGATGTTCTGGTCCGGGAGGTCCAAGCTCACAGTGGCCAAATATATGATCACGCGAACAGACCTCCACGGGCTGATGATGCAAAAGGAGCCAAAGGAGGTTACCAATATTATTAATCAGGTTTGCCCTGACATACTGAGAACCGTTGCCCAGTGTAAAAAAAATGGTCCAATGATGTAAGAATAAGGGCCAAACAAAAGCATCGGGGGCGGCCCCTCCACCAGTGTGGCCATGAGCTCGGCAAAGGACATTGTGCCCTCCACCCTCTCAGCCATAAGCATCGAAAGCTTTGGTGGGATTGAGGTTGGCATTATGAGTAAGGTAAACATATTTTTCCACTAATAAAGACACTCATGTAACCTTTATTTTAAACCCTGTGTAATAAAGATGAGTAGTGTGCACAGATCACAGCATGTGTAACGGGGATGAAATCAGAAGCACGCATTGCCAAGCTTGTGGTCTGGCCCTTGTCACTAGTGTTTCCATGTGAAATGAACTTGTCTTACCCAATTAAATTATGATCATTTTGGCATATACAGTAACTCTGGATTACACAAAATCAAAGATGTGAATACATTTGATTAACCCTTTTCCGGATCCAACCGGGAGCGGGTCCCCGCATGCGACAAGGAAGAGGAAGAAGGAGACGTTCAATAAATCAATAAAATTGATGTTAACACCATTTTGTTTCATGAGTAATTTTATGTATTTTTAATGTGATTGAGTAAATTGTGGCCAAAAATGTATAAACGGAAAAATTTAAGGACAGAGATGTGCAGCCAGGTGGTCTCTCCACACCTGTGTGCTCTGCCTGCATGTTGCATGCCATGTTGTGTAGTACGCAACATGACACAAAGAATGCACTGAATTTTATGAGAAAAGCTGAATATATGCTCACTATCTGATGCCGAGGCTGATTGTGGTTGGCTGAGAGAGATATGAAGTTGTTAGTAGCATCAGTTTCAGTTGCGTTAATTAAATTCCATTCCGCATAAATTGCATTTAAATGTGCCAGACTTTCTGTAAACCAGCCTGTGATGTGTGCGCATTGTGCGGCAGTCAGCCAAATTACCACTAGACTGGCTGCTCTTCGCCTTGCGCCGAGAGTAGCCAGGTTGGAGCTGGCGAGCTTTCAGCGCACCATCAGTGCAGCCTTTTGGCACGAAATTGTCACTGCGCCAAGCTGAATCTGTGAACACCTCCCCCTTTTGCTGGCACACCCATCTCGGCACACCCATCTTGGCGTGCCTTAGTCTACCAAATTGATTGCCAGATTCACTGCGCATGGTGTTGCACCGAACGAAATTACCACTGCGCAGGGCTGCGCCACCTTGCACTGCGCCATGAAATTAGAGCCCAATGTTTCACTGAATGACTGAAATCCTCTGCATTACCATTGCTTTTGAAGTTGATCATTGGTTAATACCTCTTGCTGATTACTGTGGCACCATTATAAATTAACACCACAAGCTCATTTCTACTTAATGAACAATTGATTGGTAGCATCCTTAATTCCTGCCAGAGTGACCAGATCAATTGAGCTATAAAAGGGACAAACACATCAATATGACTTTCTGCTTTAAGCCGATACACAAAGAGAACACTTTAATCAATATGTACAAGGCAATTTAAAAGTGTTTCTGTGAATGGCTTCTACATAGACATACATTCACTTGCAAATGTATTAGGTATATTTATTGCACATTTATATGATTGACCATTTGAATGGTGTAAAATCAGTCACAGTGCAGCACCTATACAAGCTTTGAGGTGTCTTGAACCAATGCTGGGAACAATAAAAACAATTTTTGCAGAAAAAGTTATTTTCTTAATATAATATGGCCATGATACATTTTAGGTAAACATTTACATGAGTTGAATATAATAGATGGAGGGTGACATACCTAACATCCAGCAATGGGCCTTTAAAGGTGGTCAGTGGCTTTCTAGCTCCTTTGATCTTAGCACTTATTTCTCCTTTATCATTTTCCTCTGCCTTCACACCGTCTTCCAGGAAATTCACCTGAAACAACAAAGACCTTTTCATTAGAAAAAACACCTCTGTGACTACATTAACACTATGTTGATGCAATCACATGACCCTTATCTGCTGCCTTTTACAAAAATGATCTACTCTTGGCCTTAGTCCAGCACAAGTTATCAGATAATGAAGCCCCTGACTGTCATCTACTATGATTAGTAGTTAATGTGTCATTAAAATTACCTCTTTTTGCTAAATTTATTTTTTCCAAGAGACCCACATGATTATTCATCAGCAGGCAGCATGTTCATTCAAAAATGCAGAACAAAACAAACTGCAGACACATGACTTTTGACAAAAACGCAATCCAAGTCAAAAGTCATGCTATAGCTCATAAACCTTCACTTCAGCACAGCTTCTGTAAACTTTGCCCCAGATCATCTGCAGACAGACTAAATGACCATATACAGTATCATCTAAGAAAACAGAAATTGAGAAACATCAGCATCAGTGGTCGACCTCATGGATAAAGCTGGTGATTTGGGGAAATTGATGCTTTCACATTGAGACTGACAACACTCATCACACACAATCATGTGTAATCACCTGCAAGATCATGAGTAGAAGGGCAAGCAGAGGCAAAGGGAAGTGGACTGTGTATAATATGTAAGTAATAAGTAACAAAACATGTCATCCTACTTTTATGGCTGAAGGCCATGCAACTGCCACAATAAAGACATCAGGAGATAATCAGTTGATGATGAAATGTCTCTATTTATTTGTCATTTTAAAGAGCAAGCTTAACAGAATTAGGTGATTTAAGCGCAAAAAAAAGCTCAAATTGCTCAAATTGCAGAAATAAAAGCAGATTTGAAAGAAAATATCACTGGTGCCATTTTTGCAAAATGTTACAACAAGATTACAGTAATTAATTAAGTAATCAATTTATTCTATAAAAAAAAAATTAATAAAATGTACAATCAAGTACAATGAAATAAAATAGACCACAATAAAACACATCTACAGTTGGAGAATTTCTTAAGTTTCTATGCTTTGTATAAGGTCTGAAATATTTCATAAAATATTTTATGCTCAAAATGAGGAGTGTTTATTTATTAGAATTAAATACATAATTTTAAATAGATATCTTTTTAAAAAACTTGGTTGTCTACATGATAAGCAGTCTCCAGGATCACAAACCTAGTGAAGATAGTGTTAGTAAATAAGGCACAGGAGGGCTTTTATTAAAAACTTGCCTCAAAGGCAAGCATGTTTTAGTGCTGATGTAGTCTACTGTAATATAACAGTAATTATCTTGGCAGTTTCATAATCTGGGTAAAAGGAGAGATGTAATATAAGAAATGTTAATGATAGTAGTGAGCGTGCTTCCCATTTTCTCACCACTATAATTAAACTGAAATGATTTGGTCACTTGGTTCAGTCTTTACGTGACAGTGTGTAAAATGTAGGCTACCCATAATTTAGCCTATATCCCTTGATAACACATTTTTCTCTTTTTAGTGAAATTAAAATATTTGGTCCAGGACAGGTCAAGCAATGGCAAAAGTCAAAGGATTGGTGAGGACATCAGATGACTGTGAGGGAGGTGCACTCACAAAAAAAAAAAAAAAAAAACGGTTTGACACACGTGAGTGCACCTGCCTTTCCAGCCTGCAGAAATCATCCGGACACAAAGCTCCTTGTGTGGGTGTGATCCTACACTGCCTTACCACCTCCAGCCCTTATTTCAAAACAGAAAGAGAGGTAATTAGCTTTCTGGATCCATCACATTTTCAGCACAGTGCTGCCTGGAACCCAGAAGAATTCAGGTCAGGATGGTTGGCAGTAGTGTGAAAGCATAGTCCTTTTTTTTTTCAGAGAAAATGGGATCAGCTTGGGGTTGAAGTGAAGACTGTTTGGCAAGTTACTAGAGAGGTTTATTCACAGGAAATTCCACAAGCTAATTTAACCCATTAAAAACACAGAAAAACTATGTGCTTGTTTGTTAAGTTACTATGGTGATCAGTGCTAGTAGATAACCAAAAAGCCTTGAATAAACAAGCCTCTGACGCAACCTATGTTGTTTTATTACTATATGATTCACCCTTCAAAGTTAGTTTATAGAAAAGACTGCTGAATTGTACTACCCCACCTTGGATATTCCTCAACAACACATTTACTTGTATTCATGATTAATAATACAATTACTTACTTATAATACATTCACACTCAGTGTGTGTGTGCACTTTCACTGCAGGGAGGTTGAGTAACACATTTCACATGACCTGAAAAATATCTTGTTCCTCCCCAGAGCTGACTCAGAAGTGTTGATATGTAGCCTGACAGCTCAGTGAATTGTAATGCTCGTTATAATACAGTAATACAAAGGTTCAGTGTCTGGAGATGGAATTAATTCCTTTGCTTCAATATAGAGCTATGGCCCTTCCCTCTAGGGTTATGCGGAGCAAGTGTGACCCTACTGTGGCCAAACATACAGTGTGCCAGAAATGGTGTGAAGTGATTCTGTGTTTAAAAAGTTGTTTCACAATAAGAACCTTGGCAAACCTCAAATGTGTCCCTGTATAGTATTATTTAGGCTACCAACTGACAGATTCACATAACTCTGCTTTGTAATTTTAAATCTCTTTTGTGTGACTAATATGCTATTAGTTTACAATAGAAGCACTACATGTTAGGGATTAGGAGACTCAAGGAAGCAGCGCAAGTGACACAGCACTGCTACGTCTTCAAAGTAGATAATTAATTGTAAGTTCTCACATTAAATATGGTTTTAATCCAAGTTTGTGACTCTCTGACAGGAAAAAGACAACATATTTGTGAATAAAAGTTTCAACAGTGAACCCCAATGATCCAAAAATTATTTACATCAATTGTAGAAAACAAGATGTGTTAACAGGCAAATCCTGAGATTACTTCTTTCATGCCAGCCATCTAATTACATGCAGGCTTCCTCTGCATGCTGCTAGATAGAAAATAAATGATAAATGATTATGAAGAGAATGTGAGGCTGATATGAAAGTATGGAGTAGAATCTGTGGCATCAGCTGCATTCCTACTGCAAAGTAGGAAAAAATCAATAACATTAGAGTGAAGCAGGAATACAGCAAGTGCAGGGAAAAGCTTAAGTAACAGTCTTGACAAGCTCTGTGGATCATACGAGAAGCTGGGAAGATGAGGGGAGCAGTGTGCTGACTGCGGTGCAAGGGTTTTTGTTGGCAGAGTTTAACTGCAGCCAAAGACATTTGGAGTCACCTTCACAGAGACAATGAGCAAGAGCTTAACGTCCATCAATTCCGGGAATTGCTTGCCACTTAATTCACAGTTGTCTTGACAGGGCAGACTGATTATAAAAATGAGGAAAGAGGGCAAACAAGGAATCTTTGACCATAGGACATCAATTTTGACTGTGAACAGTGAAAGATGTCTATAAGAGGACACCACAGCATGAAATGGCCAGAATTGGAATTACTCTTGACTCAATCACTCTGTCATGTTACACATAAGGAAACTGTAACTAACTGTATTTGTTTTGGCATCAGCAATACTTAGTCACGTCTATTTCTCATACAGATGACATGAAATCGCATGAAGAACCTCCTATCAAAGCGAATACCCCCACAACACACATCATTTTTTTTTGTGTTGAAAAGAAATTATGTACATAAATAAAGTTACATTTTAAGTGCATCTGCAAATATTTATGAAATGGTTGGTAATAACAGAATATGGCATAGGACTGAAGAAAAGAAAGAAAATCTACCTTCTTGGACTTCACTGCAACCTCAGAGTTGAAACTGGATTCAAGCGTATCTTTGCTCTCCATTTCACCGTCTTTGCTCTCCATATCATCTTCACTAACAATGGGGCCATTTTCACAGATGGGTGTTTGAAAGTCATCATCAGGTAGAGGTGGGTAACTATACTTGAAGGGATCCTGGAATAAAATCAGATAAGTTTAGTCAATATTAGAAAATCAGTGCAGGATAAAAAGTATTGAAAGTAATACTTTTTCAGTATTCCCAATATTCAATTTAATATTACCAGAGTAATGACTTTTTTTGAGGAACTACATACCATTCCACCCATGTGAGGTGGCAGATACTCAGGGCCAATAAATGTCTGGACCTCAGATCTGGATGCAAACTTCAGTTTGCTAATTGCCTCGGGACCCAACCACGACCTCACAATCTTCCATGCAGCTGAAAACAAAAAAATATTTCATGTATGACCAGACTATTATGAATAGATAACATACCAATGGGCAAAAAATATACAAGTTTGTATGACAAGCTCAGTCTTACCATTCATGATCCAAGGCATATCCACAATGATCATTTTGGCTGAAATGATGAGCGAAGACAAATTATTATCATTGGTTTGACTACAGGTAAATGTAACATACTTTTATCTGGATAAATGTTTATTGTATTGCATTTTTATAACATGTATTACTTACATAAAAACTTTGGATAGTATACTTTGAAGCAATTAATAATGTACTTCACAAACTCCATGTCCTGAAAAACAGAGGGGGAGATGGTGATTTAAAAGGTACAACACCACAGTAGAGTTCACCTATAAAAGATGCTTGGTGGATTTTCAGCATTTTTTACACTCAACTGACACTAGTGACTTTCTTCACAGAAAAGAGAGTAACATTTGGCTGGTTTTAACTTTTATTTTGATGGTCACTATTTACAAAATAAATTACATGCTGCAGTACTGTTTTGAAAGATTTTACTACCTACATCAAGCAATCTTTTTTAGTTCACATAGAATGGCTTAGACTCAATCACTTTTACTCAACTTAAATATCAATGGGCTTCTGTTAAAAGAATTAAATGTACATCACAATCAAAATCTCTTCATGGCTGAGAGATAACATTCATATTATAGATCACTTTAAGACAGTGCATATACAAGTGTATGTTTCTGATATGCTTTAAATGCTTTATGTTTATCATGACTGTAAGACCAAAGGCCAATGTGTCAAAAGAGGCAGCCCTTATATCCTGACTGGGTTTTATCTAGAAGCCTGATTGCTATGCAGGAGCCTTACTCCTGAGCATTAACGAGATCACACTGGGTGCTCTTACTCTAGCTCCTACTGTGGTTCAACAAGCCTCAGTAAGGCTGATCTTCTAATCTACTCATTCCATATTTAGGTGGTGGTGCTATTCATCCTTCCTACCTTGGTTTATTTTTATCTAATTGAGTCATTTCTGCAGGAGAGAGCAGAGGCAAACAAATTCACTCAGACAGAAAATGCCACCAAGGAGCTAACGCCCGTGACACAGTGAGTTTACGGATTAGGCAACCCACTCAAATTGACCAATAGGATTTAAAGGTTACTTTAATCTCTAAAGAGCAAAACCATTAAGGGTATCAGTCCCTGCAAGTTCACAGCTAAAACTGCAAGAGATATAAGGACACTTTCTATCACAGCACAATCACAGCAAAGAAATTACCTTTTGCTAAAAATATGCATGTATAAGAGTGAAGCATATTAAATGGAAATCAAAATATTATGAAGGACTAAAATAACAGAAAATATGTATTAAATAACAGAAAATGATTTAAATGCAAAATAAAACTTATACATTTACAAGACCCATTTTTAAACCCCACCACTAGTGAAACACCAACATCATAGACTTACTATATTGCTGAGGCCAGACTCAGACATGTCAAACACAACAGTTAGTGGCATCCCAGGTTCTTTCTTTGCATACCGCTCCAACCAGAAGGCAACATACTTCTTCTTGTCTAGGATTGTTTTTGCATCCTTCACATGTAGCTTGACTTTAAACCAAACTAAACACAAGAAACAAAGTTTTATATAAACAAACATTTGATATCCTTTTTTTAAAATAGTGAATTTGTGTTTTGATTGAACATGTGCATACAGAGCTTGTTGCCCTCTTTGTCATAGCCATGGAGGTAAACAGCACCAGTCTCAAACATCCACCTGGGAATGGAGCTCTCAGTGAGATCTGAAAAAAAGAGGTAGACAATACACAGTTAACTGATGTACTTTAAGCTTGAACATAAATAACTGAACATTGTAAGAAAAGGGTAGAGATTTTTTTTTTTTAAAAAAAAGGTACACAGCTCCACACATTTTGTAGACCATTTGTTTTAAAAAATTGCTGTCATATCCCTCTTCAAAACCTGAAAATAAAATTCATACAGAAATTAGCTAATAAACATTAATCCAAGTTGGATTTTCATATGGCAATTGTACAAACTCCTACACCTGGACTCTAAAGATAAAAAAACTGTTTTGATGAATTAAAGAAAATCAACACTAAACAATCAAGTCTAATTCCTTAGAAAACCAAAAGAGAGGGGACTGTTCTCAGGGTCAGTCTATGCATAGAGATATGGGTGTTTAACACACAATGGTACTCAGTGTGGATTCAACCCAGAGCATCACAAAGACAATCAGTGTGGGTTTTTATCTGACACACAACTTTATACGCTAATGTCAACATCTGCTGTTGTGCAATATATTAATTATCAGTATTTATGAAGTTTTTGTTATTGCTTTTGGTATTTCCTTTTTATTCTCCAATCCACTGCTTGTCTACTGCTTCAGACAATATTAAATGTTCATTATTTCAAGATATCGGCACAATTAAATATGCACACAGCACAATTGCAGCTACACATTGAGGCTGCTGCTTCAGGTTCCCAGATGCAATAAAGTTTTCGTGTCCCTTCGTGCGAGTCTTTTTTTTTTATTTGATGCAGTTTTATTCTTTGCCTTCCTTTTGTGGTATACTTTACCTATCTGTTATTCTGTTTATATGCTTAACTTATGGACTCTCTTTTGAGTCTTTAATAAAGTGCAATTTGAACATGAATTGTATGTAATATATATTCTTACACTTAGATTTCCGAGCCCTTTAAGCACTTTGGGCAACTGTGGTTGTTTTCAATATGTGGCACAAATAAAGTTTTTAGACTGGACTAAAAACAAACAACAACATACTGTTTGAGTACTGAGTCAAAGTACTCAGATATGGTACCATCTAGTACTACTATCAAAACTTACTCCTACCCTAAATTACAGGTAATGCAATTTTTTTTTTAAATAGCCAGTGTGATTTCTTACCATTCAGGCCCAACTCTTTTCTCCATTGAAGACTTTCATCTATCATTTTTAAGGCATCATCAACAACACAAAGTCTCCATGTGAGGTAGCTCTCAACCAAAGCATCATCTGTTTGAAGCCTCTCCACATCTCTGGAATCATATTTGTCTGTTGAATCTGTAAACATAAGATGTATCATCATAACGCTGAAATACATGACATTTCACTTTCTACAACTGCTGAAAACACAATTTAGGTCCTATTCTAAATCAATTTAACGTTCCACCTACCTGCCCAGTGATAAAAGAGTAGTTCTGCCCAAACCTGGTGCATCATTGATTGTTTAATACGTTTAGTGTTATATTGTACCCTGTATGAAGAAAACTAACTATTACTTTTAAATGCTGGAATTACACTGTTTTGATGAGCTATGAACCACCTGCAGGCCATAGCAATATACTATCACGCCGCAATGAGTCACAACGTGAAAAAAAATTACCCATGTCATATTAGCATCTGATGTGGCTTATTTGGACTCCCGTCATGTAGGTCAACATGACGTACGGTCGCAGTAAGTGGATAGTTAGCTGTCATGTTTTGAAATAACGTTAAAAATGACAACCAAGCATGTGACTGAAGCTAAATGAGCAATTCAAATTCATCTTATTTACAGGGATGATGATCATGATGTGTGTACGTTTGTGTATGTGTAACCTTGGAGGAACTCATTCTTGAATCTCTGTCTCGTGTCCTCAATCTTCTTTTCGAGGTCCTGTGGTCAAAAAGAGAGTTCCTCTAAGTTAGACACGTCTTATAGACCTTCAAAAGAACAAGTAGTTTAACGGTACAACGTCATGAACTGTGTTATATCAGTAAAAACGATACCTGCTCTCCTTCGTTATTGTCAAGTTCAGCCATATTCAACTGCCCCCTCCTGCAGATCTCTGGGTAGTTCCTTGTTGCGCTAGTAGCTAGTTAGCTTACGACCGTTTCGATGAATCAGTGCCGAGTCAGAAACTGACGCCGTACAGTTGCCATTTTGGCTCCGACTGTGGCCACGCCTCTCTGCTGTGCCGCTTGCTTTTAACCAAACACTGTAAAAGGGGAAGAGCGAATGTAAAGTGTGTGGTTTTTGAAACGGCTAACCACGCACACTTTTAAGTCAATTTAAACACAGAAGCGAACGCTAATTGTATTTTACTGTCAACTGACTTTTGTTTACCAACTCTCACCCACAATGCATCTGACCGGAAGCTTCGAATTTGGATTGGCGCGCAGTTGAAACGAGACAGTCCGGCAACAGTTGGTTCTTCCTTGTAAGCAAATCTTGTGTTTGGGCATCGGTTTGTTCACCCCGTCGACGCTTGTGTCAACCCCGTTTACTTCGCGTTAACGTTAACTCAACCTGTCAATGTTGAGGTATCTGAACACAACACACACTTCTCTGCATAATGATGGAGAGTCCGCACCCGGAAGAGCTGTATCGAAATCGCAGTCGGCTTTCCCTGTGTGGAAAAATTATCTTGTTTAGCTGCAAACGAGCTTCCGGCACGAATGACAGTGGTAACAGAGGTGGTGAGCTTATGTTCTGCAGCCTTTCATTTGAACGGGAGAGAAGCAAGTTTGTACAGGCAGCGGCTGGAGCAGCTGCAATCAGCAGGAAAACATCCGCCCATCACGTGGAGATTGTAACATGTAAATGTGTCACTGATTTTCAGAAGAGAGTCACCTCGGCTTGCGTTTTGGTGACACAGAAGAGTGTGAGAGGAGAGAGTTTCAAGTATACTCTGCTCACATTGAGCCACTCTCACCAGCTGGAAACCCATATCAGATTTAAACTGCCTTATGAAATAAAAGGGGATGTGTTTATCCTCCAGGGCCCCACAGTGTTATGGAGCCACACTGGCAATGTCTTCTATACATCTTTGCAGGCAGGAGAGGTGAGACAAATACCTGCAAGGTTCTCCCATACTGTTGTTGGAGAACTCCCCCTCCCTAAAGGACACATTTTTGTTCTTCAGGCGCAAACTGAACACAACCAAGCCAAAAGCCAAACCCTGGGGTACTTTGTTCCGAGTGGACATGAGTTTGATGGCTCCATGATCTTACCCCACCCCTACCATTGCATAACAAAGTGTATGTTGGTGCTGTCAGCTGACAGAGTAGAGGGGGCCCTGAAATCTGCTGTTGTTGCAGCCACTTCTAATCAACAGTTGGTTTATTTCCAGAACGGAAAAGTAAAAGATGTGTGTCTGCTACCGTTTGAGGGACCAGAGGATATTCATTTGGTCAATGCTGGTGGGAATGGCTGTCTGTTGGTTGTGTCCTTTCACCAAGGACATGTTTGTGCTGTGTGGAAGGAGACATTTCAGGTTTGTTAAAAAAGAGAAAAGGAATTAAGTAGTATTTCCTAAAGCTATCCCAATGTGTATGTTTTAAAAAGCCCACTCCCCCCTTGTTGTTATTAACAGTGTTATGTTATGTCATGTCATTATGTTGTTTATTCTCCGAATACCAAAGAGCATCTTTTTTTGACAATAAAGATCTACTCTCCTCTTTTCCAGATTGCCTCTCACTGGTCAGGTGTCAGTTCTGTCCATGTGGATGACTTCCTGAGATGTGGAACAGACCAGATACTGTTGATTTTTAATGATGGCAGTGTAACAGGGCAACTACTGGAAAGTTTCCTCATCACAGACCTCTGTGGTATTTTATATTCTGTAAGTCGTTCCTTGATTAGAGATTTAATCATTGTATTTTTTAAATTATCAAATAATTTGTTCATTATTTCCTTTAGTAATCCAATGGTTTCATCCAGAAAATGATGAAAAATGTTGATTAGTGTTTCCCAAACATCAGAATGAAGACATCCTCAAATGTCCTATTTGGACAACTAACCAAAATGTCAAAGAGGCACAGAGAAGCCGGACAATATCGCAATTGTAGAAGCTGAAATCTAAGAACTTGTTTTACTTTGTCAGTCAAATAAATTATTTGATTATGAAAATAGAAAAAAATGTATGAATAAATGTGATTAATGTTTGTATAATCAAAATATTTGTTTAATAATCAATTAATGATTTACTGTTGCAGCCCTAACTTTTTCTTAACTAAAATATGATCTTTCATAGTTACATTACACTACACTTGTTGTCCCTGGTTAAATTGCACATGTGACTAATTAGAAATACATGTTTTCAGCATGGACAGGACACTGCAGCTCCAAAGCACTCTCCTCCACCGGAGAGCAATCTTCTTACTCTACAAGCATTAGAGTCCAGACTGCAGGTGAGCAATGATAAACTGTTCACCTATTCACATATAATTTTATCCTGTATGTTCTTTTTATTTCTATAAATCATTAATGAATTATGCAGAAGGAAACAGCAGTGTGTTGTTCAGTTGCAATAATCTGATTGAATCCACAGCCTCATCCATATAATTCATGTAATCAGTGTACTGATGATTGCATTTATATGTGATGACCTCTCAAATTAAACCTAAATTGCTAACTCAATTACTGTAAAGTTATTGTCAGCTAAATATGATCTGTTTTTCAGACTGGACTGGCTGTGCTTCAGGAGCTTCAAGGAGAAGTTAGAGTGAAGGAAAGAGTCATACAGCAGTCAGTCCGAGCCTTGACTGATGTAGTCTCAGACAGAGAACCTGTTCTCACACAGCCCAAACAGGTACTGTATGTAAATATACAACCAGAACTTTCTGCACTTTCTTTGTGTATTGAAGTTAGATCTGCTTTTTTGATGGCTGAGGCTTTTGATGGCCTTTTTTAAACATACAACTTTAAAACAGGGAATTCTATGCACTAATTATAGTTTTAAGAACAAGCAACATTTTTTTTTTCAAAATGGTGATCTCTATAGAAACTACTACTTCCCCTACTAATCGTTCCCCAAACACTTGGCCACATTTAATACTAGCACGTCTCAGTTGTTTGTCAAGTTGGCTTATTTGAAATGTCTGATCACATGAAGCTGAGACCACGCTGCAAATGCTGCCACGGGCTTTGAGGAAGCAAGGCCAAAATGTTGGAAATGAAAGCAAAATGTCACAAATAAAATAAAGGTTAAATAAAATGTAGCCCTGTGCCTTTCATTGAAATGCTTTCATGCTCACAGTAAATGCTGTAAATAGCCCAAACCAAACTTCTGTGAAGAGCAAATACAATTAGTAAATTTTCTATATTTTTTGCTAGAATGTACCAGTGCAATGCTGTTTTAAACCTGCATTTTAAAAGTCCATTACAGTACTACTGTACCTAAAGGTCCATTGTTCAAATTGAAATGTCTGACCGAAACCCCTATTGTTGTCGGTGCTTTCACATACTTGTCATTGCTTAAAAAGGTCTTTGCGCTTGCTGTGCAGGAAGACCTCGTTGCTCTGTGGGAGTCTGATGAAGAGTCGAAGGATGAGGCCTCTGATGAAAAGATGCAAGACACGCCAGCAGTGTTTTCAAAACCTCACATTGACAAGATGTGGCAACGCATCGCAGATGACCGAATAGTTGTGGGATTGATGCTGACGACTGACAGCTCTATGTAAACATGATATTTTTATAATGAGATGGAACAGTATATTTTTTTTTCTACATGAGACCTTCTTTAGCAAGGCATCAGACTTTCTCAATGGAGGAAAAGCACTGGTGTAACTGTAACTGATTACATTATCAACGGCTCTGTTCAGTTCAAGTAGTCATTCATTTTATTATTTACTTAAGTGCTTTTCCTTCCATAACCTGTCAAAATAGCTGCTTACAAAAGTCGATGGAGTGTCACATTCTCTCAGCACAGATTCTAGCAGAGATTCTTCCAAAATTTCAAATTTGATTAATGTCATGTCAAGCATAGGTTCATCTGGTTACATTGGACCCAGCTGTGCATGATAAAGATACAGGCTATATACAGGTGGGAGGTACTCTGTTGACCAGCTGTTGGACCCAATAATTGCTGCCTCATTTGGTCAGAATTACAGGTGTGTCACCAGAATCAAATCAATATGGTTAATTTTATTGTACTATCAATGAGGCAGTTGTTTTTAAAAAAAACAAAAAACAAAAAAAAAACAAAGGCTCTGTCAACATATCACAAACTAGAAAAGCATTAAGAGAACACAGACCTCCACCAAGCAGCTCATTTCCCTCTATATTGTGATTTTCGCCCCCAAATTATTAGTCCTAGAATTATTTTATCTACATTATTGGATTCCTTTACCACAAAAACATAGCCTTAGCATTTGGAATCACCTTAATATAATTATTAGTTTGATAGTTATACACGAAAATCAATATTTCTGTAATGGCAGTTTTCTTCTGGACATAGCTCTATAGTTATTAAAGTTACCGCAAACCTGTTGGCACACTTCCGATTCAGCAGTCTCAGAGACAAACCAACACTGGCAAAAACATAACCTCCTTTGTGGAAGTAGTTAACTATGATGTTTGCCTCCGATATATGTAGACCACGTTCTGTGCACAGTCATTAGATTGTCACCATGGCAACATGTCCTTAATAACTCTCACAGTTCAGTTTATGGGAACAAGAAGCAATCGGTTGCCTCCATCAACTTGTAAGTGTTTTTAATCTAATGTGGAGGAGATCAGCTTCTGGCATGACTGCTTCAAGAACCTGTGTTTGTTGTTTTGATTGGTGCACTTGTGCAGCTGGGGTCATGTCGCCACTTGGTGATGTTGGTGGTGTTAATCAGTTTACATACAGCCACACATTCATTCTCACAAGACAGTCTACTTTTGTATCTGATTCACAGTGTGACTGCTCAGTGTCTGTGTGATATCTGATTGTTAGTGATGTGTTATTTTTGTTCCAGACCAGTGGCCAGTATGAGCTTATCCATCCTGACAGAGACGGGCCAGAGCTCAACGCCTGCAGTCATCCAGACCCAGAGCCAAGTGTTGTATCTCTCCACACCCTGCCCCTCCTCCTCCTCCTCCTCCTGCTCCTTCTCATCCTCTGACTTCACATTACTAGAGCCTGCAGCCAAAAGAATCAAGCAGCACAATGCCAGCACACCCCATGAACTCAACACATGCAAAATGGCTGCGACTGCAGTGACCAGGCTGAGTCCTCTGCTGAACTCTGACTGTGTCAAGTGCCATGTCATGCTTAATTACGTCCAGAGACAAGATGCTTTTTCTTTCAAGAGTAACCCAACACCAGTTGTCCTGCATTGTGGTCAAGTTGCTGTAGATCTCCGCAGTGATTTCCATACCCAATTGCTGAGACACCCCAAACTCAAATCAGGTAAATTCAGCTATGCCTTGATTTTAGATTTAATTAATGACTCTAGTGCATATGGCTATTACATTATTGTGCTGTTTTTGTGCCCAGATGAGGTTAAAGAAGACTTGCTGACTTTGTTGACACTGCTGGATCGATGGGTTTTCCACATAGACTCACATAATCAGAGCTTAGGTGATATAGAGGGCTGGATTCAGAAAAGAGTGGGTTGTGAGAGGATAGATGTGAGCCCTCAGTATCTACTTCTAAATTCTTCAGGACCATCTGCTGTCATGCTACTGCACTGGCATCAGATAAACCCTTTCCATGGGGAGCTGACCATCCACTCCAGGTATTTCCTTTTTTGCTTTTTTTCCCCAGAAACAACAAATTACTGCATTACTGACCTCAGAAGTGTAGGTTTTGAGTTTTGGCCTTAATCATGTTACCGGTTCATGAAATAAAGCAACATTCTGTGCATCTCTGAGCCCTAACAATGTATAAATATTGATACTTTTCTTGCTCATTGTTGCGTTTATTGGTGCTTTGCAACAACATAGAATACAAAAAGACAGTTCCTGCATGTGGATTAGAACAAACTCAAGAACAAACTGTGTAATCTTGTGTTTTTTGAATGTACTGAAATTTTAACATTAGATATAAAATTTTAGGGCTCATTTACAGTCTTGTATGTCCAGGCTCTAGTGTATTTCATGTACATTTTTGACTTACTTTGTGAAATGCTGCTTGTTTTAATAGTCAAGTAAATCTCCCAAAGTTCTCTTTTACCAACTTGAATACGATTACTCATTGTTTTGATTCAGACAGTAAAATCAAGGGCTCTTCAATAATTCAGCTTTATTCATTATGGCTAATTTATATAACAATTAATGAATTGTGCGAATGTATACAGAATCTGACAAGAGCTTAACTAGGGTCGATGTCACTGTGGTATTTAATTGAATATCAATGTGATTAGGATTATCTTGCAATTGAGATTGAAAATCCTATTGGGCCGTTAAATGGATATGAAACAGCTAATAGACAATGAATACCTGTACATAAATGTGAGGAAACTTCTATCATCAATGTCTTATCTATCAACATGCGCATTCTGACTCTGATGTCCATTTGCAGCCAGCTACAGATGATTCAGTTCCTGGACTGTTTTTTGGATTACCTCCCTGTGTCTTGTATTGTCCAGCCTGCTAAAGGTACGAGATGGCAAAATGCAGGTCAGATATTTTCTTTGGCATTGGAAAAAGAGGTGGTGTCACTCAGAGACAGCGTGTCATTGCTTCTGACTGAAAAAGAGCAAGAGGAGGAGGAGAAGAAGAAATCACATGGACACGGTGAAACCCCTGAGCCCACTTCTGTAGAGGGGTTACAGAGATGTAGAGAGCTATGGCAGCAGGACAAGATGAAGATTAGGATGAGGTTGAGCCCCCTGGTGGATATGGGGAGGTATCGTCAGCTGACTCAAAGCATGTGCAATGTCCAGCTTGATGGGGACATGGCAGCTCTCTTAGAAATACAAGGAGTTTTGCTCCATTAATCTGTAGTTAGTGGCAAATTTTATTTTGTAAAATCTTTGTTCTCTCATCAAGCAGTTGGTCTTAATGGGGAAAAGCATAGAACAGTATGCTGTGTCAAGTGTAATAACACAAGATGGATTACGTTTTGTGCATTTTAGCTATGTCTGTGTTACTGGTTTGACTCCTCTCTGAACCATGTGCCTCTCCTCCCAGAAGGCCTCTTGGGGTTCATATCTTCTTTTGTAAAAAGTCACTGCCTGTTTTCCAGGGATCACCTCCTGGGTTTTACTGCTTTAATACTGTATAATTCTGATGCAATAATGCATCTCTGATCAGCTTATTCCTCTGTTCATGTCCCGTTGGACCCTGTGTTCAAAAATGCTCTTTAAGATGTGTTTGTTGCTGTTGTGTGCTTTGTTTTGTCAGGAGACGGACACCACTTTCATCCTTGTGTGAGAAACTCTTTGTGTTATGCAATAAATACACAGCATGACAGTATTTCAGATGATTATGCATTTTCGTCACTGGCTACATTTAAATGAGGGCTTTTAGTTTCCCCACAGAGATAATTTTTTTTGCCTTTGAAATGATGTAAAGAAAGCAGTTGCTGCACAGGCTGTCAGTGCAAAATGTCACTTGTCCAAATTGTACTGAAAAGTAACCAGTCTTTGCTGGGTGCATAAATAGTGGCAGCTTCATATAAACAAAGATGTCCTTTTTAAATTTGTTTGTTCCAAGAATGTGGTACTTATTTATTCCAAGGAAAGATCAACTTCTCTATTTTACACCTTTTTAATTTACCAGGTTTCTTTTCACACAAGTGCTTCAACTGGACTCACTTCCTCAGTGCTCCCCTAAATATAGCTCTAACATAATTACTTCAAATGTCTATATTTCCCTGAGCTTTGTCCAACATGATATTGTAGCACTGCCATCAGATGACAAAACACTATAAAACCAAGAAAAATGTCTTTTTTTTATGTTGTGAAATCTTATATTTGCAGCTCAGTTAGCTTTCGCTCCCCTGTTCTCCTCTCCAGCCACCATGCAAGCTGGTTGCTCAAAGAAACCCTTCCTCGTTACAGCTTCACATACAGATGAAAATCTCCCCTCAGTCACACACTTGTCACCACTAGCAACAAAGAAAAACTGTGAATCCCATTTAGTAAATAACACCAGTAAATGGCCAGTGGCAAAGTAGATCACATGTGAAAAGAAAAACTCATCTGTATTGGTGTTCCCTCAGAGCCCCGACTGCCACCCAGTGTAAAATATATGTTTTGTCATCTCATTATTGCCTGTGAAGTTCTATTAGTTCTGAGTGGTGGAAGTAGGCTGCGGGGTTTCTAGCCTGTGATGAAGCCTCCTCGTCTTAATGGGGAATGAAGAGGTGGTGGAATAATAATGTTGATGTTGTTATGAAACATCTCAGACATTTAAGCAATTAAATCTAGATGGGATGTTTATGTGACTTGCAGGCAGTTTGAAATGTTGACATATTTGTTGTCCTGTGAATGGAATCCCAGAAGGTTAATATAAGTAGAGAAAATGATAAATATTATTTACTTAGACTATTGGAACCAAATTAGAATAGATAATTTTCTTTTACCACATTAAACATTTTAAATATATCTGTATTGAAATGCAATTGCTATTTTTGTCATGGCTAATTTTCATCTTTTTTTTTCTTTTCATAGTAGAAATGGGCTGTTATACCCAGGTTAAAAATAATAAAAAAATATTTAAAGACCAATTCCTCCATTTATAAAACTTTTGAATAATGTTAGTAATACTTTTTTTTTTTCTTGAACTGATTGATTGCTTTATTTGCGAGTATCATTGGTAGATAAATGATACTATACCTCTCCAGGAGGCATCATGTTAAATCTGGTTGTAATATAAATTGATTAACCCATTTGTTTACATGTGAATCACAGCTTAGGCCTTCAATAACATGAAGTTGAGTCATCAATTAAAGTGAATGGAGCTACTAAGACATGTTTCTATTGATGCTGTATGATGAGGACTGGTCTGGTGTTTGCCTCTCAGTTGACTTATTGATTAGGGTCAGAGGAGTTTTTTTCTCCCCTGGACCTGGGTCAACCAAACTGAGGAGGAGGATATAGATTATTCCTACAACATACGTGTGTAGTGTATAACCCATATACAGTATTGGCTACAACAATGAACACCATAATATGTGATGCAACGTCATGGAACTATGGTAATCTTTGACTTGATCTTGAAGCATTTAAGTAAAATGTTTCTAACTTAATGTAGCTATTTTGTTCACTTCAGTTTAATTGCCAGAACAATGTCCATTTAAGTAAAAACAAGAACCAAAATAATCAAAAAACATACATTGGAATTAAAAGGGACAGTCGGCTATGGAGCAACACATTTTTAGCCCTTACACCGGCTGATTTATACTCAGATTTGCCTGGTTATGTAAGCAGATTTTTACCATTAAGGTGAAAATGAATGATTGCAATTCAGGTTCACTCACTCCAGCATTTCACTCCGGCTTTCTTCAGCAGATAGTTGCTCAGTTGTTGTGGAAATAGTTAAGTTGCACCAAAGTTTTTTGGTCCCTGCCACATCTCAAAATGGCCACTTCAATTCTTCATTTATCCCCTGAGGATACAGTTCTTATTTTGAATTCTCAAACACTCATGAGAATACTTATGAAGAAAGTGTGCCAACCAACATCCTGTACATAATAATGCCAACCTACACACTTATGTGCAGTTTGAACAATGCCATGGAATCATAGCTGCCTGAATATTCCCTACAGAAAACTGGTTTTGTTACTTACATAATAGTTTTTTATTTAGTGCAGTAATATCCAGGCGTACACTTTAATCAAACTCATACACCAGTGTCCTTAACTTCGTTAATGTCCTGCTTTTCCAGTCACATAAGCACATCCATTGCTGTGCAGTTGCCACGGCAACCCTGGTTTTCTGCTTCTCTCGGATCTCTCAAAGCTGTTTCCCGAAGCCTTAATGAATGAAGGAAAGTTGTTTTCCTCTGAAACACACATTATATGCTGCAAATTATGTTACTTCATTTTCAATTCAATTGCATAAAGACCATTGCCCCTTGCATAAGCAGCAATGCAAATAGATCGTGATGTGAGGCTGTGATAGTGAATTGAATTGTGTTGCAATGAGAGGATTAGTATCACTGGTTAGTTTATAATTGCTGTGTTTTGTGCATAATAAAAGCAGTCATTGTTCACACAGCCTTTTTTAAAGCAAGCCATCCTTGGACATTCATCCTCAAAACAAATAATTGTTGATCGATCATGGGTTTAACCACAGTATAGTAATGAGTTTCATTATTGCTATAATAATGCCATTATGTGATATCCATCTGTGAATGAGAGATATTTATTTTGGTTCATATTCAACAGACAAAACAAATAAAAAAATGCAGGTGATAAAACAAGATAAATATACTTGTGCTTTTTTTCTTTTAATAGTGGACCGTTAAGGGGGTATTCTGAAGTTAAAGCTTATTAACAGCTGCCACTCTGACCTCCAAAATCAAATAATTAAAAAAATAGGTTGTCTTATATTTAGAGCTTACATAGTCAGTGCTGCAAATTGTATTTGTCTGAGCTCGCGTTCAGTAATGACAGGTGGGAACAGATTAAGAATAATCCCCTTTTCTGTGTCTATATCTGTTACAATTGTGCTGTCACATATGTGAATACCAGATCGGTATTCAACTGGTTGGAGACTCCTGACTGATGGAATCTCTATGTTAGTGTGAAATCCATTATCATGCATTAATGGAAACTTGCTGTCAGATCATATCTGTCACCCCATGCTGCCCAGTGCTGCATGCCATGTGTCATCACCCTGACTTACTGTATGTGGCTGGTTGGGAACCAGGACTATGGTTGTCATTTTCTTTGATCGATCTGAAACCAGGCATGAAAAGCATTTTAATGCGCCTCACTTGATCAGTATTTAGTTTTTCTTGAAATGCATCCATCTTTTCATTTGTCAATTAGACCAAAGCAATTTATAGATTAATCTTACCAAAATTTCCATGGCAATATAATATAAAGCCAAGTCTTCTAGCTTTTACAAATGACAGGAAAGGCAGAAATAAAGTAAATGTGATGCACAGTCAATTTTATTGATGTACAGGGCAGTAAATAAACTTTTTTTCCCCAATTACAGCTTTTATAAATGGAGATCTTCACCACGGTATATCAGGAGCCCAAGGATCAGTTGCTACTCTAAACTGTTATGCAGATCTCTCTTTTGATCTCTCCTGTTCAATCCTTTACAAACATAAGTCACATTCCAGCAACAAACACACCAAGTGCAGGGAAACTAACTGTCTACAGCAGAGGTTAAAGAATTATACACAAAGCTTTCATATATGTATATGCTGTATATATCTATGTAAACATAATATTTGCTTCATTACAGTAAATATTTCATCAGACAAAGATATAGTCTCAAAATCTAAAACCTACAAACTATACCTGGAGTATTTACCTGGAATATAATTGAATTCATATGGATATGGGCATAAGACAACACTGAATAATGCAGTGTGTGTTCACAGTTTGTAGGCTTACATATCTTCTTCAAAAAAACTGGCCATTATACCATTATAGCCATTTAAAATACATGACAGTGTATTTTCTTTTAAAATTACATTAGAATGAAATGGAAAATGAATGGCTTTAAAAATGTCTGAATTATGGTTTTAGGTGACATCATCTTTACGTAGATATGATTTATAATACATTGAGAGAAAGAAACGGAAACAACTTGGAGCATTTGGCCACAGGTAGAAAAGCTACCAGAGAGAAGATGCTTGGAAAAATAGAGAGACATAGAAGTTAGTCTTACCATAACATTTGAGATCTAAGGCCTCGTGTATTTCATCTGCTTTGTTCACACTCATGCCTGAGACATACTGCACGCTGCTGCTTATAATGTTTGAAAGATGCCGCTGTATTTTGTATAAACACAAGAAGAAGTGCTCTGACAATAGTACACTACAAAACAGTTGTAAATAAGCCATTGATAAGAAGGACCCTGCAAATCACAAAAAGTCATCAAGGGTCTGAGTAAGGTATACAATTACAAAGCGATTTAAACCTTGGAATGTTTACTTGTTCGTTCAGATGCCAAAGCAGAACTGATTCAAAAAGATTTTGGTCCGTCTTCTCCAGCATCTTACGTTAAGCCTTGAGTGGAAACCATTTCCCCAGATTCTTTAGGAAACATTATGCAGCACTTACAACAACAAAACAGTATCTGTGTCTGAAAAGCTCCTCATGTTATCAGAACATGAGCATTACTGTGCGGTGCAAGAACATTGTACATTATCCCTGAAAGAACACATCACCATCATCACTGCGGTGCCTCTCAATGTCTTTTTGTCACTGTGCTGTCAGGACATTTCTCAATCTGAGAAGTCAGAAATAATTGTTATTTTCCAGGGGTTAAGTCTCTACTTTTGGTGGATGTCCTCATGTCTGATGATCTTGTACGTAACCCAGTAGAAGACGTTGAAGATGAGGAAGGCCAGGGGGAAGGCAGCTCTAGAGATTGTGTCTATCCTCTTGGCTCTGTCCACAAACTTCTTCCTCATGGTGTCCGTGTCTTTTGGGACACACGGTTGAGGGTTCGGAGCCGGAGCAGCGTTCTTAACAGCTGAGCTGTCCTTTGTTGGCAGACACTGACTCATACTGTACCCAGCGAAATTAAAGCGACCTTCACGCATATCGTCATCCTGAAAACACATATATGTACTTGAGGTTAGAAAGAACTTTTGATTTTTTTTTTTCTCCTTATTTTACAGGGAGCAGCTCAATGTTTCTGCTTCGCTATCCAGGCTGTACTTGCACACTCACCAACGTTTTTATTAGGCACATAATTCAACTGCTTTGTAATGCACTTATCTACTCATAGCTAATTAAAGACAGAAGGCCAGTCCATTTAGGCAACCTGCAGAAGATCAAAAGAGCATGAAAATGGTCAGGAAGGGTGATTTAGGTGACATTTAATGTCATAATGGGCAAGTGAAGTAGTGGTTAGCACTCCTGCCTTTGCAGCAAGAAGACCCAGGTTTGTTACCCGGTCAGAACAAGTGCCTTTCTGCATGGAGCTTGTATGTTCTCCCTGTGTGTGCTTGGGTTTTCACCAGTTTCCCCAGTTTCCTCCCACAGTCTTCCCCGGTTTCCTCCCTACATCCCGACACCCGATAAGCAGTTCTCTGAACAAAAATGCATTGTTGATGACAAAGAATGAGCAAACTGGTTCGAAATAATAGAAAGGCAACAATATCTCTGACTGCACAACGCATCAATCGTTGAAGCAGACACGCAACAGCAGCTGAAGTCTGTACCTAATAAAGTGACTAATGAGTGTAAATTCACCACTTTATACAGCTTCTTGCTCAAAGACAGTTCAGAACAGGAGGAGCAAGGATCAAAACAAACTGCTCTACCTTCTGAGCCACAATTTACCAAGCTCAGTGATGCTGTATATATACACATTAAAATAGACATTAAAAATTACAGATACATTTAAATTAAAACAAAATCCCCCAAGATAACCTCATGCATTTGAAATGACAGCTTGGGCAATGCATAAATATTAATTTCAGCAAATATTATTACCCCTGTTCCCACAGGAGTTGACAGCTGTGTTTACAGCTCTGACAGTAATGATAATCATGTTCATCATCCAATATGATAGCAGACTGATATATAGTTTTAGTAATGCAGGTTTTTGATCGAATCAAACTGAAATTGAAGATCACTTAACCCTAACCCTATTGCAATTAATTAGCAACCAAATTTTCCATGTTGTACCTTTACTATTATGTATAAATGCACGATCTTTGGGGGGGAATTGATTTGCTAATCAGACGGATTATGGATAGTGATGTAAAATACAGTCACAAAAAAGCTCAAAACAAAGTTTAAACTCACATTTAATTTTAAAAACTGGCATGAGATCATCAAAGTCAACTATAGGACACTTTATTTGAGAGGCAATAATGAAAATCAACTTTTTAAAACAATAGACCTCATCGACACTTTGATATTTCACTAGAAAATTCTGGACCAATTTGTACAGGCCACGAATATTTGTATGACTCAGCCAACTAACAGCCAATCAACATTCTTGTCCCTAATGCCACACCTCTACTGTGGCACAACATTTTCACATCCAAACAGAATTTATTTCACCGGACAGCCTACCTTATGATTCCTCCTTTGCCTTCGTCTCAGGCGAAGGAACTCTTTCTGTTGCCTGGAGACAAAATTAACCCCAGCATATTCAAGCAATGCAGCAAATACAAAGAGCAGACACACAGCCATCCAGATATCAATGGCTTTCACGTAAGAAACCTAGAAGAGAAAATAGATGTCTTTTGTTAGACCCTCCACAGTATCAACATTAGATAGATGCTCAAATTAGGTATGGATTTGTGCTTTGACTTGAAATAAGGGCTGTTGTTTTTTGGAATCCAAGACTTACATCACCAGGTCACCTGCACTTACGATATTTTTCTGTTTCCCCTATATTCTGTTCAACATGTCAGTTAACTATTCTCTAAATGTATAATTAGATTGCTTGCTTGACCATAAACATTAGGAAATAACAGCTGCCGTAGTTATCAATATGTAAAGAATTGTAATATTAGTTTACCTTTAGCACTGATTTCCATCAGTTTCTTTTGAAGATGTAGCTGAAAGCAGGTATTACTCTTCAGCGTGACCTTGCATTTTCATTGACAGCTGATTAGCATGGGGAAGAAAACAGCTCGGCTTTTTGAGGTCTTTTATGGAATAGTGTTATTGTTTTCATCAGTCAAGGCTCTCGGGGGAAGCTCTTTAAATATTTATTAGCACACGTCTTTTATGTGAGAATCTCTGTTGTGGCTGAGGCCTGAGCACATCTGCAGACTGATGCAGGGAGAGAATGATCATCCAGATCTGACTCTTAGTGTCTGTAGGACCCTTCATGAAATATGTGCATGGCAGTTTTTCCTGACTGAAAATAAGAAAATAAGATGACACAAACCACAGCTGATATTGGAAATGAATGCTTCCCCTGGATGATAGAAAGCAAAAAAAAAAAAAAAAAATCACACTGTAAATTAAATGTAATCATTTACACCAGTTGCGTTGAGAGAATTAAGGTGTTTTGTCTTTTGCATGATTTTGACTTTCAAACCACAGACTGCATGAGAATAGGTTAAAATGTTACAGACACTATGTGAGCATGCTTTGCACTGCAGACTGTACTGTCTCACTTCTGGTATCAGATTATGTGATTTGATCGTGCAAACATGTGACTATATGATGACGGAGAGAGCTTTTTATGTTACCTTAGGTTGATTATTTTAATTAGTGAACATCTGAGTATACTGTATATACTGTAATATACTGTACCAGAGAATGGGTCAGGGTCCACAAATGGGTTGCAAATTTGCTTAAGATTTATATGCATTATATGTGTTTATCATGCATTAAAAAGCTAAGGCCTTTGCAGCAAGAAGACCCAGTTTTGCGACCTGCTCGGAACAAAGGCCTTTCTGCATGGAGTTTGCATGTTCTCCCCGTGTGTGCATGGGTTTTCTCTGGGTTCTTCAGTTTTCTTCCACAGTCCAAGAACATGTAGATTTGGAGATTAGGCCAACTGGACAAATTGGCCATAGGTGTGAATGTAAGAGTGGATGGTTGTTTGTCTGTGGTCTGTGCGCTGCCCTGTGATGGACTAGAAACCTGTCAAGGGTCGTGTACCCCACCTCTGGCCCTATGTCAGCTGGGATTGGCACCGCGCCCCTCATATGGAGGATAAAGTGGTAGAAGATGAGTGAACGAGTGAAAAAAGTTTTAAAAAATATATTTTCAAAATATACAGTTCATCTGTTGTCTGGCTTACCTAAAATGGTCTAAAACATTATATTGTGCACATATTTGCAAGGAATTTTAGAGTTTTAGGGTTGCAAAAGTTTGTCAACTTTAAAAGGTGAGTCCCCATGTAAAAAGTTTCGGAAACAGCGTTATGTGCCATTTCTTTCAAGTACCTGCTGTGGTGCATTTATGTCTTTTACAATCTGTCCTGCCATTAGAGGCTTGTATTTGCTTTAAATGAAGATCCTTAGGATCCGAAGATAATAGGTTTACCATTCCTGCTGCAGAGAGTGAAAATAGAAGTGAAGTTTACCTTTGGAAGAGAAGCTCTGGAGCCGGAGCTTTGGGTGGTCATGGTAAGCACAGTGGTGATGCCAAGTGCCACTCTGGCAGGAGCAGCATCCATATTGATCCAAAATGACACCCATGAGAGGATGACAATCAGGAGGGAAGGTATGTACATTTGGATCAGGTAGTAGCCCATCTGACGCTCCAGGTGGAATTTAACCTCAATACAGGTGAATTTACCTGGTCAACAACAAAGAACACAACACACCAAATGAACTGTTAGCACTACAAACAACTCAGGTGTGTGTGTGTTTGTGTGTACATACTGTATGTGTCCTCTGACCTGTGTTGTAGTGTTTGGTACAGTAGCCAAGCTCTTTCTCCTCCCTCATAATAAACTGAGGCAGCGTGAGTCCCTCTGACACCTGCACTGCACCATCCTCCAGCCACTCGAAGATCAAGTCATTCATGGTGTATCCAACTGAAGACAGACAAGAACATGTGAATCATCCAAAAATTAACATTATCACTTGGTTGTTTTAGGAAAGGACCAAAGCAGTTCTTACAACTTTCCAGTTGCATCGTGCAAGTTTGGACATCCATCGGAAAGTTCTTCAGATCCATTGGGCAGGACAGAATAAGAGTCAACCTTTGATGCAAGACAAAGTTAGAGTGAGAACAGACAACATCAAATATTATTTTAATAAATATTAAGATACTTTAACCCTGCACTGGAAATAGTTTGCACTGTTTTTGGTTATAGCATTGTGTGCTTCTTTCTCCTGTGTGATGGGCTCAGACACATGGTTCCCTTCAGCAGGTTCCTATAACACTTTCATTACTGCAACTTATTGCTTCTGTGACGCACAGCCTGCTCACTCTGTCTTTTCTCACAGAAATACAGAGTGGTTCACCACCACTCATCCCTCCCATTGTGGCACTCTCCCTCCACACCTGCGCTCCACTCAGCTCCGAGCTGCTCTTTAAATGGACTCAGAATTGATCTGCTGTACATCGCATCATTGCAGATAAAATTGAATGCTGTGTAAGATTGAAGTTTTATTGAAATGAAATTGAACATATTTTGAGTTCTGCTCAACATTTGAGCTGACAGACCTTTTAAATATTGTCCATGCAGAGTTGGTTTCATGTTACCGAGTTTTTCTGTAATGACAGACCAACCTGTAAAAGAATTTACATTCTTTCCTCTTGGTGACATAATTCCACAGAGATGAGCCTACGCTCTTTCTTCTTTGGTTTAATAAAATCTACATTACACTGATCGTAATCTGAAAAAATCAACTGAATACCATGCTACAGATTGACAGTCTGCGATGTTTGAGAGGAAATGTAACAAAAGCAATAAGTGAACATGTCCTGGGGTGATGTATGCATCAGAGCTCTTGCTTCTTTGAATTAACCTCGTTCGCAAAGCGAACGAGGTTAATTCACAGCTTTGCTCCATTTCACAGCTTTGCTCCATTGTTACAACAGCCCAAATGGTGTGAAAACAATTTTCATTACTGACTAATCCACTGATTATTTTCTTGGTTAATCACTTGGTGTGGAGAACATTAGCAGTGAAAAATGCACATCATAGTTTTGCAGAGCCAGTGGTGAGCTATTGTCCACCTAACAGAGGAAAAAGAGCTTACAGATGTAATAGACAGAGAAAAAGAAATATCCACAACTAAGAAGCAATACCAGTCATTTTTTGCATTTCACACTGATGAACAAATATTTATCAGTTTTTTTTTAACAACTCAACCAGTTTAGTGCAAACTCGTCTAATGCATCACCTGATACTGTAGAGGACAGTCCCATCCTTGAAGATCCGCAGGAGCTTGTTGTCAGTGGTGACATCATGGAAGTTGGCTCCTTTCTCGTTGGCAAAGAAAAGGTCAGGCTTCCATATGGAATCCAACATGGACGGATCCAGGTCAAGGGAGGAATCTGGGTATTTACTGTATGCCAGCCGAGGGTCATTCCACTTCTGCCGCAGGAAGATGTTCACTCTGTAATCCTGCAGAGATGACGAGCAGCTTTGTATATTTTGAGTCTCAGCAATCAGGGTTATGAGAACAAATGCGTGTGATTAAACATCAATGATCAGTATCTAATTGTAATATATAAGGTATAGGGAGGTTTTATACATTGTTAAACCTGCATCCTCAAGGTTACTCTAATACACAAAAATACATTTAAGGCAAGCAGGTGTACTGTTTCTAAAAAAATAAAAGAAAAAAACAATTGTTCACATGCATTTTCTTAACAAAATGTAACTAAGTACAGCATTATTACATGGACACTTGTCTTTCATACTTCTTACTATTTCTACCTCACTCGCTTAATAAATAATCTACTGTTTTGCAGACAAAACAGTGACCATCACCATGCATCATGTCAAAATAATACAACAGTATAATACATAACAAACATAATCTCCTGGAAGAGACCTTAACTAGGAGTTATCTTATGATAATTTAATTATATTATGCAGTAACTTTCACATCAGGAACGTACTGTACGACAATACTACACTGATGTTCTTTGTTTGTCTCTGTTGAGTTTGTCAAAAAAATTTTGATATAATTTTGTCAAATTTTATCAACAAAAATGTGACCAAAAAAGATAATGAGCAAAATTAATTTTATTACACATCACATTACACAAGATCTATACGAGTACAGCAATACCAAGTTTAAGGCCTGTATAATTTCACATTTTGTGTGTTTACATATTTTACATCTTTTGCAAGTCATTGCTCATGAATGTCTAATAGCATTACTAAAGCTAAATGATGTATTTTTTAGACATGGAGGCTGATGAGGAAAACTGACAGTGCAGTTAGAAGTAGACTATGTCACAAAGGTCTATTACTCATAGTAATTCATATGTTATGATGATTAGAAGCCCTTATGTTGTTTGACATTTCATCAGCATACTGGCAGTTCCAAAAACATTGCTTATGTGCGTTTTACTTTGAAGCAATCACACATTATACAAACATACTTTAAGGAGGGACTCTTCTTAATGTTACACATTGGACCTTTAAAGTGAGTTTCTAGTTGTTCAATGAGCAACAGAACCTGGACTATCATGTAAGTGAAACATAGACAGGCAGATCATACATTTCTCATATGTAAAATCTGTAGACACAAGGAACCGCCAATAAACTCTTTGATGGCAAAGCACAGTCTTTATGAAATTAACAGTAACACATAGCACAGATAAATGAAATGAAACAAACCAAACAAAAAAATAGAATGACTGAGTTTTCACTCCAATGCAAAGACTGGGGCTTCAGAACATGTCCAAGCACAACACTCAACTCACCATCGTAGTTTCTGCTATAGAACCAAAGCTGTTGATAAATATGTTGCAGGTAACATTAACTGGTGGACCTGCAGGTTGGGGGGATAAATAACACATTGACACATAGTACAGGAGAGAAATCAGACAGAAAGCCAAATGAACTCACCATAGTTGTCTCTGTGACAGAGCTGAAGCTGTTGATAAATATATTGCATGTAACGTTTACAGGGGAACCTGTGAAATGGAATGACAATGACACGACAGAAAAAAAAGCAAACCATCAAGGGTGAGTGGCTTTAGTGAGGATGTTTCATCGGGAAATATGGATCTTTTGGTTTACATACTATGTATGTAAACACACGGTGATACCAGCAAGCAGTTTGTTAGCTTAATATCAAAGTATTTTATCGAAGCTTGAAACACAAAGCATAAAACCCAGAAGCAAAATAAATGATATCTAAAATGATGCTAAAATGTGTTGAAAATTATTAAAATGAAAACTATGAATATATATATATATATATATATATATATATATATATATTATATATATATATATAGTCTTGAATAAGTATTTTCCTTTATTAAAAAAACCCTCACTTGTTTGCAGGTCAAAAAAGTGAACAACAGATAAAGAGTTAAAAGTTAATCATCTGCTGTAGTAATTTATTTCTGATAACAAATATCGGAGCATAACTGAGTTAAATATATAATCTGCATGAACTGGGTCATTACTATTCCACTGGCCTGAACTGAAATCTGTTAATGAAGCTTGGCAGGTCATGCCAAAACTGAAGTTGTAAGCTTTTCCTTGCACAGCCCCTCACCCTGTGCCTGCCTCATCAATACTGCATGGCACCTGCTGATAATATTTGCCTCAGTGTTTTTGTCAGGTGGCTATATTTAACAACAGAAGCAGAATAAAGCAGCATCACCACCTGACAAAGTCAGCAATGAATTCTAGGTCAGCCCTCAGAAACACAGTTCGACACACTCTTCAGTGTGCTTCCTGCAGGTTCACAACAGAAACCTCCAGCAGGGTGCATGAAAATATGCACATTTTCTAACTACATGGCACTTGATTTCACATGAGGCAGATGTGATGTATTATATCCTAAAATATTTTAATAACATTTTAATAATAATAATTTTAACCAGCGCCATTTAAATCAGGCAATGTGACATTTTCCTCTGCCACACTCCAAAAACTGAAATCTAACAAATACGACATTTCTTAAATCAAGACCTTTTATATTTTTTCTTGCCAGCCATGTACTCCTCAACCCTCAGGTCCATTGTAGCTCCTATACTGTGTCTTTCCCTTCCTCTCATCTTTCCCTCCTTCAAGTCAATCCCTGTGATGCACTGGCTAGATGTTTCATCTACTGAGTTCCACAAATCCCATCCCAGTCTGACCCATGCCTGCAGAAGGCCTGAGCCTGAGCAGCCCAGCTTCTTCTCACTCAGTTCTGTTCCAGTGATAGGTGCCTCATCTGACTCCACCATCACAACAGCAGCAGAGGAAGTAAGGAGCCTGCAGCCATGCCACGGGGGGCACCATCCATCATTTGGCCTGTCAGGGTGGTGGCATCCCTGTTTACTGCAAGTACCAAACTGAGACTGTGATATTTACAAGACCACATCTCCTTTTTCAGGTAATAATTTAATGGAGATATGAATTAAATCACACACCAAATCAAGTAAAAACAACTGTGTGGTTATAACGTGGGCTTACAGTAGTCTTGTGACTGTCAGTTGAAATGATTGATGGTTCTTATCAAAGCACTTCCAGCACAGTATCTTTTAAACAGAGAACAGCCAATGGATTTCCTGATAATGTCAGAGTGGTGTGTGTGGGTGTGTGGGTGTGTGTGACTACATTTATGGGGGATGGAAATGCAAAAACAGCACGAGCATTGGCAGATGTTGACAAAAGGTGGCAGTTGTGTGGTTTCCGGTGGAGACTCATTGTGAAATGTGAAGAAACAAAGACGATGGTGGTGAAAAATAAACACACCTTTAAAATTTGGTCTTATTCGTGCATCATATCCGGACGTGCGACCCATGAGCGAGTCCAGAAAGTCTGATGGAGACATGGAGGAGGATCTGGGATCGTGCTCCTTGGCCTCCACAAGTCTGGAACACACACACGAGAAAAAACAGCCTCAAACCGCGTGTATCACAAATAAGCTGTTTGGACTCAGAAGAATATGCACACACGTAGACTAAAATGCCTTAAAGCGCACACACAGGTATCGCATAAATATGGAATTCGACGCCGTGCGGTTCACATTCATCAGGGGTAGGATTTCCACACTGACACCGCTTGATGTAATTGATAATGGTAACAGTACAGGAATATAGCTGCGTAAATGTCACTATTCAGGCTAATTGTCATCCAGGAGAAAATATTGTTTAAAGATAATTTGGGGACAGAATGAAACTCACAAAGCAATTCATGGTTAAAAATTAAAAAAGGAATTCGCTAATCCAAATCAAAGTAACAGGCAAGCAGTTACTATGTAAGTGGGTAACACATCCATCTTAAATCGTTTTTTAAATTAAGCCATTAGACACTTGATGTCTAATCAGATTTTCCAGACTGAAGAAAAAAAAATTGTTTGAAACCAACTCATTCAGAAGATACATTTTCTTACCTAAATTTGTTTGTCTCCATTAAATATGTAAATAAAGCTACCAAAACCTTGAGGAGGGAGCGCTTCATTCCCGGTGGTTTTCCCATGTGCTCACTTTTCTATTTCCTCCGTATGTTTACATTGGTCAAACACATAATCCACATAGGGACACCGCTCTTTTCCTGACCGATTCGTGGGCGTTTGGCTGTTATTGCAGAAAAACACACGAGACATCCCTCAACGCAGCCACAGATCATAGTTTAGTTTCGTGAAACTCTGTCACTCCAAAACAGCGATCTGGCAGAGGAGGTGTGAGGAAACATCAGTCCTTCGGTGATCACACGTCGAGGAGGTGAAACTCTGAAACGCACCCGTTGGCGGTATTGGATCAGATGTGGAAGCTCGCTCTGTGAAGACAATTAACCCTGTTGGCTCGTGTTGTTTCTCATGAAGTGAAAAATTTCGCAGGTGGGCTGCCGTTCTCTCTTCAGGAATGGAAGAGAAACGCCTTTTTTTTCTCATTTCAGCACTTGGACAGCTCCCGGCTCCGTTACGCGCAAGCGCAAGGCTAAAAAGTGATGGACGTGAGTTGGTTTTCAAGTCAATAAAGCAAAGAGGTAATTTACAGAAACAAATTAAAACACTCTATTCAGTATCTGGAAATGAAATGTATAATTTTTGAGATGTTTTGAGTCGTGAAATCAAACTCTCAATGCGCGCAGCGAAGCATCCTCAACTATGTTTAAAATATTTACGTTATTTCAGTGGTGTAATTAAAAACATTAAATGATTGGCCTGTTGGACTGTAATACACGTACACGTGAGATCAGTAAGCCCATATCTCATTACTCCTTTATATTTATATAATTTTGGTCCTCTTCTAGGCCTGAAAAAAATTCGCAGTCTCTACCAGAAAAGGTCCCAGTGAGGTAACAGCTATTCTTCTTAGGACACTACATTGGCTTCCATTCATTTGGGAAATCTAACCAAAGCCTAATCCACAAAGTCTTACCCCTAAACTTAACCAATTATGTCTCATTAAGACCAGATTTTGGTCTCCATGTATGAGCTCTTCTGGTCATGACAAGGTCAGTGCTTATGCCAGAAATGGTCCAAAAGAGGTAACAATTACAAGCCACACACAGCCACAGCCAATGCTCTGATTGACGGTTTTACTCTGACATCATCCTTGGCTGTAATTTCACATGTTATTTTTGTTTATTTTTGTCCCCTTCATTGTCCTGATTTTTAGACCATCCGGCATCCTCATGTTGATATGAGAAGTATAAACAAAGGACGCACCACTGAGGAGTGGCTGGGAAAGAATTTGGTACCCTAGTTGCCCTGGAAACAGATTTCCGCGGCACATCAGTGGAAATGCTGAAAGGTTGGCCTCCCAGAGCGAGACAAAAAGAGCTGACAGACAGACAGACAGGTAGAGTCACAGGCAGAGACAGCAGGAAATTTAGTAGAAGTATGACTGAAGCCCAAGGGTGTAGGGATAGAGGATGAGGAGCCCACCACACAGATGCAGTGATTATTTTTCCATAGAAATGTATGTAAGCCCCTACTGTTGAGAGATGAACTGGAACCTGGCAGTGTGTGGATGTGAGTGGGCTGTGAGGCTTCACAAACACAGGCATGAATGACTCATTCTATGCGAATACACAGGCATGGGCTGTGGAGGAACAAGCTCAACTTAGTGAGGAAGAAAAATATTTCATTCACCATCAAGTGAACCACAGGTACTGTGTTGTGGGATTATTCTCAGGGCTTCACATGCCTTGGTAATGTGATGTCCCCTGGGCTGTATTTACACTTTGGTCTGACATTATAGGTTCAGTTTCCAGATTATCTCAGCATGTCACAACCTCAGGACAAGCCACAGTGCTTTTCTTATACAAATGACAAATGTCACATTGTGTCTCATGCTTGGGATTGTATGACTTGCTCTGGACTGTGGATTTAACATTAGGCTGCATTCAGATTACCAGTTCAAATCCAATTTAAATCTGATTCAGTTTAGATCAGCTTTAACAGTTTTGTCTTGCATGTGCATGCCCTCTTAAACACTACACATGGAGGCAAATATCTTTTGTATGCATCATCAACAACAACAGAAACTGTCATATGTTTAAGACATATAGTATTCGATACTGGGGCAGAAAATAGATGTAACTTTCATTGATTCTTATATGACCATTCTCACTCATGTTGCATGGCCACATATCAAAAATATATCCCATCTAGTAACACATACTGAAACAACACAAATCTGATATGATGGATTTCAAAGAGAGAGATGGATTTCTGTGTCCACATAGCCCTGAAAAAAATCACATCTGAGTCAGATTAACAGAAAATATTCAGATATGATTTATTTCATCCTGGTCATTTGAATGTAGACTCATAGTAGCACCAGAGGGCTTGTGCATGTCCTATTTTACAGCATATTAACCAGCATAAATCGTGAATGTCCTGCATAAATTATTTATTGGCAGGCACATGTTCTACATGTCCATGTTTTGTGTCTAATTAACAAGGTAAACAAAAACACATTTTCTGTGTTTGCATGACTTTAAAGTTGCTCTGTCTGAGATAAGTCAAAAAACAACAATGATAAAATTCTTATGAAGTTTATTTAATGAATACATTGCCTGCTGGTAAGAGCCAAAATTCTCCTTGCACTCAAGTCATTTATTACCCATCTCAGAGACACTTGGCTTGTCTGTGTAATGACAAGTAACCAGAGCTGCAATTGGCCATTAGTTTCCATGAGGAAAGTCTTCTGGCCAGGTGGATCACATAATTAAAGAATAGCAAGTCAAATCGATGTGCCATTAAGGAAGAGAGAGATGTAGCGAATGTGTCTGCCTGTGAAAGGAGGGAATAAAAACAGTGCAGTTCGTTTGACAAGAGCTGTGTGTCGGTCTCATTTATACAGCAGTTCTCATACAGCCATTAAAAATTACAGGTTCTAGACAGCCAAAGGAAATATTTTAATGCTACCCACACAATAAAGACTGGTTGCTGCTGCCTGTTATTCTTTGGGGAATCAATGGGTTTACGTTGTGTTGGCTACATGGATTGTCATTACAATTTATTACTTAAATATACATTTTTCTCTTTTGTAGTTCATCAGTTGTAATCCCATGTCCCAGAATTACATATAGAGGAGTTTAGCTTCCAGAGTTTGCATTGGTATTGGTGCACAATGCAGTTGAGCAGCAATCATTTGTAAAGTGTGTGTAGCTGTAGGCTGTCATAATTGACCCCCCTCAATATAACTGAGGAGATGTGAACTGGCTGAAGAGTTCACCTGGAAACTAAAAGCAGGATCCACCACCCTGATGCTCATGTGCACTGAAGTGGAGACAATTGAGAGCTGCAGAGTATCCATTGCTCCATCGATCCCTTGTATCTTTATCCTACTTAATGACTTTTATGGTCTGTCATTCAACTCATAGAGCTGATCCACGGCCTAGCAGGGATTCAGAGAAAAAAAAATGTAGGGGAGCTGTTTTGATGAGAGCACATAACATTCCAGGGAAAGAATGCAAGGGATTTAATGAGTTGATTCCTGAAGAAGAGGAAGGATTTTTAAAAGCTTATTGTGCCAAAATAACACAAACATCATAAGCTCTCAGAGCAAAATAAGGCTATTTGGATGCTCATGTGTTACTTGCCATAAAGTCATTATACACACATCCTCTGTGCAGAGGTTAGGGCTGGGGTGATATATTTTTGTTACCATTTGATACTTGCTGATTCGATTAGTACTGCATTTGCTGTGGATATGGTTTAAGAGGCACAGAGTTATGTAAAAGATGAGTGATTGGACACCGTTAATGTCCATAGGTCATTTTATCCCTTTAGGCTAAGAGAAGAGAGCAACTGTGCTCTTCACCAAGGCTCATCTGTCCATCACAGCTTTCCTTCATCAGTGGGAGCACACTGACAGCCACAGAGCCTTTCTCCATCACTGAGCACTGAAAACCCTCTGATCCCCAGTCTAGACCCCCCCCCCCCATACACGCTCCACAATCACTCTGTCTCCACACATTCAATCAATTCAATACAATGCCACAGCACCCATACAGGATGTGTACAATACATTGAACATGGATGACTGTGTTCAGTCTGTTAACCAATTACTACTCAAATTGTGGGGTTTTTGTTTCATCCAGATCTGCAAGCCTCCTATGAGTTTCTGTGCAGTCACTCAGAACTTAAACTACACACACACACACACACACACACGCCTGCTCCATGTTGACACTGGCTCACATTTTATCTATTCCCAGCAGGCTTGTCTCACTGAGCATCGTCACTGGAGTTGTGCAGCTGTTAAAGTGATGCAACAATAGACTGAAGATCAAATGAATTTTCAATTGCCGAACTGGCTTACATCCGTTTTTTTCACGGGACCTTGATGTGTGTTATGGGACCAATTATGTATGAGGAAGACATTCATTGAACTGTGAAGTTTATGTGTTTTGTATTAAATATTTATGTACATGTGATGGTATTCCACATTAATGGGGAGATTCCTATGGCATGAACACACAGGAATACAGTCAAATGTAGCTGCATGGGTGCCACATCTCGGCAGATCTGTATGAAAAAAAACAAGGAACATTATGATTGCTGTTACAGAGTGGAGTGTGTGCAGCTATACAGTAAAAGGCTGTCTGTTTAAACTAAAGACATGATGCGTTTGCACAAACATGGCTTCACAAAAGTGATTAGAGTGCAGTCTGTCAAATGGAAGAACACGTTCAACATGACTGACTGTCACATTTAAAATGAAACCAGTTGTAGAGAAGTGAGCAGCAAAGGCTGGTGGTGCTTCTTCTCTGTCCCACTGATCTGTCTCGGTCTCTGTCCTCGATGTGTATTGTCCTGCAGTGAAGACGTGAAGCTTTGCTGGCATCGGTTTACTCTGACTGGACACTCATCACATCTCTCCTACTCATCATGTTTGTCTGCTTTAAACAGAAAACACTGCAGGTTTACAGTGTCTCTTTGAATAATTTTCTTCCACTTACAAAACGGTTTCTCTTTTGAATGTCCAGTGTCCAGGTTTAGTTGAAATTTACATGTACAGTCATGAATGCATAAATTTTCTGAACGGAATGAGCCTTTTGCATTTAAATCATGAACACTTCTTCTATGGAGGTTGCCATGTTGGGCCACCATGTTTTTAATGGACAAACTAAACACTGTTTGAGTTTTAATGATAACTGAAGTTCTTCTACATGCGCAGAACAGAGGGCTGAGCTATTCTGTTACAGTGTGTTGGAATAAATCACACACACTCTAACTTTAAAACAGAAAATTGTCTGTCATAAACTGAAAAATACATGTTTCATACATGTCTAATTTTCATTAATTGTTTTCAATGGTTTTTTTTATCATAAAACATCTGTGAAAATGTAGGTCAAAATGTTATGTTAAATGCTTTTGTTTGATTTTTCTGAATTTTTCAGAATTCAGCTTTAGTGTTTATAGTCATGTTTGTCTGTGAAGGTTCTCATTCATCCAAGTCTTAGTTAGTTAGTAGTTAGCTGTTGGCAACTGGACCATAATCATGGTGTTCTTAGATAAATGTTCAAGAATGTGGCTAGGGCTCTAAATGTATTAGAGGCCAAACTACTTTCTTGATATAGTTTGCACTACTATTGCAACTGTTTTGTTCATAAAATGTCACACCTTTCAACAATTGTAACCAAAGATTAATGAATCATTAACTTAAAGCTTATTTTTCATTAGACTTACAGCATATAAATAATTTACTTGATAAAGTTTGAGTACAAACTATACAAATATAACAAATTATAAACAAATAAAAAATATGGGCTATGCTACTGTGAAAGCAAAAGTAATTAATTTGCAATACATGTTTCTTCATCAAAGAGTAACATATTATAGTGTATACACAGTCTGTAATACACTTTAAATTAAAAGGTGCAATTCTCCTTAAAAATAAGCTGTGGAGTGGTCAAATCATACAGTGAAAATGTTCAGAGAAGATGACTGACAGCTTCCTGGTCTTTGGAAAAGCTCTGCTTTCATTAAGTCAATGGTTGAGTGGCTTCACTCTGACCAGTCTGTGGTATGGACTCATAAATAATTCACTGCCTTCTCTTTCACATATTCCCCACTATAAATCCCAGCAACATGGGAGCAGTGTCCAGTTACTTGAAACAATATTTCTTTTAATTCTGCTGCAAATGTTTCTTTTCACCTGATAAAATACATTTGACGTGATTTCATCCCCTAAAACTGTGGGTCTCAAACTTTATACCAAGAACCACCTGGGAAATTATTGAGATGAACTGAGTGAGGAATACAAAGTTGAAAATTAGTGCAACTGACTCCCAAAGGCATCACATAGCATGAACAATGTGACAAGAAAATATTTCAGTAATATACAAAATCTGACAAAGCATGTGCATTTTCTGTCATCTTTTGAAAATGAACTGAAATGTTTTTATCTTGTCTTACACATTCGGGTGGAAGTGTCAGTGAGGGATATTAAGAACACTGTATTAAATGCATGAAACTTGCAAATGATCTTTTAGCATGTAACTGCATATTATTACAAGAAAAAGGAGCAAATATTAACATTAGTTAACTTTTTTAATTCATCTACTTAACTTCTCCACAAGGTCAATCTCCGGTTCTGATTTGATTCGATTTAAATTGTGCTTGTCATGTTCAGCACCTTTCTAGAGCTGCCAGCAAAGGATTTCTATAAGAGAAGGAAAACCCCCAAGACAAAAAGTAAAGGGGGCTCCAAAAATTTGACATCAGTAGGAAATTATAGACATAGGATTAGCTTTCATGTATAAATTTAAATAGTTTTTTTTTACAGTGTTAATCACTGTCATTGTCCCTCAGATCTTTGCACTGCTTTCACTAGTCTGGCACCGTTTTTAGAACACTGTGGGGCAGTAAACACAGTTTCCATGGAAACATCTCAGAGACACACATTGATAAGCGGATTGGAGCAGCTGTATTTTTCAGATGACGAATGAAACTTCAAAAGCTGGGAGGGCTTCAGCTGGTGAAAACAATTAAATACTGCCAATATATTTGAGAAGAGGGATTCACATAGGCGGAGGAATCTGGCTGATTTCTCATTTTGGGGCAGATAACAAACGACTCTTATCGAGTTTGGCCAAATGCTCTCTGGCTCACTCTTCCTGCCACTCGCTCTGCTTCAGTGTCTGTGAGCAGCCACAAATGGGCAACAATTTCCAATTAGATTTTACTTTACAAATGGATATATTGATCAGGTGCAGCTGTTCTCATCAAGCTGAAGAGAAGCTCAGAAAATAAGGCACCATTTAATTTGGTGTCAATCAATATCTTGAAACTGATGAAGAAGATGACAGAGAAAGGTCAAATAGAGCATGTTTTTTTTTTTAAACATAGTTAATAAAACATTAGATCACAGGTGATTTTTAAAAGCATGTGCTAAAATATTGCCAAATTGATTTCACAATGAGCATGAAGGTTTAGAATTAACAATCAATAAAGTGTGGATAAAACCTTTTTTTTTTTAATTATAGTTGCCTGAAGTGCCTCTGAGAAAACTGGACACCTATATTTAGTTTGTGTCCAGTTGTCTCCCAAAGTTATGGGCAGAGACGCAGCTGTTGGAAGGACACACAGAGAAAGAACAACTTGCTCACAGAGCAACTGATGTTGTTGTGAGAGATGTTTTGCCAAACAGCAGCATATTCCTCTTTTGGTCGTCCTAAAAAGGCTGCACAGAAACATCCCTTTCCCCTAAAGATCTGAGAATGTTCTCTCCCACAGTTCAAAAACATGCTGAGGTTAATTGGACACTCTTAACTGACCATAGATGTAAGTATGAGAGAGAATGGTTGTTTGTCTCTGTATGTTTGCCCTGTGATGGACTGGTGACTTGTCCAGGGTGTCCCACATTTGCCCCATCTCAGGTGAGATTGCCTCCAGCCCCCATGACCCTCATGTGAAGAATAAGAGGCTTTAACAAAGTCATACATTCACATAGTGTACTCACATCTCCTTAGTGAACATTTCTCATTCTGTTGCTGCATTGAGTGCAGATCAATGTGACTGAGGTTTCCGTGATGAATTTGCTCCCAGGAGCACACTGATGGCTGTATTTTCTAATGAAACAGGGGCCTCCAGAGGAAAAAAAACACTTTACTGGCCTTTGTTGCTGAGTAGAGCCCAGATATGTTCCTTTTTCTTTGTAAACTGTGTGCTGTGAGGAGGACATTTACTAATATTTCATAGCACACAGGTTCCAACATCTGAAAAAAAACAAAGGAGGGAAGTATGAGGAGTCAAATTCAATAATTCACTTTTTTAAGACCCTCTACTAAATTGTCACATCTGAAACAAAGACATTCTGGTCTAAATGGACCAGTCAGCCAGACAATGAAATTGGCTTCAGTGAACCATTGATAAAATAATTGAACATGGCAATGGATCCCTGCTATTACTGAGTCAACAAGAGATAATCTACTATTTACATCTATAAAAAAAAGAGAAGGTGTACCTTCTGTAATAAAGGTTTTTCTGTGTCACGCTGACACTAATGTGGCCAATTTCTCATCATAGCACCTGTCTCATTTTTTTTTCTTTCCAAGCAGAGATCAGGAACTGTGGCAGCACCACAGACTGTAGATAAAATCCATTTAACAAATAAACAATCAACTATACAAGGAGCTCGCACTATGCAGCTAATGGCTCCTCTGTTCTCTGAGAAGTGTATCCTCTTTGCTGACATGTGTACAGAACTGCATTGAAACATCTCTATTTGGGGGTCACCAAACATGTAAAACAAGAAAATATGACAAGATGCACTAATTTGTAAGTACTATAGACATTATGTTTAAGGAAGAGGCAGGAAGAGAAATCATGATCAAAGAAATGGGGAGTAATATGTCTGCAAACTTATACTACAGTGTGACATTTCAATATAATATAATAAATGATGCTAATCTAAAATTTGGCTTCATTATTTTCAGAATGGTAACAAGTACTTAAGGATCGAATACTGAAGGTTACCCATCTACAGAATAATTCAAGATATTGATTTAAATACTATGTATATGTTTGTGGACCTTTTCATTCTTTTGAATGTTGGAGTTTCAGGATTAAAAAAATAATCTGCAGTAGTTATAGACAGTAGACATAAAATGAAAAACATTTTAAAAAGGAACTATTAAAATGCTTTGACTGATGTTCTATCAATACCTTGAAAAAAAACCCTTGTTAAAATGATAAATAATAGTAATAAAATGTCAAAACACTACAGAATTAAATAAATAAATGATCTATTAGAATTACATATGTTAAAAACAAAATAGCAAACAAATTTATATAGTTGACAAATATGCTGACAAGCTTTTCAAAATCCAGTCATCAAGTCCTTGTTCCATGAATTTGAATCATTTTTAAAATATAAATGTTAAAACTGTCCAAAAAAAAGGACAGCGATGTAAAGGGCACACACATCCACACACAAGACATCATGCTTTCATCCCAGACTCTGTAGAGTCAACAGGAGAGCAGCTGCTTGGAGGCGATACCATTCAAACATCATGAGTCGCTTGTCATCCAAGGAATTGATAATTTCCCTCAGGTAAACTCAAACTGCTTTTCATAATCCGTCTGGTAACATAGCAGGAATCCTCCAGAGAAATTTGACTTTCAACATTTGTGATAGGAAGAAAAAAAAAAATACATTAATGCCATTTATTAATTGAAAAAGTCTAATAAACCACTGACAAAAAAGACAATGCCAGCTCTGTAAGTGTGTGTGTACTTATATTTGTTACCTCTTAAGGACTTTTTTTTAGCAACCTTGTCAGGACCAGTAGTCCTTATGGGAACCAAAACCTGGTCGTAATGAGGCAGAACCTCATTTCTGACCAGCTGGTTAAGTTTAGTCCCACACAGTGGCTAATACTGTTGCCTCACAGCAAGAGGGTTTCTGAGTGGTGTCCTGGTTCAAGCCTTTCTGTGTGGAGTTTTCATGTTTTTTTCTGTGTGCGCATGGGTTTCTCTGGTTTCCTCCCACATGTCCAAAACATGCACACTCTAAATCAGGGATGTGAAACGCAAATGACCTTGGGGCCAATAAATGTCTAGCAAAGCTGCCCCACCCCATGTTTGACTACTATTGATACTAATTTAAAACTTTAAATTGCATTAATTATAGTTATTTAAAACAAAACCAGTGTCAAACTTAAACTCTAAACTCTTAGTGTTTAAACTTAGAGGGCAGTAAAATCACAAATGTTGCCTGGTATTAATTCACACTTTTCTACTCAAAGGGAGGCACTGAGTCTGGTGATACTGAACTTGAATTAAACAAGTAAACTAGTTGAATGACTTTGCTTTTCACATTTGCACATCTCTTAGAACAGATGTGCAAATGTGCACTAAATGAGTAATCATCTACAAAATAAAATGAGATAACTTGAGCGCAACACTATTTAGACATCTAAATACAGTATATGCAGATTTATTTAATATGATAGGCATCCATTTAGTTCGCTTATGCCTTGGGCCGGCTCTGGAGTTTGATATGGAATGGCGTATACTACACAATAAAAACATATTAATCATGCAATATAAATCTATTCATATCAAAAGCTGAGAAATAAAAGTCAATAATAACATGAGCTGTAATTAAAACACGTAACACAAACATATACATGTACTTTAATTTGGAATGTAACAACTTTAGTAATGGGACAACAGCAATTGAATATCTTATTATTACTATTACTATATTACTAGAAATACACTAGAGTTTACACTATATTTAGTATTATATTCTGTCAAACATCTATCACCTCACTGGCAGCTGCGCTTCAGCCACACACCTGTAATTAATTACAGGAAAATTGAGCGTAGTTGTGAGTGTGTGAGTGAACGTTTGTTTGTCTCTATACAGTACGTATGTTGGTCCTGCGATGGACTGGTGACCTGTCCAGGGTGTACCCCGCTTTTTGCCATGTCAGCTGGGATTGGCACCAGCAGCCCTGTGACCCTCATGTGGAGGACAAAGTGGTAGACAGCAGGTGGATAGTTAAGTTTACAGCTAAGATGTCAGCTGTTGGCAAGTTTACTGTTAGGCATGAACTGTTTATGGTTAAGGTTAGTGCTAAGGCTTTGGTTAGGTTCTTAAAAAAAGAATGGAAATCTATATGGAAATCAAGGTAGAGTCCTTAAAAGGATAGCTGAGTGAACCTGTGTGTGTGGTTCATAAACATCACTTGTCATGTAAGTCTGAACATTACAATGGTCCAACCTGATCCAGTCCAAGTCCTTGGGGAATGCACATGGACTGTATCCATAATAAACTTTATCATCAAGTCATAATGACGCTGTCATGTTGGGATTATTTCTGGAAGGATGGGACTTGTGTGAAGAAGACAGTGTTTCTGCAACAGTTATGTGAAAAGAAGAAAATGAATCTGTCTTTTTTTTTTTTTTTTTATTGCTAAAGAATACCTAAACCATCCAGAAAATATGCTTTGTTGAAGTTTTTTTGCACCTTAAATTTTGCCACCATAAATTGGTCCACTAGATGGCAGCATGGCATTTACTTCCTGCCTTAAGTTTACTTAAGCTCTTAACAGGTTTTTCTCCAACTAAAACAAACTCACACACCACATTTATCAGTGAAACTGTTTCAAACAACATGGAAATGTCTGCCTCACACTCAACTTTGATCTAGTTAAATGATTCACTGTATTTCTGTCCCTTTTTCTGACCATAACTGTGGGAATGGTTGGAAAATCATTTCAACATTGAACAATATTGAAATCACAGCTAAAGTTTTCCTCATGATGCATCAATATAAACATCTGTGGTAGAAGGAGTGGGTATATTAACTAACTTCACTGAGTGAATTCTCAGTCCCCGGGGTGTTTGTTGGCTTATTTCTTAGCACATTTACCCCAAAAAACTTGAGTAATCAGTTAAATTATCTTCAGCTCACAGTCAGCAGTGGGCTGCATATCCTCCCTGGAAAATGGTGCATTCTGTAGCCAATACTTGCTGTGTAGAGTAACAGCGTTGCAATGACCCAATTATCTCTGGAGGGTGAGTCACGAGTGTATGCAGAGTTGCTCTTTGTTTTTCCATGACCAAAGTTAAAGTCTGTGTGGTGAGTTCTTTGGATCCGGCCACTCCCATCTCTTTTTGCTCTAAACACCACCAGAAATGAAGAGCAGCCTTTTTACTGTTTATGGAATTGGCAGATGTTAACATTTCTTGTAGTGTTTCACCAACACTGGTTGTCTGTTTTCTCACTCCACTGTAGATTTTGACCTTTTTAATGCTCAACTTTTGCACACTGGCTTGAGAAGATAAGTAGCTCTGGATGTCACTTCCTGTTCCCCAGCTGTGTGAGAAGCTGTTCTGTGTATGCCCTTTGCCTAGGGCCTCAGGGGCGATAAATAACATGAGCCTAGTGCTGCTTTGGACCCATTCAAGTGGATCACCAAACTCACCACCACATGACTACTGTCAGTTTTGACTCATGCGGACTGTTAATGGATCATTTTTGCAGAAACTTCAGTAGACACTTAAATTTATGTAACTCCTCCATGATATGACATTTACTTTTTTTGCAAAAGTAACAAATGTACCATCTGTGAAAACATTTATCAAGGGTTGGCTTCATCAAATACCCAGTGAAGGTGAGGGATTAGTTTGGAAATAACACTGGATAAAACAGATTCAGACACAAACATACTTTGTCTATATGTATATATACAAATATATGCTTTCAACTTGTAAGCAACTTTAATATTTTATAGACAAAATGAATGGTTAAAACTCCATTGACAGCCTTTTGCAGACAGTGATAAACAACATATTCCCTCTGAGTTTGCAATGAAACATTATTTTCCACTTCTTCTCAAATACTAAACCAGATGTTAATTCCAGACTAAACCTCAGATGTTGTTCCCCTCACCACTACATCAGGAACAGTTGTGGTCAAAGGGATCGAGTTTTACATAGAAATGCATATTTGCTGTACATATTCAAATTCAGTTATTGTTGAGTTGTTTGCTTATGTTTGAAAGTAGTGTGTGCTAATGCATCTTGATATCATTCTATGGGTTTTTCGAAGAGTTTTGTGGGAAAATGAGTTGAGAGAGGCTAATCCTTAAGCTTATCTTGAGACATAGAGTAAAAGGTCCTGGTTTCTTCATGACTGTTTACCCCAAGAAAAGTATTTAAAAAACTCAATCAATCAATACAGGCCTTCACATTTGTGGGAAAATATCTTTTGTGAACTTTTGAACTACTTTCAGAGTCTTGTTTGATTTTATCACCCATGCAAACAGAAAACTAATGTCATACAAGGGCTGAAGAACCAAGTCAAGTAACATTCAGCCTGATTCAAACTCCACACTGAATATTCTTTACACTGCCTCCCATTTCAAGTCCATTCACCGTGGCTGCCATTTTCTCAGCCATTTTTCTGTTAGTGCTACTGTGTCTCTTTTTTCTAATTTGTAATTAGATGTGCTGGAATGACCTCAGTTTGCCTCTATGTTGCCTGCAACCCTCCCTCTATTACTGTGCATATTTTGATCAGACACTTATCATAAATTAAAACAGAGAAATTACATTGCCACGTGTTTAGTCATCAGCTGTGACACCTTACTCTTTTGTTCCAAAATGTTCATCACAGATAGTGATACTGTATCTGATGCTGATATTCTAGTTTTAACCAATCAAATGCTCAATAAATGACAGTATGTCCAGGGCCTGATTCAATCGGAATAGATTTATATTGAGATTTGACGTGTATGTATTAATTCTCCTCCTAAATGTTTTCGCGAGGTGATCATGCCTCCCTGCATTGCTTTGTAAGTGATACAGCCGTATGTGCAACATGTCAAATAAAAAAGTTCATGTCTAGTGTGTTTTGGTTTATCATGGTCCACCCTTAAAACAGTTGCATGCCTGTTGAATGCCAGCTGCTGTGCAGGCTGTAACAGCCAGCGCAGCACTGGAATGTTTCCATGCAGCTCCTCCTTTCACATACACAACAACCAACTGCTCATGCATGCTAACAGACGGAACAAACACAAAGACTTCGTGGCACATGTTGTATTATATATCTTGTATGTAAAATGCATCAGTAAAATAATTGTATTCTAATATACTCTGTGTTTTAACCCATAAAGAAAATATTTTTAAAGAAGCTGGGCATTTGCTGCACTGAGACTTTAAAGATAAATTTACTGTGTGTGAATGGCCAGGATGTGAGCCAATTTTATCATTCACAGATTTACAAAATAGCTTTTACAAATTTGCAGATTTCCTGATCATCTGACAAAAAGAAAACCTGACTTACTGACATGTACAGTGCATTATCACAGCAAATAAGTAATGTTTATCAAAAGTAAAAATTTGAGGTTGGCTAGTTAAATATTTGTCTCTCTTTTTTGTTTGCCATGTTGGACAGATGTCCTGTTTGACCATGAAACATCCCACTGAGAATTGCCCACTTGGCCACCAGTGAAAAGACTAGACTGGATCCAAAAGGACTCAGAACTCCTTGGATACCGGATCCTAGTGAAGTGGACTACAGATGACTGGCTTTGTGTTTGTAAAGGCCCCAGTCTTTGTAAAAGACTGTAATTTATCAGAAATACAAAAAAGGGTCACTTTGACACTGTAAAGCGACAGCAGCAACTGCATCTGTGGACATGTCCATTCACCTGGGTCATTGGGGGGAACCAGTCCCAGCTGACAATGTGTAACAAGCGTACAACTTGCAGGTCAGGCCTGGTGGCATGGACGAGCATTGGGGGCCGCGCCCGCCCTGAACTGGAAGCTGTTTATTAGATAGATATCTAGATAGAGGGGAGCAGGTCGCTGAGTCATTGATCCATGGTCACCGTCACTAATGCGTTAACGTTATTATGTACATCCGGAATTATTTCCAAAAAATAGGAGGACAAGAAATGACGACGTGAACGGAGTGCTCCAGTGCTTCCGGTTTCACACAGTTCACAAACACCGCCTGCCACCCCCCCCCCCCGCCCTTTAATTTGTTTCTGCAGCCAGGTCAGTTCCAGGTGAGGGGCCTATCATACAGAAACAATTTACAGTTTCCTTTTAACTAGCCTAGTGTGCATGTTTGTGGTCTGCTTGGGGGGGAACCAAAGTAAACAGATCTACTTAACCCACACATGTACACAGACAGGCCCTGGTGGAAGCATCAGTGCTAACCATGTGCCTGCCACCCTTAAATACACAGTAAAGATCAGATGTCTTCATTGAAAAATTTAAATACTTTTGCCAGTTTTCACTTAGGGGACAACCGAATTAAAGTTACCCAAATGTATGCTGATTTATGCATCAGTTAAATATTTTCCATACTAGATATTCCATACTTCCATTACTACACATTTTTATTTATTTATTTATTCATTTATTACCCAAAACACACTGCTGTGTGACTTTAATGTAATACGTGAGTGGCACAAACCTGTGTGGTGAACCTGGTGCCCTCTGACCTCTGTACATAAAAAAAAAAAAAAAAAAAAAAAAAAAAACTTTTTCCTGGTGCCCTCTGACCTCTGTACATAAAAAAAAAAAAAAAAAAAAAAACAACAACTTTTTCCCTGTTAATTGTGGGTTTTGACGCATGAGTACATTAAGTGAACCTGATAAAATTCCTGGTGGACAACAATAGCCTGCATAAATATCTTTGCCTCAGCTGCACAGTGTAATCTTGAGTGGAGTCAGTTTATTTAACGAGATGTGAAGAGCAAATATCTCCTTTGTTTGCCGGAGGACTTTGACATCTGGATTGTACAGAAAGTTTTCAGGTACAGTGGAGTGGATCATGACAAGTGACGAGTGAAACTCCGAGGCTCCGCGGTCCTCCCATCAGTAATCCCCCTCCGCGGTGACGTCACTGAAGCTGTCTCCAAAGGGACGCAGCATCGAGTGTTGGAGCAGCCAGGCGGCCAGGACGCATCACCAGTGTATCCGGGGCTCAAACTTTATCTTCGCTTCGCTAAGAATCGGACGCGTCTGGAACTTCTTGAGGAAGAAAAAAAATGGGTACGTTTCACTAACAAGTCGCTCAAAGACGCACAAAAGTATCGCGCCCTCGCGGTGACAGCAGCGCACGCTTCGTGGTTGTTGCGTTATTGTGGCTTCAGTTGTTCCAGGCTGCGCCGATGCACGCAAACCGCACCGAGTTCTACTTTTACTACTACGAGCCGTAGAATTAAGGCCGTCTACATGACCCGGTTTCCTGAGAATCAGCATTAGCCACCTGTGGAAAGCGATTAGTGAGATTAAGTCTGTCAGAATTCCTTCAGTCAACTCTGCTCGAGGCTGCGGAGACTGTGTTTGAGTGCAGATCAGCCGGCTGCTGCTCGCGTTGGGCCTCAGTGCTGAGCAAAAGTTGCTTTCATTCTGTTCTTTACAGATTATAATTCAGAAATTATATAATTCAGAAAGTCAGAAGTGATTGATCATGCTGCAGCTGGCCTGACGGTTTAAAGTTGTTGGGGTATTTGTAGACTTACTACCTCCTCCTCTCTACTTACATTGTGTTTTTTATTGTGCATGTTCATATTAAATGTGCTTATTATAATGTTTTTTTAAAATTGCTATCATTTGTTTTATTGTTGTTTATATTTATTTCTGTATTGTTTGTACAACCATTTGGTCAACTGAAGTTTTAAAATATGCCTTAAAAAAATATCTTTAGTTATCTATTTCTTAAAGGAAATGCACAGTGTGTCTTGTGTGTAAGGAATGACCGAAAAAGAAAAACACTGACAGTCAACCTATTAGTCAGATGCTGTGAATGTCAGCCACAGGCTTTAATTACTATTCGAGGGACCGAGCCGCGACCGTTCCGTCTTTAAATCAGTCCTAAGTGCTGACCATCTGTGCGTCCAGCTAGGGGATCATGCACTGGAGGGGTGAGGTGCCAATGACATGGGCGTTTGCTACAGCATTTTCTTGCCAACTGTAAAACTATGATGAATTGTGCAGCAGAATACAGGAAAAACACCCAGTTTTCACTCCCAGCTTCTCTAACCCTTCATCAGACTTGATATTGACCAGCTAAAAAAAGGCCACAGAATCCCATTTAAACTGTCTGTGTTGTCTTTGTGCGACATTTGGGGACTTGTATTGTTCGCTGTGGTGCAGCTGAAGCCAACGTGGAACACAGTGTGAGAATGTGTATCTGTGCTCATTAATTTGCTCTGAAGTTCTCACAGAGGCGTCTTTGTGCTTCTAATTTGGAGCTGCTCCTTTGTGCGACTTCAGTGGCTCTTAATGTAGAGAGGGAAGTTCAGTGAATTCAGAGTGTATGCCATGTGAACTAATTCCCCACAGAACTCTTTTCACTTTGTCACAGAGGATATAACTCTGGCCAATGACCTTTGTGCATTGTCCACTCACTAAAGCTCCCATTTTATATTCAAAGATTTTTTACGGGTCTGTCAGGAGAGTGTAGTCCGTTGCCGTGTATGAGCAGATTCATTTGGGCACATGCTCATTGCTATAAAGTCCACTGTTTGTTGTGTAAGAGAAACGCATACCACACTGCTGTGCTCTGATCCGCTGTTTTGTGTGAAATTGTGTTGAACAGAAAACAGATCCTCTGCGCGCATGAAACAGTTTCAGTCCAAAATAAACAGGATGTATTGAGGCCGATTGTGTGTAGAGCTGCAAAGTGAAGATGTCATTCAGAGGCTATGCGATTTACGTCTGACTTGATTTCATGGTGACCCTCACCGTGTTTTTCAGAGAGATTCCTCTCTGTCCTTGCGGTGAGCAATTTAACAGCAGACAGGCTGAGGATGTGGGAGGGTGATTTGGCCTCAGTCCACTGAGCTCAGTTCAGAGGGAGACAGCAAGTCCACAAATATCTTGTTTGGCTCAGTGTTAGTCCTGTGATAGTTACCCAACTAGCAGCTCTTGGTTGCAGTGAGACTCCTAAACACCAGGGGCATAAGAAAATCTCAATGCACTCAAAAGTATTGCAATATTTCATGATGTGCTCCTGGATTGGTTCTTTGAAGCACTGTATCAATATGGAAATATTCTTTATAGTGGTTTTGTGTTGTATTTAAGCCGCTGATCACTATGGCAGCAGGTGTTCAGCCATTTCACTTCTACCCATCCTTCCACTCCTATCCATAGCCAATGTTATTATTTATACAAATAACTATTTTTATTCTGAGATTTTTTTCTTAAACTACTTTGTTTTAAGAAATATAGTTTCCATATATGGCCTTACATATTTCCCACAATATCTCAATATATCATATTTTTCACACCTGTATCAGGATACCATTATACCAGTTTCTCACCAAGACACAGCCCTACTATACACGCATGAACAAGTTGGGGTTTCAATTTATGTTGTTCAAAAGCTGAAGAGACAAATTGTCGGCCTGCAGATGAGAGTGTTCTTTCTTTTGATTGTGCTCATTTCATTAAGAAAAAGCATGAGGTAGTACTGCAGGAGCACTTTTCCTTGCAGCAGTTTGCAATCTCAGTGAACAAAAGCGTCAGTTGTTGTTTTTTTTTTTTTTTTGCTGAAGTTTTTGGCAGAGTTTAAGAAAGACTTGGAAGAACTCTTTAGATGCTCCCAGCCTTAACCATATTAATTGTTTTCACAATCATTTTTTATAAACGCAATTGAATCATGTGCTTAGAATCTAAAGCCATCTCATGACAAGAGATTTTGCCAATCAGTTACAGTAAATTATGGTCGTAACTGTGAACAACGTCTGTTCTAGTTGGAGTCTGATCCTGATTGCATAAAAAAAAAAAAAAAAAAAACAAATAGGGGAAGACTGTTTGCTCATATGGAAACTCATCAACTTCTGCTTGGAGTGTTTTGCCTTCCTTGTGCAACGTAAAGGTCAAAGAGGCCAGATATGAAAAAGATCCAAATGTCACGTCATAGTCTTTGAGTAAGTCAAGTAAAAAGACAGTTTTGAATGTGTCTTTAAATAAGCATCGTGCTGTAGTACAGTGACTCAGCTGTTATTAACCTCATGGTTTGGCACTTTACATGCACCGACATGAAAGTGATAGTTTCATAATCATGATGATGATCACATGACAAAATCGGACCAATTATGTTCCTCGCTGATCCATACACGCAAGAGTGGGACAATGTCCTTTCTTCATAATGACTTGCATGTGTGTCTGGGACAGGTCTCCAAGGTGTCAGCTGTTTTGTGCTCTTTAAATGATGTGCATTCCTCTGTCTTTTGAGTAAGGATGTCTGTAAAGTGTCTGATTATTTATTAGTCCATGCGTCAGCAGTGATAACTGTCACAGATGCATGCAGCGGACGGTTTGTGCTGTGACCCTTCATCCTGAGTGTGAGGAGGAGAGGAAAGGCCGCTAATGCTGAGCCAGCAGAGCTGTGTTTCTGTGCTCTTGCAATCAACAGCTTGTCGACTATTGGCAAAGCAATAGCAGAGATAACAGGGTGATCTCCACCCCTCCTGCTTTTTTAACTTGGTTTATGTGATATTGGCACTTATCTGTACATGCTTGAGAGATGTGGAGGTAAAACACAAGACACCTCTGGTAAATTTAGAGACTCCAATAATCTTAAACTTAATCTGCATGTGTTGAGAAACACACGTGCACAAAGGAGCAGCCTGCTGAGGGTTGTTCTTGTAATTATTTTGACAGATATTACAGTTTTGTTCATGTTTGTACGATTTTCCTGGTGCCAAATTCCTGCAGAACTGCAGAATTTCATCCTGATGCTGTTTTGAAACACATTTTGTCTTTGTCAAGACAAAGACAACAGCAAGAGGTTCCAGGTTCGCGACCCGGTCGGAACAAGGGCCCTTCTGCATAGAGTTTGCATGTTACCCTGTGTGTGCATGTGTTTTCTCCGGGTTCTCCGGGTTCCTCCCACAGTCCAAAAACATGCAGATTTGGGGATTAGGCCAAATGGACACTCTAAATTGCCTGTAGGTGTGAATGTGAGAGTGAATGGTTGTCTGTCTCTAAGTGGCCCTGTGATGGACTGGCGCCCCTGTCCAGGGTGTACCCTGCCTCTTGCCATATGTCAGCTGGAGTTAGGCACCAGCGCCTTTGTGACCCTCAGTGGAGGATAAAGAGTGAAAGTGAGTGTTTCGATTTGACGATTTGCTGTCAGAGTTTCAGATTTTATGGCTTTTTATCATCTGCCATACTATGTGGTTGATTAATGACAACACAATCACAGTCCCAACTCTTGCATGTGCGTGGATGTGCGTCCATGTACAACGGCTTCTTCCCACAGCCTAAACATATGCAGGTTAAGGTTAGGTTAATTGGATACTGTAAATTGTATGTTTCTGTGTTTGTGAATTGTTTTTCCTCTGTATTTTGGCCCTGTAAAAGGCAGGTGAACTGTCCAGAGTGTACCACCTCTTCCTCTTGCACAGCATCTGATTACCCCCCTTGTTCTGTGACATTTAAAGGTTAAGTCATGATAGTGGATTGATAAATCTTTGGTATTTAATTATCCAGTAGATACACAAACAGTACTTTTTGCTGTTGTTAAAGTTATTTTAATGCTTTTGTTTGGACTTCGGGAACAGAAACTATGTCATACTATTTGGGTGTTGCATCCTTCATCTGAAAATAAGTTCTGTCAAGCAATACTATCAAACCTGTCTGAGGGAGTGTTTGTGTGTATACAATGGCAGCACAGACGGTGCGAAGAAGAATTTATCCCATCAAACTGCTAAATATATATGTACAACATATTATGTACAACAGTTTCCAGACAAGATTTCATTCACTCCTCTTGTCTTCCTGCTCCACTTTCTTTCCTCTGGACTTCCCCTCTCTTTTCTAATCATTGCTGATTTCCTCTTCCCCTTCAGCATGTGTGTTGGCTGTCACTTCTACTAAAAGTCTTAAAAGAAGTGAAAAGTGGATGCAAGTCAGTCCATGGGTAACTTTGTGTATGTGTGTTTGTGTGTGCAAGTTTGCCACACTACTACATGCGCACATTGAAAAGGACAGCATTTAAATATCTGAAAATACTTGCCTAATGCAAAAGAGCCAACCATCTCAGTTATGCAGAGGCATCTGAACTCTGGGGTGATATGAAATATGCTAGAGATACAATCTGTCCTTTATCTGATCTGCTTCAGGAAAACACCCACGACTATCAAGGTTAAACTGTCAAATATATGCATAATATGTCCTGATAAAGATTTTTTTTTCTCACTTTTACAATCTTGGCATTAGTATATGTTGTATAGGGTGCAGAGGTGATGTTTACCACGGGAGCAGCAAACTGTGTTGTTCACAGTCAGATGACTGTTCCAGAAAGCCTGTAGGGATGAATATGTTGAGGGGGGGGGGACCAAAGAATCTCATACAGCATCTGACAAACAATTAACCAACTCATTCAACATTCCTCCAGCCTATTAAAGGCCTTTATAGTACTGTGCATGACTGAAATCTCTATGGCACCAAAGACAATGTCAAGATGAAGAATTTCTCATGATTTTTCAGTCTAATGTTATTTTGAGGCATTTATTTTGAGCCTGGTCTAGATTGTACTCTTTATAATATCCTTTACAGTAATCTGAGATTTGACCATGTGCAAGCACAAGCCTCATGTTTGGTCACCGTGTGACTTGGATAGTTGACGAAAAAAGATGAAGAGAGTTAGGGGTGAAAGATGGGTGGCAAGACCAAGATGCAGATTTCCACACTCTTTATATCACATGATTCACTGATTACATGGTCAATACTGTTTCCCCAGTATGATCTATTTTCTCTTGGTAAACAAGTTGTTTTGTTTGGTTTAATGGACAGTGTTTTGAACGTTTGAGAATTTAGTTTGTGCTCATTTAATATTTTTCTTAACAGCACTGGAAACAATTTATTTTATAACTTCCGTGTGTTTATCTTAACATGTTGTGAAGCTGTGCTATAACTGTGTTTATGTATTTTTTTATTATGTCCAATAAATCAACTAAAACAAATGGCAATGCTTGCACTGATAAAGAGTATTGTTAAAAGGTAGTGTATTGGAAACAGATAAAGCAAATAAAAGAAATCAAGTGACTGAAACATCCCTCCCACATCCTCATTTCACTGTATTGGAAAAACAGGGGAAAGGACATAATAGGGGGACAAGATGAGGAATTTGTGAACTGATGACGAAACCACAACAATTCTCCACTTTGTGGTCTATCTTAATGGTATGCTCTATGCTGAAAGGTTATTAAGAAATTGTTGATCAAAAAGTTTCTCAGCCTGTTGTGGTCAGGTAGACAAATGATGGATGCTGCTTGCTTGCCCCCGCATCGTTCCACCAAGGCCTTCACAAGCTAAATCCAGATTCCAGACCAATAACTTACCTTTTGACAACCTGCTCGAGTTGTCATGCAACACAGATGTTTTTTATACTCTCAGTGAATGGATTAGACTGTGGATGTGTACCAGTTAAGATGGTTGACAAATTCAACACAATGTCTTGATTCTGTCTGTCTGGGAAGAAGGTGAATAGATGCGAGTAGTAATCTAACTCAACTCCAACAATTTTGACAGTATATAGATAGGTATTTAGGGGCTCAATGTAATTACACTTTATGTAGTCTATGGAAGTAGTCAGGGGACCTTAGAAGAAATAAAAGGAACCCCAGTTAATTTCCCTGTACTGTAAGATCATCTGTGAGGAGTGAAATCAGAATGCATTAGTCTGCTTTTCAACTGTGAAAGCCTGTAGGATTGAGCCTTTGGCTGTGTGCCCACTGAATGCATTCAACCCTCCACAGATAGGTCTTTGTCCTCAGCTCTTTTATGCAGCTGCTAAACAACCGTAAGACAAAAGCATCTGGGGTACCCCAGCAGACCAATGAGAAATGTTCACCATATGAAGAACTGTGCCAGAAACCATTTGGATGCAGCCAAATGCTACGCTTGGGATCACTTAAGCAGGAATTTCAATGAATAGTCATGTAACCCTTGACTTTTCTAAATTTCTGCTTGATAATTTTTTTGTGTCACACGACAAAGCTTGTGTTGATTTCATCACAGTTTGTTTTGTTGCCTTTATCTAAGATGACGAAGATGCACATGCCGCTTGTTTGTTCATGTTGTGTTGTGGTGCTGCATGTGACACAGTGAAACCAGAGTTAATACCACAGGGACACATTTTTCTCTCCTGCTATGAATCATTTTCCTGCCAAAGGAGAACACTTTTCCAAGTGACAGTTTTCATTCTCGGTGTATTATCCTCCAGAGAAGAGCCTGATAGGAAAGGAAGAGGCACTTCTGCCAAGCAGATGAAAATCTGAAATGGCTGAGCTTTTATAAAACGACAGCTGAACCCAATAGCTGAGAGAGACTATTTGGGCAGACTGTTTGCTTCAGAGACAAACTGTTTGGGGGATTTAAGAAGATAGAGTTCAATTTTACTAAAAAGCTGAAAGCTGGAATTAAAGAAAAGAAATCGTTTTATATGTAATACCCTAAACCCACAAAAATGTATCATTTTTTTAATAGCGTGATGCATTTACCATTTGCACATGTTTTTTTTTAGGCAGTAACTGTACGTTTATTTTATAGAAGAGAAATCTTAGATGTTTATGTCTGAAAAACAGCTTGACACCATGACAGTGTATCGTGAACAGTAATAATAATACAGCTCCGCCACTGAGTGCTCTCATAAGTCATCTTAGCTTTTGACCTCTACACTGTGGGAAATGGGATTGCAACAAGAGAGGGGCCACAGCTGAAAGTATAGAAGTCATATTGTGATGGTGGAGCATCTGGAATGTATGGGGCAAATGTATGTGTTTAAAGAGAAAAAGTGTCTATGACAGCGTGTGTGGAAGTTTTCGTGGGTTGCCATTTGCTTGCTGTTGTGGGGCATGTTAAAAATATACACACATTTACATACACAGAACTTTTTACCATTTAAAAGAATGAACAAAGTATGAAACGTAATTGATTTTTTAAAAAATTTTCTTGCTGTACTGAAAGCAATTGAAGAACAAATGTAAACACTCATTTGTTTATTCACTGACAGCTTAACAAATTTTAAAAACAGACCTTACACAGCTATAGTATATGTAGGGTTGTAGAAATTCCCATGTAAAGTTTATAATTTAGTTTAGTGTGGAAATTGGGAAAATAAAGTTCCCAATCCCATGTAAAGTTTCTGGACATTTACTCAAAATATTCAGCCCCTTTGCAAAGTATGTGTATAAAATTTACTCATGCTTACTCTTGCATGTTTAGATGTTGAGAATGGTGGAAAAGCAGCATCACTTCAGATTATGGTTTTTACTTTGCACATATGCTGTAAAACGTCCTTACACTTTACAGCATATGCCGTTGGCAAACTGCTCCTCAGGGCTTAGAATAATAATAATAATGTATTTACTTATTGGTAAACCCTTATAGCTGCAGTGTGTTCTGGAGATTTTTTGTTGTTGATGTTATTCTGGTTTTGTTTGGTCTTCAGTGTAACATTATTTGTATGCTGCATCCTGAGAATGACCCCTGTCAAGCAATACTCTCAGGCCTGACTGAGGGAGCATTTGTGCATATGGCACAACAGTGCAGGAGTGGGCAGGGACAGAAACAATAATTTAAACTGTTGAACATCCACGTTTTTAGCAGTAGAATTAACTTCTTAAACTTTTTGTGGGCGCTTCTTTGTGTTTTTAGTCAACCTGCTTGTTTTACTAAAAATGTCGCTGTTAACTCCATCCTTCTTGAGGTAAAATTAATCATTTCATGTGTGCAGCAAGTGTCATGATATCTAAACACAGTTATACTGAGAAACCTGGAGAGGGAGAGAGAGAGAGAGAGAGAGATTCTATTCTATAAACCCATTTATCAATGGTTTGAATCTTTTATTTTCACACTGCATTTTTAAGTCTGTCCGATGAATGTTGGGACAGATGTGCCTCCGTAGGGATGAAAGTGTCAGGTTCAAGTTACAAACAACTCTGTCCTTCCAGGATCCAGGCCCAGGACACAGGGAGCAGCACGGTGCAGAATAAGGGCATTAAATGGATCTGTGTGTTGGCTTCTCTGTTGTCATAGTGCCTGTGATGAATCCTGACATGGTGGAGTCCGACTGACTCGTTTGGATGAGTAGCATCGGCTGGAGCTGAAAAGAGGAGATCCGTGCTCCTTCGAATGAAGGTTGTGGAAAAAGAGCTGGAGGGTTTGAAAATGGTTAAATTTTGGGGTCAGGGGTGAGAGGTTAGCAGTGCGAGGCATAGAACAATGGGACTGGCGGGAGCAACACAGAGAAAGAGATCCCAGCAGTTGGGAGAGACATTGGGGAGGGTGGGGAGCTGTTCATGGGAAGTAACCCCAAGATTAGCTGGAGAGTCTGGTCTGCTGTCTCCATGTCTCTGTGCTTCATTATGACTCTATTGTGTGTGTGTGTGTGTGTGCGTGTGTGCGTGTGTGCGAGAGTGTGTTCACATGCCTATGCTCTGTGCATCAAGTAGGCTATGAACGTCTGTTTCCAAACCTCCTCCTCCTCCTCCTCCTTGCCGTTGCAGCAGCTGTAGTGTGAGAGTCAGAAAATGTGATTTGTGGGGACCCGTGTAAGATGAACAATACATTGGACAGCAAATTTAAAAAAAAATCAGATGTTTTCACACTCTTTATCTCCCTCCTGTCACAACTTTCCAGTCCAGAATTCCCCTCTTAATACCCTCGTAAATGTAGCATTAAAATTCATTTGTTTCACAATGCAGGACTCTTTCAGGTTTGATGTTATTCTCAAATAATGAACCCTGACGACATTCTCTTGTTGTTTAATTTCTATAATATCACTTTCCTTAGGTACAGGTCAGGATGAAACAAACAAGCTCACTTTTGCCTTGTCACTTAAAGCACAAGAAACAACTCAGTTGTCTTTGTTTTGCAGCTAAATATAAAAAATGCTTACATCCATAGGTTTTGTATTCAAAGGATTAACAACATTAAGACAAGCCACCATGCTGTTAAAGGTTGAGATAAAGAGACATATGGATAAATCCAATTAGAGGAACTTGACTGATTATATTTACACAAAGGATGGATTTATAGCAGTTATAAGTTCAAGCCCTTGTCCAAAGTACATATACAGTAAAGGCTTATTCTAAGGCTATGAGAACTAAACTTTTTTATTTTATTTTAAAGCAATTATAGACTTACTAAAACACACTTACAAACTGGGTAGTATATACAGTTTCCTGCCAGTGAACCCATCTAAATGTTACACAATGGACCTTTTTCCTTCTCAGGATTTTAGCCTTCACTCACCTTTGTTTAGATCATATGTTTTGTAACTTAGTGCTTGGGTGCTTGTAAAATAGTTTTTGGTTTTCATAAAACAGATGAATAACATCGCAGTTTGTTTTTCTATTGCCCTTATTTTTTTTTCATTATTCTTGGCTAAGTGTTATCACAGTGGAAACGGGGTTATTATGTATCATTATTCTAACTAGATAATTGAGCTATAATAGAGGTGTTTGTTTGCTATACCTCCTGCCTGATTCGCTGGCTCCATAATGTGAGATTGGCGAGTGGATCACAAAGACAGCAAAACCAGACCAGAGGCATCATTTGAATATTTATTGCACGCTGAAATTAATTATGCAAAGACTGTTACTTCTCTGTAAAATGGCCAAAGTTCATAGCCTGGATGGGGGCTGGTTAAAACAGCTTACATCTCGAAAGAAAGATTTGCTTCACTCTTTTACAGGTTTCAGTTTCTCTTTACCAGGCAATGATTTTATTTGTTTGACTCCAAGTTAAAACTCTCCATTTTTATTTTTTCATACTGCAATTGCTCCCTGCTGCAGCCAGACCATTGTGGCTGTTTCCAACTTACTATAAGCATAGGAGCCAGGGTAATATGAAGCATCTGTGGCTCTTGGTCTCCCCTCGACACACTGAGGCCAAACCACAGTGGCTGTGGAGGTGCCAGAGAGTCAGGGATGTGAAGTCATTTCTAGAGGAAAAACATGGCTGCCAGCATTGCTGAGTGAGTGTTGCTCTGTTTCCAGACCTGACACTTTAGTAACACAAACATGCAATTAGAGAAGTGCTGAGTCAGAGAGCCTTGGCATTGTTCAGTCAAACACTTATAATTACAGTGGAGACCAAACAAAAAATCTATGTGGAAAGTGTATGGTAGAAGAAATGCCAAGAAACTAACTATGTCTCCATTAATAATGTTTGAAAATGCCTGGAGGTTGGATTTCCACCACATGCTGCAAGAAGAATGTATATATGAGGGTCTTTCCTCTTGTGATAAAGTTCTTCATTAGGAAGTGATGCACTAGATACTGGGGTTGGAGTTTGGTTTTTAATTTTGCGTATTGATGATCTTAAATATGTCATCCTGGGCTCATGAAATGCTCAAATGTAATATCTAAACTCTTAGCTGGCTCAATGAACAATATGTCAAGGACAGGAGACGACGGCAGGCTCATCCATCCTTCCCATTCTCAAAAAGTTTGAAAGAATTTCCCCCAAAATTGGCTTAAATTCAGTTCATATGTACTCAATAATTACTTGGTGAGATTTCAGTGCTCAAAGATTTAAAGAAACCAGATTTTCCAAAACAACTTTTGGCCATAACTGAAAAATAATTAGGCTAATTATAACATTATCTAACACATTACAAAGGAAACAGAAAGGCAATATTGTGACTAGGGCTACAATGATTAAACAATCACTAAATTAATCCCCAACTATTTTGATAATCGATTAATCAGTGTTTTTTTAATAATCAAAACAAGCTGATTTTTGATTTTTTTTTTTTCTTTTTTTTGGTCCATATAACAAAAAATAAATTAAAATTAATTTTGGTTTGTAGACCAAACAACTAATTGGTTAATTGAGATAATAATCAACAGGTTAAGTGCTTATGAAAATAATCAGCCTAAATGTGACCACATTTCTTGCAACTTGACTGGTAGATGGAGCCAAACAGGCGTGAGACGAACAACTATTCACTTTCACAATTCAGTTAACCTCTGCATGTTTTTGGACTGCGGGAAGAAACCGGAGTACCTGGCAAAAAACCCATGCACATCTTGTTACGAGTGGGCCATTGACCCAGGTCTTTTTGCTGCAAGTCAACAGTGCTAACCACTGCTCCACTGTTTGGCCCTTTTCTTCTAACCATTTTTCTTTAATGATAGTTTTGTGACATAGCCAACAGGGAACCATAAGGTTCATTATAGCCCACTGAGGTTTAGACATTCAACAGAGTTTCAGTATTTTCATTGCAGACCAAGGATTTATTTTCCTTCATATATGAGAGAGTTGATTGGTTCCTGACATCATTATGTGGCAATATGTGTCTAACTCATAGGGTGACTTTGATGAATAAATCATTCAGCATAAGTCATACATAGATTTGGTGATACTCTTGTTCTGCTGTAGACCCACAGCAGAGGAAAGTGGGTCAGCACACGAATGGGCCTGTATAATGGCATAGTAGTGCTGTGCTTTTGTAGACCAATCAATGACTAAGTTTAAGCACTCTAAACATGTAGACATACAGAAAACACTGACCTACAGAGGGCCTGCACTTAAATTTAGGTCAGTGATGCCACCACACTCCACTGGAATGGTGTTCACTACAACTGCCAATTGTAAATTTACTGTAATTTACTAGTCTTCAGTGTTAAAATACCCTAGGACTTTCTGTTAAAAACAGGAAAGAGAATGTTGTGGCTTTTTAAACAATTGCAGAAAAAATACACTATTCTGGGATTATTTTGACTATTGTTTTGGTTTCTTATTTTGGTTTCCCTCTCTTTTACACATACTTTCAATTTCACAGACAGTCATACTTCGCCACTAAGCCACTCCAAACAATTTTTCAAGCTTTCTTTTCTCCTCTGGTGTAGTGAGCCGGCATTTGCAGACTGATGTCAGTGTTTTAAGTGGTGCTTAGGTCTGGACAGACTGAACTCCCTGAGAAAACTTTCCTCAGTGTGAGCCAAGCAGGGTGCAGGTCCTCACGGGTGACTGAACACTGAGGAACTCTCAGGGCCCCCCAGTCTCTCAGTATAAAAGGTTGACTCACAATGAAGCCCCCCCGTCTCCATTTGTATGAGCTTCATCATCATTCAGGGTTAGGGATTGTGTCCTCGAGTAGGGGCGTGGCGCTCTCTCGCACTGTAGCTGAGAACTCAGACCTTTCGCTCAGACCTTTCCTTTCCTCCTACTTTCACATGGTTATTCCCACAGCCACTCAGCTTGACACAGTGTTGGTGACACTGGTATGTTGGTGTCACAGTCTAATTAGGCCTTTTCTCTTCATAAGTCTTAACATGCCTGTCTTTTAATCGGTCTGGTACTACTTCACATATTATGCTGTCAATATATTTGCATCACAATCAGTCAAATGGCTACTATATATATGATACGAGAAATAAGCTGTTCATGTGGACAAACTCACACTCATTACTTCACCTGCAAAACAAGAAGTTAGTGACATAGTTAGAGAAGAAAGTTGGAAGTTCTTGCTGAGCAGTGAGTTGTTTAAGTCAAGAAAATCCAAAATGTATTCATCAGATGAACAAAAACTGAACTGTAAATGCTGACTTCTGTATTGTGCAGTATTAGTTGCATCTCAGAGCATCTTATTAATTATTTGTAGGCCTATCACACCGATAAATCATTAATACACAATTATTTAAGTTAATACTGTAATGCATAACTTTGAAATATAAACCAATGTCAGTTACATTCAAACCAGTGTCAAATGTCTCTTTGAATTCATGTTACATCTTCATGTGCTGCACACAGGAAGTGCTTTGTTATATGGCAAGACAGATGGAGGCAATAGCAACATTGTGCCAGTAAAGCAAGACAACAGCTGCAAACAGGTTAGACTATGACTGAAAACACACAGAAGCAGCCATGACCATTTTCAAAAGTGAATTCTGTTTCTCAAAAAAACCTTTTATTTTTCATTTTAGCAGTTTGATGAGAAAATGCTTCTTTTCCCCACCCGCCCCTGCTCTTCCACTGTACACGCACAAACGCCCCCTCAGTCAGGCCTGATGGGATTGCTCAACAGTGGTCATTTTCAGATGAAGTCTGCAGAATAACAATAATGTTTCCAGTGTTACTAAAGACAAACAGCGACCGAATAATAAAATCAGCAACAAAAATTGCCAAAACCTAAGCTGTGTTAATATACTTCACTATTATCATCTGAATTGTAATGTCAAACCATATTCATGCAGTTGTACTGTGCAGCATGGCTATTGTTCACATTATCTGCCGATAGCTTTGTGCCTCCTCATTTTGTGTTAAGACTTTTACGTATTGCTAATTTAACTAAGATCATACTTATATTGGGGTTATTTCTGAAGACGGATTCGATTGTTTTCTGCTTTTAAAGCCGAGCTTCATATGACTTTGTCTCGCTGGGCTTTCCTTTAACTGAAACACATGTTAAAGTCAAGGTGAAGGATATAAATACTGTACATTTCAAAATCACACATTAAATTGTGTTCATGCCTTTGGGGAGAGATCAATTTTTTTTTACAGCTGTCTGAATGGACCTGACTACTGCTCAACTTTTCTCACAAAGCTTCAAATGGAACACTACATGCATATATTCGTGACTCATACCATGTGTAGTTACATAAAAGACAAAACTGTGTAATTCCTGCCTTGATCTCCACTAGCATTATATTATTTTGTTGGTACAGCCCCTGTTTCTAATCAAAAGTTTGTGTTTGTTTTACAATCAAAGGTGTTCTGAAGACTTTAGCTCATCTGTAGACCAATCACTTGCAGGTGATTTAACAAAACCTTCCAAGGGAATATACATTTTGACTATTACTCTGATTCCATAATGAACTATCAGCATATTAAGACAAATAACTTTGAAATAAATATCTTAAAATAGTGAAATTATGGCAAAACAGTAGCATTCTGCTATCACCATGCAGCCTTCTTATTAACTTTGGGACCCACTGTCAGGACCCATGAGCACTAATTTACAATTTGTGTTTGTTATAGTTTTAGTTTGAGATCATTTCTTGAGCTGTTTTTATGATAACTGATACAGAACACATAGTCATCGGAGAACTGTAGATGCAGAGAGAGACAATGATTCCCCACATTAAAAAGACTATTGTTTCATGTGTTGTTCATTATGCTATAATGTGCTGAAGTAATAGTTCAGATGTAAACCAAGTTAAATCTTTGTAATTCTTTCCCACTTTTGAGTTTCATGGAGGGTGGGGGTTTCCCATTAAAGGGCACCCAGATGCTCATGTTTGCCTCTGGTCTGCAATAAAGTCAAACATCTCGCTGTCCATATACACTCATGGATCACTACATTGTCTTTGCACACACAGTTACTTAAAGGTGATACATCTAGGTCTGTTTTAAAGCCTCTCATAATCAACTATTTTGCTGTATTTCTCTCAAATGAAACATTCAAAAGAGCTCTTGCTTCAATATAAGGGCCCTGTTCGCCAGTTCACGAGGATGATGTCAGTTTGCCTGGCGTTTTACAGGCCTGGTGGTGAAAAAGCTTTCAGATTAGTGCAGTATTTGTTGTTGTGGGATCCCTGCTAAGTTCACTTCCCTGACCCCTAAGGCTCCCCCTCCCCTGCTGATCCCGCTCCTCTCTGAGGTCTGGTATCCGTGAGAAGCTCCCTCTCCATCGCCACTCCAGCAGCCCCCCCTCACTTCACCACTGAAAGGCCTTTCTCTCATTAGCATGCCCCTGGGCCTCCTCAGTCTGCTGTTGCCAAACAAACCCAGCCAAGATTTTCTTCCTCATCTCCCTCTCGCTGTCTGTTCCCCCGTCATCTCTTGCCATCCATCTCCCTCTGTCCCCTTGTTTCTCACTACATCATCCTCTTTGTTTTGGTTGTACTCTCTCATTCTTCCATTTGTTATCAACTCCTTCACCCTTCTCAAATTTCATCACGTTTCTTCCCTTCACATCCTCTCTGGATCTTTCATTCGTACATATTTCCGCTGTTGTTTACATCAGCCCAGAGGACACATTCATTTTTCCTGTTTAGGAAATGTTGATCTGCCTCCCTCTCCTTTCCTGTGTTGTTTTATGTGTGTGTTAAAAGCCACCAGATGGAGGAAAGACAGCGGTGCTAATGTATGCTGAAGGAGCAGAGGCCATATGGTGCAAATCAAAAGGGCTCAGCCATGGTCAACACATACACACACACACACACTCTTAGACATATTTTTTAAAAAGGGTAATACTGTGCCTAGATGCCCTAAATTATAAAGTAGGATTCTCTATTTTCCTGTCCACAGTCCACTCACGGTTTTAACTTGCCCATTCCCACCAGGCAGCTTTCTTCATATTGCTATTCATGGCACAATTACTGCATAATATAATTAGATTAAGGGAGACCCAAATAAGCTCAATGAAATCTCTTCTGAAAAAAAAAAAAACTGCCGAAGTTTGATTTACAGTGGAGCGGTACCTTCGTGAGGCAGGATGTGATAGGAAGTGTAAATGTGGAGGAGACACCAAAAGCATGAGAGAGAGAGAGAGAGAGAGAGAGAGCAGTAGAGGGCAGAGTAAGGGAAAGATAGGAAGAGAGACTTTGTTGCAAGAAAGCATTTTTGCTGGATGTGAGAAAAACAACCATGGAAACTCCATCAGAGGAAAACCAAGACCAGTGTCACGACAAAAGAGGTACCAATGAGCTTTCACAAAGAGCCAATGCAGTTCTTTTCACTGCTGTATTTACTGGGGATTTAACCTTCCTCTGACTGCTTGGCTTCACTTAACACAATTGTTTGTTAGATTTTTCTCAGCCATGGCTTTTTCTAATATCAGTACCGGGCTTGTGTTTAAAAACGGTGCATCAGTGCCTTTGCAAAAAGCTGTCAATGTCAGGGATCATGTGTTCTGCTTGTGTTGTATTTGTGGTTTTTTATGACCTAATTAGTTGAGGTCTTTCTGTGTGATGTTTTTAGCGGACTTCATTCCTGTAGGTGGGATGCTGTGTTGCCTGCTGGTCGTCATCACACTACTATTACTTTTAAGGACAATGAGCCTGTTGCAGAATCAGCAGCAGATCAATCAAACCTCAGGGTGCGTCTGAGTTGTTCGCCCCGGGCCGACTGATGATTAATGAGGTGGATGGGGTGCTGGCAAGGACAAAGATAAATGAAGCAGACTTTACCAGTGTCACAAATAGACGGCCATTAGGGCTGTGTACACTAAAGCAAAAGTGTCATTAACTTGTTCACCCTTTCTTGCATAAATCAGCAGGAATCATTGATTTTTCTTTTGCTCTTCCTACTGAACCAGTGGTAGATTAACATTTATTAAGGATAGTCATATTCGAACAGTCAGAAAAAAGAGAACATGCTCATCAAACCCAGACGTGAAGTTGTTTTTGTTCAACCAACAGATAAATACCTAAAAGTATTCAGTTTACAGTGATAGAAGCAGTGAATCCTCACATGTAAGCATGTATTTATTTCTTTTAGTGTGTTTGCTGGATCGGTGTAATAATCCTCCAAATCTATTTTATTTTGTATCTTTATCTTGTTTTAGTGAAATGCATGTTTTTTTCTGATCCACTGAATGCTTAATCACAAGAGTCTATCTACAGCAGACCTCTGTTGTGTTGAATTAGGTTTAATTATCTTTCCCAATTTTGTTTTAATCCGGTTTGCCACGTAACTTCTTAATTGCTAGAAATTGCATGGCTTTATTTGAGAGTAGGCATGAAATATGATAGAAAATGAGGAGTGTAGGATGAGGAAAAGGCCCCCACCCAGACTCCAATCGGACTCCAACAAATGATATTATAATTATATGGTTGGTGCTGTAAATTATCAAGCCCTTGTTGCTGTCTCGGTCTTTCTTTTTATGGGGAGCTGTTGATGTAGAAACTTTAGACCAGGTTGTAAATGGAAATGAAAGGTTGAAATTTTTAATTTATTTACTCCTCGACTTGTCTCCAGATGAACAATAAATATCAGCTATTGTGGCTGTCGCAGCCTCTTTGTCACTGTATGTATCAGCCATTGTCTTCACACATCTCTCTCAGCTTCTTTCACATGCAGCTGTCTGTGAGGTGCAGTCAACAGCTATTAGCCAAGTAAGTTTCCGATGCTGAATTCGTAAACAATGGGACTACTTTTGACAGATTTACTGGCTCAGATGTATCTCGTCCCTCGGGGGTGGCCATTATACCCATTATAGCCTTTTAAAGTTGTGTTCCTCTAAAAGTGTGGAAAATGAGGCTGTTTCTCATAAATGGGGCTTTGGCAGTGTGCCCACTTGAGCAACAAACAACAATACTTAACATTTGTTGTAAACATACAGTTCACATCTGTAAGCAGTGAGGCAGAGATGCTAGAGTAAAACTTCATGCCAGTTTAAATGGAGGTGCAAGTGAGATTGTTGTTTTGGCTCAGGGGGAAGATGGAAGAGTTGCAACGTCTTCACCTCAAACTGCGTGTGTCCAAGTGTGCGTATGTGTGTGTCTGGATACAAAATGCATTCCTGCGTTTGTTTTTTCTGTTTGGGTTGCTGTGAATGCGCTTGTTTCTAATGTGGACATCAAATTAGGTTTTTTTCAATTTTTCTTTTTTTTTGAAGTAAAGACAGAGCAAAGAAATGTTTCCACTTGACACCGCCGGTTTCAGCTGCTGGAGGATTTCAGCTTTGTAGTGATGATGTTCCCTGTTCACATTGTGTTGGCTGTTGTTGAAGGATGGAGAGTGCGTGGTGATGAAGCAGCGTCAGCTGCAGGAGGGTCTTAGTAATGTGTCTGAAAAATAACTACACAAAAATAAACACTATGTAAATTGTTTCAATGATTCAGTAATACGGGAGCTAGTAGACACTGTACTTTATGTGTAAAACAAATTTTGCAAGTAGTCAGACCATGAAAAAAAAATCTGGTTGCCCTGTGGGTCAATGGCCCTAACATGAACTCCAACCTTCCTTAGTCACGTCCAAATGGGGGACATTTGTTACCTGTCATTTCACCTTCCCATCTCACTCCACTTCCTTTGGACACATAAACTAAGTGATACAAAGTCCCCATGTAACTAAACTGTTTGGTGCTTCTTAAAGTCAGTGACCGAGTTGGTTGTCTAGTAGGGATGGCTTGATACTGCTCTTTTTTTGTCTAATACAAGGTTGTATCTACTGTCAGTCCAATGTAGTCTTTTGAACCTCCAATAAACAGCTGTTCATAAGACATTATTATATTTGCTTTTATTATATTATCTTTATATTTGCTGCCCTCACTCATGTTTTGGTGTCATTACAGTGCTGGGGAACATATTTCTTTACAGAATGTTGCCTGTGTTTAGGGTTTACTGATCATATTTATATTCGATCTTTTTTCAATATCTGATCCAATAATTTTGGCCTGCATTGGACCATTATTAATACAGAGTATCATATCAACTCATTCCTGTCTACTACTACAGACTTTCCCAGATTGGTAATCCTGCTTTGTCAAGCACAGTAATTAGATGTTGTCGTACACTCGCCTACCTGTTACTCATGTTGGTCTTGCAGAACCACCTTATTCACACACTGGCTGAGTGACTAACGACATCATCCTGGAGTGTGAAGTAGCTGCTATGACACATTGTGGCCAAGTTGTGTGCAGTGCTGGAGGGGCACACAGAATGGAGCTCAGCAGTGGGCTTGTCCTCCAGCCGGCTTGCCGGAAGAGCCGGACTGTGGTTCACTGCAATTCTGAATGGCCCCTGAAAGTCCAATGCAGTCTAGGGCTGCACACAGTAGTTTCTTTGTATCAGAACTTCTTGAACTCAATCCCTCTGTCTTTCTCTCTCTTTTTAAATCACTGTCTTGCACAGTATCCCACATGCAGACACACACACTCTTCTTCACACAAGCAGCTTGTTCGTCCTCTCCCCTTGTGATTCTGATGTGGCTGCTCAAGCTTCTGGTGTGCGGCTTGACATTGTCACAAATTTGTCCCCATTTTCGAACTGTTCCTTTTCTGTCTCTCCTCTCGTTCATGTTCTGTTGCAGTGTGATGTTGAAGTCTTCAGGTGGCTCGAGGTCTTACCATGTCTGTAGTCAAGGGAGCATGCGAAAGTCATCAGAGGGAAAAGCATGATTTTCATTTACAGTGCTCTGCTCTTAGCAGGCCATAAATTTCCATTTAGCACAAGCTTGTTGTTTGAGTCACCAGCTGCTCCTGCTGTTATTGCCTGTGGAGGAGGACGATTTAAAATAAGGCTTACACTGTAATATCCTGTACTCCTGTACTAATCCCACGCAGTATGCTCAGAGAAAGCATCCCCTAATTGCAGAATTCATCGTCCTCCTCAAGCTATAACACTATAGCATTAATTCTTGCATGGAGTTAAATTAAAAAAGTAATACCATTATCATATTTGTCTTAGAAATACGAAGCTCCTTAAGTCTTGTCATCACTTAGGGGAGGTTCCAGAAAGAGACCGTGTCAGATGAAGAAGAACCATAGACTTTTTATAACAAAATGGATGAAATCTCCGTGTTTGCTTGGTCCATTTGAAGTCACTTACAAAGTATCAATATACTGTGTGTGTCTATACACAGTATAAACAATATAGCCACCAGGGGGCGACATAGCTCATTACAAAAAGAAGTCAGTTTGAATGAAGTCCATGGGAAAATTATCCTATGTTTCACTTGATTTGTAACATCAGTGAACATTTTCCTGAGCAGTTAATGACCTTAATCACTAGTTTTGTGTTTTCCTCAATAGCACATCAAGTCAGTTTTTTTAAATTATGTTTCCATTTTGAGGAAAATAGATGATAATGTAAGCAAACTCTGAATGGATGCCAGTGTGATTGACAGCATGCTGGCTAAATTCTAAATAAGAGTTCAGATTAATAAGGGGGACGTCACGATGGGTTGCCACTTGCATGCATCCCAAGTAAAACCAATAGTTGGCATACTGCAGTTTTGTAAGATGTACAAAACATCTAAACATCCTGAAAGAGCCAGGATAGATGTTTCCATCGGTTTCCAGTCTAAATGCTGCCGTGGTATCTATCTTCTCACATAATTCAAGGCAGAAAATTTTAAATTATTCTTTTAAACCAAAAACATAGCCCCACTTCCCCTTAAAGAAAAGGAGAAAAAGCAAAGCTGGTGTCAGGAGTCTGAAATCTGAAGCCTTCTCTAAAGTCAGCAGATTCAATAATGTGGACAAATGAGAAAATGCACAGATCTATGACTGCTACAGAATAAGTCTTATTTTACTTTGGTGCAAATGACTGTGCCCATGGTACTTTGTTCCAAAGAGGTGTTGAGCCTTGATGTTTTTTCTCTCTCCCCTGGTGTCTAATAATGGGACTAAACCTTTCACAGAGGCTCTTTGTGAATAGAGTAGTATTGCTGAGGTTGCTACGAGTGGAACCACAGCAGTGGGTCTGTCCATGTTTCAGAGTTGTTTTAGTCTGCCAGAACAGACTTACATTAACCTGCCTCAATGCTGCGTCAAGCTGTGAAAATACAAGCTGGGGTTATTGTATTATTAAGCCTTGAACCCAGTAAGTGACAGAATTCTCTTCCATTGAGAGAGAGATGGCTGAGCAACATGCTTAATCGTGATGGATTGGTGGAAACAAAGGCAAGCCAGTCTCGTGAAACAGACACTAACAAAGAAGATACTTTATCAAACGTATCAATCAATATGGCATTAAAACAATATGTTTCTCTCTCACTAACTGCACCATGTTGGAACAGCAGTCAGCCTGACTTCCTTGACTGGCTGCAGAGGAGGGTGTTTGCACAGTCAGTAGATGTTTTAAAACAACTCATTTTAATTGACACTCATTGCTTCAGGACTTCTGGACAACTTATTTTTTTTTTTACCTTTCATATCCAGTAAAAAATCTGAAAAATTAAGGAGAGTGACTGTCATAGTGATATCAGGATCAGATTTTAGACAACTGAACTGTTGCGAATAGTGTCTCATTTCAAAGGAAGGTTTAAACCAAGCAGGCACTTTGCTTGTTAAAAAAGGTTTCATCACTGACTTTTTCTTTTTTTTTTTTTTTTTTAAGACATTTTCTAATAGTGATACCAATTTTTTTCAAATGGAAATTTCACTTTCTTTAAAAGAGTGAACTTCATTGCCAGGAAGGTTTGCTGTGCGGCTGCTGGGGAAACCGACCTTTACAGCCAAACGAGCTTGTCCACTTATAGCTGAGATATAGTTTGCATCTGCTTCAAGAGCTACCAGACAGTGATATCAAATACAAGAGTGACTCTTCCATTAAATGGGCTGTATTTACTTTGCAGCAGAGCTCAATATCCTGCTTGAGCACTGTGCTGTGGCTCCCACTCACCCTCCTCAACATTCTCATCAGAGAAATGTGGGCTGCGGTCAAATTTAGGGACTCTGCTGCGGGCATACTCATTGAGTTGTGGTTAACATGCTGCCATGGCAACTCTTGTCCACCCACCATGGGACAAAAAATGTTTTTATCTCCCTGTACTAGACAAACAGTCAGGATAAAGTCTGACTGCAGAAGTACTGGCTAAGCCGCAGTATATCTGTTTTAATTTCCTTTGTTATGGCAAAGAGCACAAACACAGATGAACTTTCAGGCTTCTTACCTCACACATGGAGCAGGCAAATAGAAAAGAAAGTTGTGGCCCTTTTGCTTTAAGACCTAAGACTTGTTTGAACCACAGTTTGACCCCACTGCCCAGTGTGTTTCTACTACATCCAATAAATAACTGAAGCAAGAAAGCAGTTTATATATTTTTTAATTTTAATATACACTCAATTGGAGATTAGATTAGATTTTACCGTCCCAAATTACATAAATACATTATACATGGATTTGAACGAATGGTCTCTGTTGATATGAACAGAATGTGTGTGGTATCATTTTTAGTGCAAATGCACACTGGCTTGTCCTTGTTTGCAGGATTTGCTGTGGGTTTGCCCCTGAAATCACTTTCCTTTACTTTTTGTGTACATGAAATAAATTAGTCTGCTGCTTGCTGCTGTTTGGTGTATGTAATGAACCAAGCATCTGTCTTTTTTTCGGTGTCTGTTGCTTTTGAAAACAATTCTGATCAGAGCTGTCAAAGAAACGCTGGTGTTATGCATCAGGAAACCAAAACAATTAATGTAGAGGGGCAAAAATGCTTCACAGAGCTGAGAACAATAAAATTACACATAGGCCTTTATGGTAGCAATCTATGCCTCTTTGCACATACTCATCGGATTAATCGTTACTGTACAAATACAGTATATACATGTATTATAGCAGGTTTAAAGACTTCAGCTGTGGCGTGATATTGGGCATATGAGAGACATTAGACTTAAACAGCCACTGACCTGGATGTCCTAATGACTCAACAACATCCTGTCAAACACATGTGGATCTGATTGGAGGCCCTCTGAAGTCTGTGTCCGTGCAGCCACAGACAGAGAATTGTGGTGACTAGCTCCATTTCACAAAGCATAAAAAAAACACTGTTTGAGACAGACCCATCTGGGTCGCTTCATCCCCTCGTGGTGAGTTGTCATTGATTTCCATTACAGTTTGGCAGACACCCATTGCTCTGACCTGCTGGACGGCCAGTAGTGCCCTTTAGGCACAGTGATGAATTGTCAAATGAAACATTAAAAGGCAGTGTATGTGCACTATAAAACCTTACTGTTTCTGCTGTTTACATTTTTCTGCAAATTTTATGAAACTGTTTTA